>CM077643.1:392749418-393186918 GCA_039707465.1 Rhabdophis nuchalis | reverse complement strand
ATGCATATATGTGTATATAGTCTTGGTAGTAGTGCTTCCTTTCAACCCTCATGGCCATTCCCTCTAGTCAATATACAAAGGGTAGTTAGCAGACTGAACTATATTTTGATCCCTCCAAAATATTCATACCTAAAGTTTAAAATTGTTGGCCTTAGCTCTTCTGGGGTCCTTGGTGGATATAAAATAGATATAGCCCCTGAACTATCTTCCTTCCTTCCTTCCTTTCTCTCTCTTTCTTTTCTCTCTCTCTCTTTCTCTCTTTCTCTCTTTCTCTCTTTCTCTCTTTTTCTTTTTTCTTTACTACAGAGCATTGCAACAAAATGCTGTTTTCCATCGGGGTAAACAACATGTACTTTGGCTTACAATTCCCTTTATATAACCATTTTTTTCTGGTAAGCTAGTTATTGCTTCTAGAAACTGTAGTTTAATAAGATCTGAAGAGCTACCTATTTCTCTTGGTGAGTGGGCTCATAAATTGAACGAGCAAACAAATAAATTAATTAACAAGGCTGGCTGCCATGACTCAGAGATGGCAATTGGATTAGATAGTTTTAAAATTAATCAAAAGAAAGATCTTCAAAGGTCTCCTAGTTAGAACCTAGCCAAGATTTTTTTGTTGCATTTTTTCTCTCTCCCTGAAATTTATTTCTTCAGCTCCCTAACAAAAGAAGGACATCTTGCTAATTATCTCTTTGTGTTCTCTTACTTCTTTTCAAGATCACAGAATCATAACCTTGTAGAGTTGGGAGAAACTATAATAGTTCTCTAGTTCATGGATAGGAAAAGCAATTACACTATCTATGAGGGGTGGCTTGGGGAGGGGGAAAATGCTTGCAGCTTTGCAAGATTGATGTCAGCTCTTCAATGTAGTCCAGATCAGGGAACTGAAACCGAGAATGCTAATCCTACATCTGTATTATAATGTCACAGTATCTGAATCTTGCAAGTCTGACACTCCTTTTCCCCTTCTTCAACTCCCTGTGCCCTGTTTTCCGCCATGATGGCACGGCGGCGTAGTGGTTGGAGTGCAGTACTGCAGGCTACTTCTGCTGACTACTGTCAGCCTGCAATTTGGCAGATTGAATCTCACCAGGCTCAAGGTTGACTCTGCCTTCCATCCTTCCAAGGTGGGTAAGTAAAAGGATGGCTTGGATGGTTGGGGGGCATAGGTTGACTCTGTAAACTGCTTAGAGAGGGCTATAAAAGCACTATGAAGCAGTATATTAGTCTAAGTCAGGGGTCTGCAAAGTCGGCTCTTTTAAGACTGGTGGACTTCATAGCATAGCTGGCTGGGGAATTCTGGGAGTTGAAGTCCACCAGTCTTAAAAGAGCCGACTATGCAGACCCCTGGTCTAAGTGATATTGCTATGATGGCCTCCTGCAGCCATCATGGCTGAAAACGGGGCGTCAGCCCCCTTCCCCCAAGCTCCATTTTTGCTGGTAGAGGCACCGTGGGTTGATCCTTTGCTGTTTCCAGGCCTGCCCCACAGGCCAGACCTAAATATCCCACGGGCCAGATCCAGCCCACAAGCCTTGAGTTTGACACCCCTGTTCTAGAACAACTTTTTACATCATGGTAACCAAAACCGAATGCCGTATTCTAAGTGTGGCCTTACCAAGGCGTTATAAAATAATCTTGATTATTCATCAAGATTATTTTATTCATTGATTAGTCATCTTGATTCTATCCCTCTGTTGATGCAGCCTAGGACTGTGTTGGCTACTTTAACAGCTGCAGACATTGCTGGCTCATATTGAAGTGACATTAATGAAGCTTCTTGGATGAGAAGCGAAATGTCTTCGAAGGAGAACCAGGAAAGTCCAGTTGCGCCTCTTGAAAAAGCACCTTGGGGATAACTTGTCAACTAAACTACCGTATCTAGCTGCAAAATTCCAGAAAGCCTCCTCTGTTTCATGGGTCAGGCAGAGGCTGCCGTATTGCCAAGCGCATTGACAGAGAGGGTCAAACACTCTGTTTCCAAGCACAACCAAACAGCAGAAAAAGTCAGAGGCAAAGGGAGATAATTGGCAAGGAAGTTGGTGAGTTTCAGACAGCTCATCCCTCCCTCGGCTGTTTGCCCTTTGTTACAACCACCGAGAGTTTGAACAATGTCAGCCTGGGTAAGGATTTCCAGCAATGACTGACAGGGGCTGCCAAACGTGTGCTATTGCAATATTCATAGGCAGATTTTCAAGATAATTAACAGAGACAACTGTCTTCTTTTCTCCTGATTACCCAGAGATATGTTACCGGCAGGCTTGCATAATTAATGTTTTAAAGGTTGCTTCCAGCTTCTCCGGAGGTTATCACGGAGAGTTCAAGAAGCGCCATCTCCATAATGAACGCAACTTGGACACCGTCAACTTTTAAATCACTGATTACAGGGAAAGAAAAAGAAAGGAACTGAGATCAATTGGAAGAAAGCAGCTCTTCAGATCGTGCTGCACTAATGGCGTAAACCCAGCGCAACCTTTGTCAATTTGTGCAGAGAAGAGCAACAAAGATGATGAGGGGACTGGAGACTAAAACATATGAAGAACGGTTGCAGAAACTGGGCATGGCTAGTCTAGTGAAGAGAAGGACCAGGGGAGACATGATAGCAGTCTTCCAGTATCTCAGGGGTTGCCACAAAGAAGAGGGAGTCAAGCTGTTCTCCAAAGCACCAGAGGGCAGAACAAGAAGCAATGGGTGGAAACTAATCAAGGAGAGAAGCAACTTAGAACTGCCTATTGCCACCTCCACAACTCATTTTTGGACTCTGTGTGCTCAGTTCTCAGCCTCTACCCATTCCGATCTCCACTGCCCGAAATGGGCAGAAAATGGGGCACACAGAGGCCAAAAATGGGGTGTGCGGAGGCCGAAAATGGGGGGCATGGAAGCAGCAATAGCCTATGGCAATCCCTGCAGCTTGAAACAGCTGGTCATCAGGATGCCAATCCAACAAATAATCAGCTGCTTGTGCTAATCAGGCTGTGCTGAAACTGAAACTGAAACAGACTGTTTGCTGTTTGCTGCAAGAAGGCAAATTGCTGGGAGGCAGAGACCAGCGGGTGGGGGCCAGCAGGTGGGCGGGGCTACATTTGATGTATAAGATGCAGCTGCAGGCTGGCTGCTGCCGTCGGCTTGAGGGGGGAGGGAGGGGGGCCAGATTGGCTGTGGGGGGGGTGGAGGCACCAGGTGCGGCGAGGAGGTGCAGAGGCAAGGCTTTCTCCCCTCCCCCCCTGAAATGCCGGGCGTGGTGGCGGCATCGTCGAGGAGGTTGAGGCTTTCTCCCCCACCGCCCCCGGGAGAGGCCACACACGGCGTCCCACGGGGCTGCGGTGTGGCTGGGACCGTTGGCTTGAGGGGGTGGAAGGGGGGGCAGGTTGGCAGTGGCAGGGGGGTGGTGGAGGTGCCAGGAGGGGCGAGGAGGTGTAGAGGCAAGGCTTCCCCCCCCCCAAATGCTGGGGGTGGCGTCCCATGAGGCTACCGGGTGGCTTTGGCCGTTGGCCTGGCCCAGGGAGGTGCATGCATGTAGGCTGCCATTGGCCTCAGAGAGGGAGGGGCAATGCACCGTTTCAAGGCCCCTAATGATCCCCTATATGCCGCCAGGGATGCAGGCTGTTGGGCTCTGACAGGGAGGTGCATGTCAGTCGCACGTGACGTATCAGCCGTGTTGGAGGAGCTAGAGCAAGGTAAAAACATTTTCAGTGGGTACATTTTACATGTGTGTACTTTGCACATGATACACGTGTGCTAGACACAAAATGAGTAGGTATTCTATTATTGGAAGTCCTTGGCAACATTGTGTCAAAATTTGAGGCAGATAGGTGCATTAGTTTTTGAGATTAGCGGTTTCGTACAAACAATTTTACATTTTTATTTATATAGATACAGGTAGTCCTTGACTTACAACCATTCATTTAGTGATTCTTCAAAGTTACAGTGGAACTTTAACAAATAATGTATTACCTTTTTCACACCTAAATCCATTGCAGCATCCATTTGATCACGTGATCAAAATTTGAACAAGTGTCAACTGACATGTATTTATGATGGTGGCAGTGTCCCAGGATCATGTGATCACCTTTCGTACTTCTCACAAGAAAAGTTCTTTCCTCCGAGATCACTCACAAGAGGTTGCTGGAACCAGTGGTGGGTTCTGGGAGGTACGGCCTGGTGCAACCATACCAATAGTAGCCGGGAGCAGTGGCCACCATATCGGTACAGTGACTCATTTGGCCCACCACCTGCTGTTAGGATAATTATCCTGATGTTGGGTTGACAATATATATATATATATAAGCCAGGATTATTAAAGGGTATATGTATCTTTAAAGACTATGTGGAATCTGATTGGCTGTGCTTTCCAGCTTAATCATAAAAGGCAGCAGGAAACACAGTTCATCCCTTTTTTGCTTTCCTTGCTTCTTGATTGCCACTGAAACTGAAGACGGAAGAAGAATCATTGTTTTGACTGACTGTAAGATAACTGTGTTTTGGTGAAGGACTGTTTATTGTTGGAGGCGTTAGTATCACAGTTTGGAAAAAGTATTTTAGTTACATCAAGAGTAAAGACTCTTTATTTTTCTACTATCAGCGTCTGAGAGTTCTTGTGTGGTTTAAGCAACATATCTGCACTATTCCGCCTGTTTGGTTTTTTTCCAACAGGGGTGTTTTACCCCTAACACCTGCATGTGTTCCATAGTTGTTAATAATGTGACCGGCCAATTACACGTGTCTGCACAACCTCCATCGAGGAGCTGGGTGTCGCAGCGTGCATGCCCAACTAGGATGCTTGGCCCCATGCACAGTGTACCGGTTGCGACAAGATCTGGAACCCACCACTGGCTGGAACCAATCATTACCAGAAAGTATCGCTCTGTTGTCCCCGTGACTCCTTGCTATTATCGTCCAGCTGCTAAGCCTTTCACAGCCGCCATAGCAAACCGTTTTTGCCCCCATCCGGTCACTTCAGGGCTTTCTCCTCCCTTCCTATCTCAGACTGCCATCTGAGAATCGGCTCACAGGGTACCCCAATTCTTCTGATCCCCCTCCAGGGGACCTACGATTCAGAAGAATCAACTGGATGGATGGAATTAGCTGTGCTCCACAGAGCACAGCTAATTCCATGGAGCACAGCTAATTCTTGCACACCTGTTCAGCCTGGCAGCTGACCTCGCCCTCCTTAACAACAGTGTTATTAACTTAACAACTGCCATCATTCGCTTAACAACTATGGCAAGAAAAATCGTAAAATGGGGAAAACTCACTTAGCAATAGACATTTTGGGCTGAGTTGTGGTTGTGAGGCATCGGCTATGTGTATTGGTGTTGTTTTTTTGTTTTTGTTTTTTTTCACAGCAGGAACTTCAATACAATACAATACAATACAATACAATACAATACAATACAATACAATACAATACAATACAATACAATACAATAGCAGAGTTGGAAGGGACCTTGTAGGTCTTCTAGTCCAACCCCCTGCATGGGTAGGAACCTTATACCATTTCAGACAAATGGCTATCTAACATCTTCTTAAAGACTTCCAGGGTTGGGGCATTCACAACTTCTGGAGGCAAGCTGTTCCAGAGGTTAATTGTTCTAACTGTCAGAAAATTTCTCCTTAGTTCTAAGTTGCTTCTCTCCTTGATTAGTTTCCACCCATTGCTTCTTGTCCTGCCCCCAGGTGCCTTGGAGAATAGTTTGACTCCCTCTTCTCTGTGGCATCCTCTGAGATATCTGAACATTGCTATGATGTCTCTCCTGGTCCTTCTTTTCATTAAACTAGACATACCCAGTTGAAGGGGGAGATCTTTGTTATGTAGAATAGACTGGCTCAGGCCTTTTAATGGCCCATTGACAAAGGTGGGGGCTATTAAGAGTGAGTCTGCTTCCTGCCTAAAAACATGTTTCTCCATTTCTGATCCAGGGAAATATGATATTCTGCCTTTTCACTATTTCCCAGGGCATTTCATTTTTCTGGGAGAGGGGTGGGCGCTAACCTCTTGCAGTCTAAAGACAAGAAGGACTAGGAATGGCAAATTAGCAGTCTTCCAATATCTCAGAGGCTTCTACAAAGAAGAGCGGGGTCAGCCCATTCTTCTGAAGGCAGGACAAGAAGCAGTGAATGTAAACTAATCAAGGAGAGATCCAACCTAGAGTATAAGGCGCACTGGAGTATAAGATGCACTAAGATTTTGAATAGGCAAATTAAAAAAAAAAAGTTTTTGCACTCTGCAGATCTCCCAAATACGGCATGTTTTTTTGCGAAAATGGGCCTGTTTTTTTTTAAGGTGTAGGAATAGCCTTTAGGAGGCTTGTAGAGTGATCCTGGGGGGTGCCCCCCTCAAATGAGCAAAAATGAACCATTTTTTTGCAAAAATGGGCCCAGTTTTTTTTTAAGTGCATACATAGCCTTTAAGAGGCTTATAGATTGCTCCTGAGGGGACCGGGGGGGGGCAAAATTTAGCAGAAAATGGCCCGTTTTTCACTTATTTCTGCCTTCCCCAGCCCCCAGGAGCTCTCTGAACGCCTCCTAAAGGCTCTGTACAGCCATTTTGGTGAAGGGGGTGGGGTTTTGGGAGGCAAAAAAAATGTTTTATTCAGTGTATAAGACACACCCAGATTTTCACCCTTTTTTTGAGGGGAAAAAGGTGCGTCTTATAATCCAAAATTATGGTATGTAACTGTAATTATAATTGTAACCATGTAGAAGAGGTTAAGTATGATAATTTCCTGACAGTTAGAACAATTAACCTCTGGAACAGCTTGCCTCCAGAAGTTGTGAATGCCCCAACCCTGGAAGTCTTTAAGAAGATGTTGGATAGCCATTTGTCTGAAATGGTATAAGGTTCCTGCCCATGCAGGGGGTTGGACTAGAAGACCTACAAGTTGGATAGCCATTTGTCTGAAATGGTATAAGGTTCCTGCCCACGCAGGGGGTTGGACTAGAAGACCTACAAGGTCCCTTCCAACTCTGCTATTGTATTGTATTGTATTGTATTGTATTGTATTGTATTGTATTGTATTGTATTGTATTGTATTGTATTGTATTGTATTGTATTGTATTGTATTGTATAATTAGTAACTAGTAACAGGTATTGAATACACAAGAGATCTGTGTTATACTCTGTATGGCAGAGAGATAGCCAAGATAGTTTCACGATGTCTGACGGGTTTTTTTTCTTTTAACAATAAAAGTTTTTTCAACCCCCTCCCCCCCCCCCAAAAACCCTCCCAACAGCTGTGGTCTTACCAGTGCAGCAGTAGTCGGTTTCTGCAGGCTCGCACCTACTCGCAAGAGCCGGATGGTGAAATTTAGAGAGCCGGTGAGAGGGGGTTCCACCGGCGGACCCAGAAGTAAGTCTGGCCTGCCGCTGCCGGTAACCCAATGGGAAGGAAAGGAAAGGAAGGCAGAAAGTAAGAAAGGAAAGGAAAGGAAAGGAAAGGAAGGAAGGAAGGAAGGAAGGAAGGAAGGAAAGAAAGAAAGAAAGAAAGAAAGAAAGAAAGAAAGAAAGAAAGAAAGAGAATTTATCATCACAATTGAGCCCAAAATTTTGGTTGCTAAGCAAGAGCGTTGTTAAATGAGTTTCACCACATTTTACAAGTTGGCCACTCCCACCCTGTCACATGATTGCCAAGCCACGCCCACAAAATAGGCCACACCTAGAGAGTAGGTTCTAAAAAAATTTGAAACCCACCACTGCAGTGCAGTATGAAGCTGTACTAACACTCTATGTGATTTGATACTATCCCTGTGGTTTTTTTTTATATTGAAAAAGTTTTATTGGTTTTACAGTTTTTCAATAGGGTAGGGTAAGAGATACAAAGAAATTTTGAGAGCTTTCGCGTCGAAGTCGTCGGCCCTTCCGGAGCTTCATAATAAATCATTAACAGAAAACATTTTTCATAATACTACAAAGTGAAAACAAGTACATATTTCTAAGTTCTCAATTCTATGCTGTCAGTCATTTGCAAAAATCCAGATACGCATGTTATACAATATTACTCAAAAAATCAAAGCAAAGTTATTTTTTAGATCTAAGTCTCTTGGCAATTGTGTCTTCTATCCCTCCTTCCAGGCCCCCAGCGGGTGGGGCCGTGCCCCCCCTGCACCCCCTGGATCTTCCTCCAGGACAGAGGAATGTTTTTTAAGAAAGGCTTCTGCCTCAGCAACTGTTTTAATCCTCACTCTTCCTCCTTCCCAGAACACCAGCATCCCTTCGGGCATCACCCACTTGAACCAGATCCCGTGATCAAACAATTTTTTAGACAAGAAGGAAAATTTCCTTCTCGCTTCTCTAATCTTTCTTGGGATCTGCTTCAAGATGGCAACCTCCTTTTGTTGGTAAATTAACGGTCCTCCTCTTTGCACCTTCAAGATTTCCTCTCTGGTTGACCTTCTAACAAATTTAACGTGTATCTCTCTGGGTACTTCATTTATCCTGGCATATGCAGAGTTTATTCTGTAGGCTAGGTCAATGTCCCCTCTGATCTCATCCTTAGGTTTATGTAAATAATCTGCTATAATTGTGCTCATGAGTTCAGGGAGACATTCACCAGATTCCTCAGAAACGTTCTGAAATCTCAAAAAATATGTAATCCTTTCCATATCAATCCTAGACACATGCCCATTTATTTCTACAACCTCATTAGTAACATTTTTAATCTCTCCCTTAGCCCCAGCCAGCCCCCCTTCCAACTCTTCATTCTTCTGTGTGTTCTCCAGCACTTGTTTCCGTGTGTCCAGTAGCTCCTTCTTAAAGTTGATGTTTTCTTCTCTCTGGGCCTTGATTTCTTGCACCAAAGTTTGTATAACTGATTCAAGAGAAGCCATCCTTAGTTCTAAGCCTGCCAGTTCTGATTTTTGTGCCATGATTAGCTGTTAAAGTCAATGCCACTAAAATGGCGTTTTTTGGGTGGGGCCGTTGAGGCAAATCAGGAGCTGGAAGTTCAAATCAGGATTGTGAAAAGTTTAGGAACCAAAAGAGAAACAGTTTTCCAGATCAATAATTATAATAGCGAAGGCACTCCAGAAAAGAAATCACATAATCCAAAAAAATTCTTCTTTAATAACAAGAGGAAGTCCAAATCACAAAGCGATGCTGGAAATTTTCCGTAAGTAAAATAGTCATTCAGGGACAAAGAGAAGCCATCTTCCACCGCCCAGACTCAGAGCCAGAAGGAGAGAGTGGTAAAAAAAAAATTGTTTCAAATCAGCCAGACCTAGATACTTTGTTGCAAGACAAACCGCAGATCACTTTCCCTTGTTTCAAACAGTCCGGATTAAAGATATCCGCTTCCTCGCAACGAGGAGCCATTTTCAAGTGCCGCTTTAAGTCCGAGGGGGGGTTTAACAAGCAAACACCCCCCTCCAAGTTCTTTCAGCCCAGGCTGACAGCAAAAAAAAAATGTTTAAAATCACTCACTTTCCCCCTCGCAGCCGAAGCCCCGGGAAGCCTTCCGACTCAGACGGCCAGCTCTTTCCATATTCACGAAGCGATGCCGTCCACCGTTGGCGAAGGGGAAACCCCCCGCAGCATGTCCTCCTCCACCTAAGCTGAAGACAAGGGTCGCTTCCCCGCTGCCGCGGGGGGAGGGCAACTCAGGCAAGCCGGCTTTACGGGAGACCCCCAAAAACGGGGCGTCTCGCCCCCATGGGGGGGCAGGAAAAGAAACAAAGCGGCGGACGAACCCTAGGCTCGCCCGTCGCCGCTGGAGCCGGAACCGGAAGTCCGATACTATCCCTGTGTTGATGCAGCCTTTAATGACTTACTTTCTGTAGCCTCCTCTGCTGATAACTCAGTTTACCAACCTGGTAAGGAGGGGGAGGAAGGGACCCCCTTTTGATGCCTCTTTTTATAATGGAAGTCTGTGAATCCAAGGAGGCCTTAGAAAAAGAAAAGATTGCATAATTTAAAACGAGACATTCAAATACAAACTCTTTCAGCTATTCATTCCAAGTTGTGTCAGAACCTGCACTCCAAGGATTTTTTCCCCTTTGGGGGACAGCAAATAATCTAAAAGCAATTTATTTTCTATTCAGTGGAAGAAAAGTGGTTACAGAATGCTGAAGAAAGGTTTGGCACAGAACCTACTTGTGTTGTATCTTTCGGTGGCTTGGAATGGAATTATGGCAAGTTGGAAATGCGGATGTCCAGGGAGATTAATGCACGTTGAAAGACAAGAAACTCACTCCCACAGCTTTACTGCACTGCATACAAATAAGGGGAGGACAATAATCTACGTGTTGCCAAATTATGTTTTCCTTTGGAAAAAATGAGTTAACACAGGAGTCCCCAATCCATGGTCCAAGATCAACTACCGGACCTTAAATCATTTGGAACTGGATCGCAGAAGTGCCCCCCAGCTGGTCTGCAAAACCATAAAGATTGGGGAACTCTGAACTAACATCTCCATCCCATAAAAGGAGATCACTTAATGAAAAAAAGTTGGGGGATCAAGTGCATGTATCAATTGTTTAGAGCTGGTGCTATGTATTGCATGTGCAGTATATAGTTGTATTAACTGTGCTAAAGTGAAACTAACCTTTAGATGACCCTAACTGTTAACTGTGCTAAAGTGAAACTAACCTTTACATGACCCTAACTGTGAAACTAACCTTTAGATGACCCTAACTGTTAACTGTGCTAAAGTGAAACTAACCTTTAGATGACCCTAACTGTGAAACTAACCTTTAGATGACCCTAACTGTGAAACTAACCTTTAGATGACCCTAACTGTTAACTGTGCTAAAGTGAAACTAACCTTTAGATGACCCTAACTGTTAACTGTGCTAAAGTGAAACTAACCTTTAGATGACCCTAACTGTGAAACTAACCTTTAGATGACCCTAACTGTTAACTGTGCTAAAGTGAAACTAACCTTTAGATGACCCTAACTGTTAACTGTGCTAAAGTGAAACTAACCTTTAGATGACCCTAACTGTGAAACTAACCTTTAGATGACCCTAACTGTTAACTGTGCTAAAGTGAAACTAACCTTTAGATGACCCTAACTGTGAAACTAACCTTTAGATGACCCTAACTGTTAACTGTGCTAAAGTGAAACTAACCTTTAGATGACCCTAACTGTTAACTGTGCTAAAGTGAAACTAACCTTTAGATGACACTAACTGTTAACTGTGCTAAAGTGAAACTAACCTTTAGATGACCCTAACTGTTAACTGTGCTAAAGTGAAACTAACCTTTAGATGACCCTAACTGTTAACTGTGCTAAAGTGAAACTAACCTTTAGATGACCCTAACTGTGAAACTAACCTTTAGATGACCCTAACTGTTAACTGTGCTAAAGTGAAACTAACCTTTAGATCAGGGGTCCCCAACCCCCGGGCCGCGGACCGGTGCCGGTCCGTGGCTGGATAGGAGCCGGGCCGCAGGGCCGGAGAGGAGGAGGAGGGAGGAGGGGGCAGCCGACGGTGGGACTCCTGCGCGCCGCAGCAAAACAGCCCGCGGATTCCCTTCCTCCCTGCCCCCCCAGAGCTTCCCCAACCGGCATGCCACCCACTCGTCTTTTTCCAGGAGCTGCGGAGGTACCTCCCCCCCACCCCACCCCCACCCCACGGAGCCTTCTCAAGCTCCTGGAAGGAGCCTGACCGAGCGCACGAGGGACCAAGCGCGGCAGCGGCCGCCCAGGCGGGGCAGGCTAAGGCTAGTGAGTGGGGAGGGGGGGGGGACGACAGACCGACAGAGAGAGGCATAGACACAGAGAGAGACAGGGTGGGAGGGAATCAGAGAGAGTCACACACACACACACACACGCGCGCGCGGAGGGAAGGAGGGAGAGAAAGATAGACAGAGGCACAGAATGAATGATTAAGTGCCTGAATGCGAGACAGACAGACACACACACACACACACACAGAGTGACAGAGATGGGCGGACGGAGAGAGAGACAGAAAGAAAAAGAAAGAAAGAGAAAGAAAGAAAAAGAAAGTGGGAGAGAGAGAGAAAGTAAGAGAGAGAGAAAGAAAGACAAACAGAAAAACAGAAAAAGAGACAAAGGAAGAAAGAGAAAAAGAAAGAGGGAAAGAAAGAAAAAGAGACAGAAAGAGAAAGAAAGAAAGAAAGAGGGAGAGAGAAAGAGGGAAAGAGAAAGAGAGAAAGAGAAAGAAATAAAGAGAGAGAGAAAGAGGGAAAGAAAGAAAAAATGAGAGAGAAAGAAAGAGAGAGAAAGAGGGAGAGAAAGAGAAAGAAAGAGGGAAGGAAAGAGAGAGAGAGAGAGAGAGAAAGGGAAAGAGAAAGAGAGAAAGAGAAAGAAATAAAGAGAGAGAAAGAGGGAAAGAAAGAAAAAATGAGAGAGAAAGAAAGAGAGAGAAAGAGGGAGAGAAAGAGAAAGGAAGAAAGAGAGAAAGAGAAAGAAATAAAGAGAGAGAAAGAGAAAGAAAGAGGGAAGGAAAGAAAGAGAGAGAGAGAGAGAGAGAACTTATGACCACAATTGAGCCCAAAAGTTTGGTTGCTAACCAAGACCATTGTTAAGTGAGTTTCACATTTTCCAAATTGGCCACGCCCACCCAGTCACATGACTGCTGAGCCACTCAGCCGGTCCGCAGAGTTTTCTTTAAAATGAAACCGGTCCCTGGTGCAAAAAAGGTTGGGGACCCCTGCTTTAGATGACCCTAACTGTGAAACTAACCTTTAGATGACCCTAACTGTTAACTGTGCTAAAGTGAAACTAACCTTTAGATGACCCTAACTGTGAAACTAACCTTTAGATGACCCTAACTGTTAACTGTGCTAAAGTGAAACTAACCTTTAGATGACCCTAACTGTTAACTGTGCTAAAGTGAAACTAACCTTTAGATGACCCTAACTGTTAACTGTGCTAAAGTGAAACTAACCTTTAGATGACCCTAACTGTGAAACTAACCTTTAGATGACCCTAACTGTTAACTGTGCTAAAGTGAAACTAACCTTTAGATGACCCTAACTGTGAAACTAACCTTTAGATGACCCTAACTGTTAACTATGCTAAAGTGAAACTAACCTTTAGATGACCCTAACTGTTAACTGTGCTAAAGTGAAACCAACCCTTAGATGACCCTAACTGTGAAACTAACCTTTAGATGACCCTAACTGTTAACTGTGCTAAAGTGAAACTAACCTTTAGATGACCCTAACTGTTAACTGTGCTAAAGTGAAACTAACCTTTAGATGACCCTAACTGTGAAACTAACCTTTAGATGACCCTAACTGTTAACTGTGCTAATGTGAAACTAACCTTTAGATGACCCTAACTGTGAAACTAACCTTTAGATGACCCTAACTGTTAACTGTGCTAAAGTGAAACTAACCTTTAGATGACCCTAACTGTTAACTGTGCTAAAGTGAAACTAACCTTTAGATGACCCTAACTGTTAACTGTGCTAAAGTGAAACTAACCTTTAGATGACCCTAACTGTGAAACTAACCTTTAGATGACCCTAACTGTTAACTGTGCTAAAGTGAAACTAACCTTTAGATGACCCTAACTGTGAAACTAACCTTTAGATGACCCTAACTGTTAACTGTGCTAAAGTGAAACTAACCTTTAGATGACCCTAACTGTTAACTGTGCTAAAGTGAAACTAACCTTTAGATGACCCTAACTGTTAACTGTGCTAAAGTGAAACTAACCTTTAGATGACCCTAACTGTGAAACTAACCTTTAGATGACCCTAACTGTTAACTGTGCTAAAGTGAAACTAACCTTTAGATGACCCTAACTGTGAAACTAACCTTTAGATGACCCTAACTGTTAACTGTGCTAAAGTGAAACTAACCTTTAGATGACCCTAACTGTTAACTGTGCTAAAGTGAAACCAACCCTTAGATGACCCTAACTGTGAAACTAACCTTTAGATGACCCTAACTGTTAACTGTGCTAAAGTGAAACTAACCTTTAGATGACCCTAACTGTTAACTGTGCTAAAGTGAAACTAACCTTTAGATGACCCTAACTGTGAAACTAACCTTTAGATGACCCTAACTGTTAACTGTGCTAATGTGAAACTAACCTTTAGATGACCCTAACTGTGAAACTAACCTTTAGATGACCCTAACTGTTAACTGTGCTAAAGTGAAACTAACCTTTAGATGACCCTAACTGTTAACTGTGCTAAAGTGAAACTAACCTTTAGATGACCCTAACTGTTAACTGTGCTAAAGTGAAACTAACCTTTAGATGACCCTAACTGTGAAACTAACCTTTAGATGACCCTAACTGTTAACTGTGCTAAAGTGAAACTAACCTTTAGATGACCCTAACTGTGAAACTAACCTTTAGATGACCCTAACTGTTAACTGTGCTAAAGTGAAACTAACCTTTAGATGACCCTAACTGTTAACTGTGCTAAAGTGAAACTAACCTTTAGATGACCCTAACTGTTAACTGTGCAAAAGTGAAACTAACCTTTAGATGACCCTAACTGTGAAACTAACCTTTAGATGACCCTAACTGTTAACTGTGCTAAAGTGAAACTAACCTTTAGATGACCCTAACTGTGAAACTAACCTTTAGATGACCCTAACTGTTAACTGTGCTAAAGTGAAACTAACCTTTAGATGACCCTAACTGTGAAACTAACCTTTAGGTGACCCTAACTGTTAACTGTGCTAAAGTGAAACTAACCTTTAGATGACCCTAACTGTTAACTGTGCTAAAGTGAAACCAACCCTTAGATGACCCTAACTGTGAAACTAACCTTTAGATGACCCTAACTGTTAACTGTGCTAAAGTGAAACTAACCTTTAGATGACCCTAACTGTTAACTGTGCTAAAGTGAAACTAACCTTTAGATGACCCTAACTGTGAAACTAACCTTTAGATGACCCTAACTGTTAACTGTGCTAAAGTGAAACTAACCTTTAGATGACCCTAACTGTGAAACTAACCTTTAGATGACCCTAACTGTTAACTGTGCTAAAGTGAAACTAACCTTTAGATGACCCTAACTGTTAACTGTGCTAAAGTGAAACTAACCTTTAGATGACCCTAACTGTTAACTGTGCTAAAGTGAAACTAACCTTTAGATGACCCTAACTGTGAAACTAACCTTTAGATGACCCTAACTGTTAACTGTGCTAAAGTGAAACTAACCTTTAGATGACCCTAACTGTGAAACTAACCTTTAGATGACCCTAACTGTTAACTGTGCTAAAGTGAAACTAACCTTTAGATGACCCTAACTGTTAACTGTGCTAAAGTGAAACCAACCCTTAGATGACCCTAACTGTTAACTGCGCAAAAGTGAAACTAACCTTTAGATGACCCTAACTGTTAACTGTGCTAAAGTGAAACTAACTTTTAGATGACCCTAACTGTGAAACTAACCTTTAGATGACCCTAACTGTTAACTGTGCTAAAGTGAAACTAACTTTTAGATGACCCTAACTGTGAAACTAACCTTTAGATGACCCTAACTGTTAACTGTGCTAAAGTGAAACTAACCTTTAGATGACCCTAACTGTTAACTGTGCTAAAGTGAAACCAACCCTTAGATGACCCTAACTGTTAACTGCGCAAAAGTGAAACTAACCTTTAGATGACCCTAACTGTTAACTGTGCTAAAGTGAAACTAACTTTTAGATGACCCCAACTATTCTGGAGGAAAATGTAGAACATTTGTATTTGGGCCGGCTTTTTCTAGTTCTATGATTGGTTAAGGCCCTGTGGGCCTAGAGTATAAATCACAGGCATTTGCCTGCAATTCCTCAGTTCCATTTTTGAGTCAATAAATGCTGTTGCAGCCATGCTGGTCTGGTTCTTGACTACTGAAACCCACTACACAATAGTTACCATGTTTGATTCCTTCTCCCCACCTCGGGGTTACTCTTGTTTCAGTGGTGGGTTTCTGCAGGCTTGCACCTACTCGCGAGAGCCGGTTGGTGAAATTTAGAGAACCGGTGAGAGGGGGTTCCACCAGTGTACCGGGAAGTAAATCTGGCCCGCCGCTGCCAGTGACCCAACGGGAAGGAAAAGAAAGGAAAGGAGGAAGGAAGGAAGGAAGGAAGGAAGGAAGGAAGGAAGGAAGGAAGGAAGGAAGGAAGGAAGGAAGGAAGGAAGAATTTATCATCACAATTGAGTCCAAAATTTTGGTTGCTAAGCAAGAGCGTTGTTAAATGAGTTTCACCACATTTTAAAAGGTGGCCACTCCCGCCCTGTCACATGACTGCCAAGCCACGCCCACAAAATAGGCCACACCTACAGAGTAGGTTCTAAAAAATTTGAAACCCACCACTGCCTTGTTTCTTACAAACTGATCCTCTTTCAGAATTAAAAAGGTAAAGTTTTCCCCTGTCCAGTCACATCTGATTCTAGAGGACAGCGCTCATGTCCGGGTTCCAAGTAATAAATCCATAGCAAGCAAAACCCTGAGACAGGTAGATTCCTTAAAGATAAATTTTATTGGAATTATCATATTGGCACATACCTGGTGAAATCCGACTCTGAACTCTCCCATGGTTTTCACCTAATTAAAATTAAAAGGTTTGCTACTTTCTCAAAACAATCAGTCACATGATCCAATTGTGGTGGAGACTGGCAGCTGGGTGACATCACTCCGCCTTCCTTCGATCAGGCGTGAGAATGTCCTTGGATCCCAAGAGAAAATACGTTGTTTTGACTACCGATTCCCTTCTATCTCAATCCCCCCCCCCCAATCCCTCAGCTCCAGTGTAGCAACACTGAAGCAGTCAATTTGGCTTCAGCCAGGTCAACTTCAGGGTTGACAGCTCATTTATATTTCCATGGTCATGTGGCCAGCATGACTACAGGCCAGAGCTGGGCAAGTCCATTGTTAGGGGGATGGAATGTTGAGACAATAGGGGGCGTGTCCCTGACTGAGGATGGAATCTTGAGGTTTTTCATCTTGTTAAAAGGTAAAGGATTCCTTAGTTCTAAGTTGCTTCTCTCCTTAGTCATGTCCGACTCTATGAGGCAAAGTGCATCTCCATTTCAGACACAGATGTCAACGGATAATTAGAACTGCAGAAAAAACAATTGTTACCAACCTGCCTTCCATCAAGGACCTGTACACTGCATGAGTCAAAAAGAAGGCTGTAAAAATATCTACAGATCCCTCGTATCCTGGACATAAATTGTTTCAACCTCTACTCTCAAAACGATGCTATAGAGCAGGGGTCTCCAACTTTTGCAACTTTAAGTCTGAAGGACTTCAGCTCCCAGAATTCTCCAGCCAGCTTTCCTTCAGACTTAAAGTTGCAAAGGTTGGAGACCCCTGCTATAGAGCACTGCACAGCAGAACTACTAGACACAAGGACACTTTTTCCCCGAATGCCATCGTTCTGCTAAAGAACTAATTCCCACAACACGGGCAAACTAAGACTGTATTACCGTTGCTCTTCTCTTCCTTCCTAGTACCTATCTCTCCTTACTTATAACCATGTTACTTGTATCTTTACAATTTATATTGTTTTATTTGTTTCCTAGTATAACTTGAATTGCTTATTAGTAACCTATGACTATTGCTAAGTGTTGTATCATATGATTCTTGATTAATGTATTATATATTATTTTTCTTTATGTACACTGAGAGTATATGCACAAAAGAAAATTTCTTTGTGTGTCCAATCATATTTGCCCAATAAAGAATTCTATTCTATTCTATTCTATTCTATTCTATTCTATTCTATTCTATTCTCGTCTTGTCTTGTCTCGTCTCGTCTTATCTCGTCCTTATTCCATTCAACTCAACTCTACTCTACTCTACTCTACTCTACTCTACTCTACTCTACTCTACTCTACTCTACTCTACTCTACTCTACTCTACTCTATTCTATTTCCCAGCTGAGGGTGCCAGCATTGTCCAAAGATGCTTCCATAGTCATGTGACCACCATGACTATAGGCCTAAGTGCACAGAAAGCTATCACCTTCCCACCTACGTGGTACCTATTTATCTAGTTGAATTTGCATGTTTTCAAATGACTAGGTGGGCAGAAGCTGGGGCGGTTAACAGAAGCTCATCCCATCATGCAACGCTTGGGTCTTGAACCCAGGCTGTAAGTTTTCCACTGACAAGCTCGGCATTTTTAACCAGTGAGCTATCACTTCCCACCTTTAAGAATTAGATTTATGCATTCAAGGATGCGATTTTTCTATGTCTGTAAATGACGTGATTTGCTCTTAGAGACATCTTATTTGATTAAGGCCTGGATTAGTCATGGGATTCAGAAAACTGGAGATTCAATTTCTAGAATCGAATATGGAAAAATTAGAAGGTGCTGTCCATTTTTGGGGAAAAATACTAGTGGGATGCTGTTTATAGAGAAGTTACCTCATATGAGAGAACAAATCACCCTAAATTTAACAGCTTAGAGCAAGGTCATTATAATTATTACTGTTAGTCATACAGTTAGCCAGATGTTTAGACTGGATTTGACATTTTTATCCATCTATCAAGTCCTTCCTAAGGATCTGGGATAGATGTTGTTTGACGGTGTTAAATGTACCGTCACAGGATGTAAATTGTTCCAAGTAAAGCTGCTTTTTGCAATTGAACTGGTAGTGATTTTGTCAATGCCGAGATGTTCAAGTAGGGCTCCAGATGTTTTCAGATTGAACCAAGGTGCCTATTACTATTGGTACCACCTTTATTTTCATTTGCCACAGTCGTTCTACTCCTATTTTCAGGTTTTTGCACGTTGTTATCGTCTCCGATTCTTCCTTGTTTCGTCTGCTGTCTCCAGGAACTGTCACAATCACTATCACACCTTTTTAAACTTTCTTATTGACTGTTGTTAAGTCTGGAGTGTTGTGTGGCAGGCACCCGTCTGGGTAAATTCTAAAGTCCCAGAGCACTTTAACTTCTTTGTTTTCTATTACCTTGCCTGTTTTGTGGTCCCACTAGTTCTTGCTTGTAGGTAACATTGTGACACAATGGTTAGAATGCAGTACTGCAGGCCAATTCTGCTGACTGCTGGACTTTGGCAGTCCGATTCTCACCAGTTTAGCCTTCCATTCTTCCATGGTTGGTAAAATGAGAACCCAGATTGTTGAGGGTGTTGTAGGAAAGCCAAGACACACAGACAAGCTCTTCAAAGCAGCAAGGAGTTTATTGTGCACAGATTCAGAGATGGGCTCGCAGCCCATACAAACATGTCTAAACCCCGATAATCAGAAAGGGATCAGTTCTTATACCCTTGATTGCGTATACATTCCTGTTAACATATAGTTGCCCAAATATGGAGTTCAGGGCCAGTAATGGTCTTAGCTGAGACAAAAATGCTTAGATCAACAAGATATATGTTCGGGTAGGCTATTTGTAGATATTGATTTGATGAATTGGGGAACTACTGATATGCAGAGCATGAGAATGGGTCGGTTACAGGAAACATCTGTCTGGGTCACAACGACCCTTCTGCATTTCCCAGCAAATACCAAAAGAGCTTCGTTTGCAAACTTTCTTCAACCAGAGCTCCTTGTTGCTACCTCAAGGGCAATATGCTTAGAGAGAGTTGTAAAACACAGTGAAGCAGTATATAAGTCTAAGTGCTATTGTTATTTCTTGAACATTGTAGAACAGTGATGGCGAACCTTTTTGGGCTCGCGTGCCAAAAGCGGGGGGAGCGCAGGGGGATTGTGCATGGGTGTGCCATACTCATAATGCTATGTGCGTGACCCCCTATTTGTGGCGTGCTTTTTTTGCCCTCCCCAGGCTCCAGAGGCTTTCTAGGCACCTGGGGAGGTTGAAAACAGTCTCCCCTCCCCACCTCCAGAGGCTTCAGGAGCTTTCTTGAAGCCTCCAGAGGGCAAAAAGGGCCTCAAAAGAAGGCCTAAATCAGCTGGCCATCTCACACATGCGCGCTGGAGCTGACAGGGCAATGCCTCGCATGCCCTAAGAAATGGCTCTGCGTGCCACCTGTGGCACCCGTGCCATAGGTTCGCCATCACTGTTGTAGGAGATAAGCATGCTGAGCCAGAAAGTAGGGTTAAACACATCAATTCGGAATCATTGACTGGGTGGCTTAGTGACTAAGACATGGAGCGTGTCGATCAGAAAGATCAGCAGTTTGGCGGTTCAAATCCCTAGTAGAGATCTCCTGAGTGAGCAGGGGGTTAGACTAGATGACTTCCAAGGTACCTTCCAACTCTGTTACTGTTACTGTTCTCAGTCAAAGATGATGAGAGGACTGCAGGCTAAAACATATGAAGAATGGTTGCAGGAGCTGGGCATGGCTAGTCTAGTGAAGAGAAGGACCAGGGGAGACAGGATAGCAGTCTTCCAATATATGAGGGGCTGCCACAGAGCGGAAGGGGTCAAGCTATTTTCCAAGGCACCTAAATGCCAGACAAGGAATTGTGGATGGAAACTGACCAAGGAGAGATTCAACCTGGAAATAAGGATAAATTTTCTGACAGCGAGAACAATCAATCAATGAAACAGCTTGTTTTCCGAAGTTGTGGGAGCTTCATCACTGGAAGCTTTTAAGAAGAGACTGGACTGCTATCTGTCAGAAATAGTGTAGGTTCTCCTGCTTGAGTAGGCAGGGGGAGGGTTGGAATAGATGACCTACAAGGTCCCTTCCAACTCTATTAATCTTTTGCACAGTCACAAGAGATCCAACTCCAGCTCCTGTGAATTCCATTTAGTGCTAATTTGGCTTAGTAGATCAGATTCTTTTATATAGGGAACTGAATAAACTCCAGGAACTCAGCTCCTGTTCCTGGTTTTTTTGTGCATAGATATCCCAGTGCATCTTTGTTGCTTCTTTGTCATGCCTTTGTTTCTAGTGAGTTTGAGCAATTATTTCTGCTTATTCCCACAGTGTTTTGCTTGTTTTCTTTTTGACAGAAGCTGGCAGAGGAAGGAAGACTTACCCATGAGAAATTTCGAACCAGTAAATACAGAGGCTTTAATGCAAAAGGAAATATTATCCTAAAGAAGAACGATGTGGTTAAAAGAACTTTCCGGGTCCCTTTTCTGAGCCGAGAAATTATCGCAAATAAGAGGCAAGGCGTCTTGCTGGTGAAAAGAAGATGATATCCATTTATTCTGAAAAGGAAAGAGATTTGCTCTTGAGGGTAGGCTGCAGAGATAAATGGGGTGCAGGGAGTTTGTTTTATAGGAGGAATGGCCCTTGGTGGGAGCTTAGAGGATGGAGACGTGTTTATGTGCTGGTTCTAGTATGTGACTCTATCAAAAGGTCGACCTTAGTTGTTCTTCATTGTCCTGGTGTCTGTTGGCTTACCTTTTTGTTGGGGATATCTCCTTTAGAAGTCAGAGAGTTGTGCAACGCGATTTGCAGCAAGAGAAATGTTGCTAGAAGACACACTAATAGTGTCTCAGACACTGATAGTAAAAACAAGCAGCTTTACTTGTGATGGAAAAATAAACTACTTCTTCACAAACAGTGATAGTAAGTCTTGAATCAAATATACAGTCTTTCATTCAAAAACAGTTAGCTTACAGTTGCAATCCATGATTCTTCCTTGTTCTGCTGACTTAATCCAACACCACAGTATCTCCAGTTCAAAGTCAGCAAACTAACAGTGTCCCTGGCTTCCTCTTATTGCTGAGTTAATTACAGCAGCCAATTACATTCAGCTTGGAGTGTTAAAATATGTTTTTTCAGGTGAAATAAAAAACACATCAATACCTTAAGTGCTACATCAATTTCCAAACAGTAATAGATCTAACTTGGGAGTGGAATGGAGGATGGAAATGGATGGCTTTGTTCCATTTTCTTTTTCACTCATTTATATTTGTCTTTCACGTGTGCTTTCTTATTGCTGCATTTATTACTCAAATACATCTAAAAACAATACATTCCAACATGAGAAAAACATGTTGTTAATCTAGGCATCAAACTATATTGTGGGTTAGAAGGTGAAGAATGTTTGGAGGACTTGAAGATATTTTTTCTAAAATAGTTCTTACTGCTTGACATAGTGGATCTAGTGCAGGGGTGTCAAACTTAAGGCCTGACCCACAGGATGCTTACATCCGCATCCGCGGGACTGGCCTGGAAATAGCAATGCCCCATGGTGCCTCTGGCAGCCAAAATGGGGCAGGGGTGGGGGGAATGCGGGCTCCTGTACTCTGTTTTGGCTGGCAAAGTGTTGCAGGAGCCGTCCAGAGCGAAAACAGCCTCCTGCAGCACCCTACCGGCCAAAACATGGTGCAGGGTATACATGTGGGCCCCCTGCACTCCGTTTTGGCTAGCAAAGTGCTGCAGGAGATCAACCAGGCCAAAAATGGAGCACAGGGGACCACATGTGCCCCCCCTGCACCCTATTTTGGCTGGCAGGGTGCTGCAGGATACGTCTGTCCCATCCCCTTTCCTTCCTACCACCCGGTCTGCAGAAGAGAAGCACAATGCTGATCTGGCCCTCAAAGAAATCCAGTTTGACACCCCTGATCTAGTGGATCTTATGTATTTCCCAGCTACTTTGCTTGTCATCCACCCTTCATCCACCCTTCAGCTGGTATGCTGTCTTTTTTTTTTATTGCTCCTACAGAAATTTGCATCATCTCATTTGTTGGTATGCAATTTGTACAAAGCACAAATAATAATAATAATAATAATAATAATAATAATAATAATAATAATAATAATAATAATAATAATAATAATAATAATAATAATAATAATAATAATAATAATAATAATAATAATAATAAAGGTCTGGAACGACCTTCCCCCCGACATTAGAACAACCGCGGACCTCCGCTCCTTCCGTCAAAAATTAAAAACATACTTTTTCTGCTTGGCCGGCCTAGGTTAGTCTCTACCTTTAGGGCGTTAGGGAATGCTAGTTTTAATATGGGGATTTTAGTGCAGGGACAATCAAATTTAATTCGTTTTTATTCTATTGTATTTATTCTTGTATGTATATTTTATAGTGTTTTAATTTTTCCCTGTGCACCGCTCCGAGTCCCCCTGGGGAGAGGACGCGGTATATAAAATAATAATAATAATAATAATAATAATAATAATAATAATAATAATAATAATAATAATAATAATAATAATAATAATAATAAGAGGGAGGGGGGAAAGGGGAAGGAGGGAGGTAGGGAGGGAGAGGGAGAGAAATGTGGAGTCTGAAAATGTTTTCCATCATCTACTAGTTCAGGCAAAAAAAAAAATAGTGCAAAAGTACAAAACAGTTCATTCCATTTTGTGACCCTATGATCCACTATTATCTTTGCTGGAAGGTTATTAAGTTATTATGGAAGTGGTGGGATAGTTCAACTGAATAACCAGATCATCTTTGCATAAGAGTTTTCCAAGCCTTGTTATCTGCTACCCTCTTGTGGAGAGCTCTCAAACTCTTAGAAAGAATCGTGGAATTTTTTTTTCGCCCTTGTATCATCTGTTCCTCAACATGGTTGTCCAGTCATCAGCTGTATTGCTAATGGGAAGGACCACCGTAATAAAAAAAATAAAGATTGAAGAATGCTGGGAACGATGGAGGGCAAAAGAAGAAGGGGACGACAGAGAATGAGGTGGCTGGATGGAGTCATCGAAGCAATAGGCGTGACCTTAAGTGGACTCCAGAGGATGGTAGAGGACAGGAAGGCCTGGAGGAACGTTGCCCATGGGGTTGCGATGGGTTGGACACAACTTCACAACTAACAACAACACAGTTGGGAGATTTGGGGCCAGTCCTTCTCTCTCACTCCAACCCACCTTACAGGGTTGTTGTTGTGGAGAAAATAGAAGGAGGGAAATATGTTGGATATCTTCCCCTTGAGTTTGCATTTGTAAAAATAATAAAGGTGGGATAGAAATAAATAAGAAATAAATCAGCTTCTGAAAGATGACCAAAAATTCTTGCGACCTCAGGTCAGGTATACAGGCTCCAAATTTGTCACTTGATCTAGCTAGACCAAGGGTGTCAAACTCGATTTCATTGAGGGCTGCATCAGGGTTGTGTTTGACCTCGGGACTGGTGGGGCGTGGCCAGGGGGCGTGGCTAGCTCAACATCCATTTTCAGCTGCGACAGCCTCCTGCAGCCCTCTGTCAGTTAAAATGGAGCTCGGGGGGAGGGGGCATGTGCAGCCTCTTTCCCGAGCTCCATTTTTGCTGGCACAGGGCTGCAGGAGGCAGTTATGGTTGAAAATGGAAGTTGGGATGGCTGCATGCAGCAGAGGCACCGTAAGCCACTCCTTTGCTGTTCCCAAGGTGGCCCCACAGGCCCCACACCCCTAAGCACCCCATGGGTGAGATGTGGCCAGTGAGCCTTGATTTTGACACCCCTGAGCTAGAGGGACAAATGTTGCCTAGCTACCTTTAGATAGTTATATCTACCGTATTTTTGGAGTATAAGACGCACCTTTCCCCCCTCCCCCTAAAAGAGCATGGAAATGTTGGTGCAACTTATACACTGAATATAGCCATTTTAGGCGTCCTGAAGCCTCGCTCCCATATCCCATTTTTGCAAAAAAAAAGAAGAAAAATAAAGCAAAAACCAAGCAATGTTTCACAAAAACGGTGGTGTTTTCGCCTTCCCCCAGCCCTGCTGAAGCCTGCAGAGTGCTCCTTTTTTTCATACTTACCTCTTCAAAATCTGGGTGCTTCTTATACACCGGTGCATCTTATAGTCTGAAAAATACAGTAATTATTTTCCTGTAATGTCGATAACAACAGAAGGTACGAGTGTTGGTCCTACTGAGAAAAAAAGGTTTGCCATTCCTTTTCAAGTGTGATTACAGTATCTTTTCCATCAAAGCCTTCTGCAATCTCTCTCTATCATCATATTTTTTAAAAAAAAAAATATTCTCCTTTTCTTCAGCTCCAGCACACAGAAGAATTAAGTTCAGTATCTCGGTTGAAAACCCATCATGCTAAGCCAGCCTTTATATAAAAGTATTCTCCTTATAAACTTGGGAAGGGCTTTATTTTCAGCAAGACTTTGCTATTTTGTTATTGTTTATTTTATTTTCAGCAAGACCATACAGAGAAATGATTGACGCCTGGGAAATGAGCCCTTTGTCGGTCAATAGGAGTGTTGATTGACCGTTAGCTTACCAGTCACTTAGGAGCTAAAGGTGCTGTGGCACAAGGAAACAACACTTTAATGACTACAAAATGCAGAATAACAGAGTTGGAAGGGAGCCTGGAGGTCTTCTAATCCAACCCTTTGCTCAAGCAGGAAATCTTATACCATTCTGGACAAATGGTTGTCCAATCTCTTCTTAAAAACATCCAGTGATGGAGCATCCAGATATTCTAAGGCAAGATCATTCCATTGATGAATTGCTCTCCTTCTCAGGAATTGTCTCCTTAATTCTAGATTGGAACTCTCTTGATAAGCTTTCAAAACTGGATGCAGTATTTCAAGTGTGGTCTTACCCAGGCATTATAAAGTGGTACTGACACTTCATATGATCTTGATGCTTGCCCTCTGTTGATGCAGCCTGGGACCGTGTTGGCTTTTTTGGCAGTTGAAGCCCACTGCTGGCTCATACCTAAGTGGTTGTAGAATGAGGCAGGAAGTTAAGAAAAATACAGTTAAAATTTCCTGGATCAAGGAAGTTCCAAAGGTCCTTTATCAAGAGGCAACTGGACTTTCGGGGGGGGGGGGGTGTCTGGTTTTTCTTTGAAGATGTTTCATTTCTCATCCAAGAAGGTGGGGAATAGAATGATTTACACTCCTTGCAGGCAGCTGGACATTTGCATTCTTTTAGCCGGTCATTAAGGCCACCTGGAGGTTTATCTGTGTCCTCAGGGTCACCTGAGTGGTGCAAATGGGTGTGGAACAGCTGAAAGGACCGTGTTGCAGACTGGAGATAGATGATGTCTTATCCCTCACCCTCTGTGGAGAGAAGGCTGTTCCATTTTGACATAGATGGCCTCTTTGATGCCTCTTTCAAACTAGCGGTCCTCTCTGTCCAAAATGTGGACATTGCTCTCTTCAAAAAATGGCCTTTGTCTTTTAGATGCAGATGGACTGATGAATCTAGTACTGATGGGCATGTTCTCCTCTGTTGTGCTTATGAAGTGGTTGTTTTGTTTCCCCAATGTACAGGATGACACACAGCTCTCTGAATTTTACTGCATATACCTGGATCAAGGAACTAATGATGGTTCCTTCACCAACTGTATCTTTTGATAACAAAGTTCTTTTAGCATATATATGTTACACTTACAGCTAGATTATTATACCTGAACAGACATACTGCCTTCGTTAATAGCCACCCATCAACTTCCTAATTAACAACTAAATTAACACCTAAAAGCCACGTGAAGCCTGACACCATATAAATAAGAGTAGAAAAGTCCAGTGCTCACATGAGAAAGAGATAAGGGGCAGGGAGGGAGGGAGATAGAGAGAGAGAGTGGGAGGGAGGGAGGGAGGGAGGGAGGGAGAGTGGAAGAGGGGGAGAGAGAGAAGTTCCCTGAGGATAGGCTCTAGCACAAGTCCAAAAGCTTGGAAGACAAATCTTTTGATCCTGGTGACTGACCCAGACTGGATCTTGCAACATTGTCCTGGGACATGTATATCTGCCTTCATTCATACGGCCATCCTAATTGTCAGCTCCTATACAGGATTTCACAGGAATTTATTTTTATTTAAAAACCTGCAACAATACTATGCTACCTTTGCTTTGTAAAAGAATAGAATAGAATAGAATAGAATAGAATGGAATAGAATAGAATAGAATAGGATGGGATGGGATGGGATGGGATGGGATGGGATGGGATGGGATGGAACGGAATAGAACGGAACAGAATGGAACAGAATAGAATAGAATAATAACTATTGTCACTTTGCATATACACTAATAGGCACACATTAAAGTGAAATTCCATTGCACACAGCAATTGTGAATATATATTCTTGGCCAATTATGTGTCTTTTGTATCCTGTTTTAGAAAACGCTTATCACAGTGACCGAAAGAGAGTTTTTGTTCCTTAAACTCGAGATGGAGGTAGGGGAACTAAATTAGTGTATCTTCCAACACTACAGACACCTGGAGATTAATACAAATTCTGCTGCATTCCAGTGTTACCTGTATTTTTTTTTCCTTTTGGGGTTTCAGGTTGGTCTTGACTCCTGGGGACCAAAGTTTTCTTCGGCAAGAATTCAGAAGGAGATTGCTGTTGCTGCCTTTCTACGGGCTCACAGAAAGGGGCTGGCTCAAGACCACTCAGAAGGTTTTGTGCATAATGTGGGACTAGAACTTACAGTCCCCTGTGCTCTAGTCTGATGCCTCAGCCACTAGGACAAATTGGCTCTTTATAGTTGTTACTACTGTGTAGTAACAAACCTGCCATCCTGAGCCCAACATTTGGGAAGCCAGACTCTGCCTGTTTAATACAATACAATACAATAGCAGAGTTGGAAGGGACCTTGTAGGTCTTCTAGTCCAACCCCCTGCATGGGCAGGAACCTTATACCATTTCAGACAAATGGCTATCTAACATCTTCTTAAAGACTTCCAGGGTTGGGGCATTCACAACTTCTAGAGGCAAGCTGTTCCAGAGGTTAATTGTTCTAACTGTCAGGAAATTTCTCCTTAGTTCTAAGTTGCTTCTCTCCTTGATTAGTTTCCACCCGTTGCTTCTTGTCCTGCCCCCAGGTGCCTTGGAGAATAGTTTGACTCCCTCTTCCTTGTGGCAACCCCTGAGATATTGGAAGACTGCTATCACGTCTCCCCTAGTCCTTCTTTTCATTAAACTAGACATACCCAGTTGCTGCAACCGTTCTTCATATGTTTTAGTCTCCAGTCCCCTAATCATCTTGGTTGCTCTTCTCTGCACTCTTTCCAGAGTCTCCACGTCTTTTCTACATCGTGGCGACCAAAACTGTATGCAGTATTCCAAGTGTGGCCTTACCAAGGCATTATAAAGTAGTATTAACACTTCACGTGATCTTGATTCTATCCCTCTGTTTATGCAGCCTAGAACTGTGTTGGCTTTTTTGGCAGCTGCTGCACACTGCTGGCTCATATTTAAAAGGTTGTCCACTAGGATTCCAAGATCCCTCTCACAGTTGCTACTATTGAGCAAGGTACCACCTATACTGTACCTGTGCATTTTGTTTTTCTTGCCTAAATGTAGAACCTTACTTTAAGCCAGGACAAAGGGTGAGTCACAAGTCACAAGCCAGGACAAAGGGTGAGTGATGGAGGAGTGACACCTCCTTAAAAAACCTTGGTCCAGCTGGCCCGGCTGGGAGCACCTCCTAAGGGCCCCTTTCCAGGGTTACAGTAGAAGACGGTCAACAGTTTTGAAGAGGGAAGAGGGCTCCACGCCCCAACGGCAGATCAAGCGGCAGAACCATCTTCTAGGACAGTGGTTCTCAACCTTCCCAATGCCGCGACCCTTTAATACAGTTCCTCATGTTGTGGTGACCCCCAACCATAAAATTGGTGTCTCGGTTCCTAAGACCATCAAAAATATGTGTTTTCCGATGGTCTTAGGCAACCCCTGTGAAAGAGTTGTTCGACCCACAAAGGGGTCGTGACCCACAGGTTGAGAATCGCTGTTCTAGGAGAAGGAAACGCTCTCATTATACCCCTCCACTGCCTTGTGGCTACATCCACTACTGGAAAAGGCTTCAGGAGTCAACCCCGAGGCCAAATCCAGAGCCAGAGTCCCGGAAGCAGTTTGTGACTGTGGACAACCATGATCTGGTAACTCCTGTGACACAGTTGGAACCAATCATATTGGCTCTGCCTCCTTCGTTTTATTCATAATTACAGGCTTATATATATGTATTGTAATATATCTATATCTATATCTATATCTATATCTATATCTATATCTATATCTATATCTATATCTATATCTATATCTATATCTATATCTATATCTATATCTATATCTATATCTATATCTATAGATATAGATATAGATATAGATATAGATATAGATATAGATATAGATATAGATATAGATATAGAAGTTGTGAAAACAATTATCTATACTAAATACTCCTGGATTAGCTGATGAAATGGGTAGAACCGATTAGGCTGAAGTTCTAAGCTTCTGCCTTGGATTCATTACAGCCCCGGTTCGAATCCCAGTGGGGTGTGGCCAACTGATGAGAGCTAATAAGCTCGAAATAGATCTATCTTGGTCTCTCAAATTTAAATTTATTGATCAGCTCATAAATAAAAAAAATTAACACATATATCTAAAAATATTACACAACGTAACTAAAAAATGGTTCTCTGTCTAGATGGTCTCTGGTGATGAGCCGACAGGCAGAGAGGGAAACAGCATGTCTCCTCCCTTAATGGGGCCCTTACAGGAAGTTGTGAAAACAATTATCTATCTATCTATCTATCTATCTATCTATCTATCTATCTATCTATCTATCTATCTATCTATCTATCTATCTATCTATCTATTTATCTATCTATCTATCTATCTATTATCGCAGTGTTCTCTGGCCTAAAGACTAAGGAAAAAAATAAGAAAAAAATTGATGTGATTTGGCCTGTTGTAATTCAGGCAACACATACAATCTGCATCTGTCCAGAATGTCATGATGAATTTTTTGTCAGCCCCTACCTGGAATTGTAGGAATTGAATCTGGAGAAATATGGGTAGAAATAAATACACTGCTGTATTTTACTGTAAGAAGAGACTGGACAGCCATCTATCAGAAATAGTATAGGTCTCTTGCGAGAGCAGGGGGTTGGACTAGACGACCTCCAAGGTCCGTTCCAACTCTATTACTGTTACTATTCAGATAGGAACACCATTTTCATCAGTGCTTTACCAATATTTGGCCACTAGATGGCAGCATCGGATCAACATTGAAAGCACTGACAAACTATAAAACAGAAAACTCCTTGTTTTTTGTTTTTTTTTACTTCTGACACCCACTTCCAAATTTATTTTACTTTATTTGATTTTACTGCACTGTTTTGGCAATGCAAGCATTTAACCATACGCATTTGCACATGGAAACACAAATAAAATTTAATCAGGGCAATTCTGGACCCCAAACTTTAGACTCTAAAATCTAAAGGGTGGCCACAAAGAATTGTGAGTCAACCTATTCTCCAAAGCACCTGAAGGCAGGACAAGAAGCCATCAATGGACCATTATTCCGGGTGCGCTTCAAGGTGTTGATTATCATCTTTAAAGCGCTCCATGGCTCGGGACCTAGCTACCTGCGGGATCGGATCCTGCCTCATACATCCTCACGACCGATTCGCTCCCACAGAGAGGGACTTCTCCGGGTGCCGTCCACTAGACTTTGTCAGCGGGCGACGCCCAGGGGAAGGGCTCTCTCTGTGGCGGGCCCGGCCCTCTGGAACGACCTTCCCCCCGACATTAGGATGACCACGGACCTCCGCTCCTTCCGTCTCAAATTAAAAACTCATTTCTTCTGTCTGGCCGGCCTAGGATAGTCTCTCTGTCTTTGGGGTTTTATTGGGGTTTTATAATATTGCTTAGTTTTAATGGGAATTTTAGCGCAGGTTTAGATTTAATTTATTTTTAATGAAATGTTTATATGTATTTATTGTTTTACTGTGCCTGTGCACCGCCCCGAGTCCCTGTGGGGAGAGGGTGCGGTTTAGAAATATTAAAATTATTATTATTATTATTATTATTATTATTATTATTATTATTCAAGAGAGATTGAAATTTCCAGACAATTAGAATAATTAATCAACGGAATGGCCTGCCTCCTGAAATTGTGGCCATTCTATCACGGGAGGTTTTTAAGAAGAGATTGAACAACCATTTGTCTGAAATCATATAGGGTCGTGATGGCGAGCCTATGGCACACGTGCCAGAAGTGGCACTCAGAGCCATCTCTCTGGGAATGTGAGCCATCGCTTGTTGCTCTTCCGACTTCCAACACACCAGCCAGCTCGTCTTCATGTGTGTGGGAAGACCGGAAACCAGAAAAGCAGTCGCCCAGTGTGCATGCATGCTCCAGGTGGCTCTTCTTCTTGTTTCCGGTGTGCACATACTCACCGGCCAGCTGCATGCCAGAAATTGAACGACCTGGTGGCTGCTGTGCATGCGCGCACTGGAAACTGGAAGAGCATCTTCCCCGGGCACGCATGCACACTGGGTGGCTGCTTTTCCAGTTTCTGGCATGCACGCATGGACACATGTGCTCCTGTGCTCCAGCATCTGTCTTTACACAAAGGGATAAAACAGTCCAACCAATCAAAAACAGCACCACAAAAATCAGATTAGGAACACAAGTTGAAATAGGGAAGAAAATGGTAAGTGAGCACCTGTCTGCCCTGGAGGAGTTCAAATCACCTGGACCGGATGGATTACACCCCAGGGTTCTGAAGGAACTGGCAGACGAGATCTTAGAACCACTGAACTATATCTTTCAGAGATCCTGAAGCACCGGGGAACTGCCAGAAGACTGGAAAAGAGCTGATGTGGTTCCCATCTTCAAAAAAGGAAAAAAACCAGATCCAGGAAACTATAGACCCATCACCCTGACCTCAATACCAGGAAAGATTCTGGAAAAGATAATTAAACAACAAATAAGTGAACACCTAGAAGCAAACAAAGTAATAGCCAAAAGCCAACATGGGTTTGTCAAAAACAGATCATGCCAGACTAATCTAATTGCATTCTTTGACAAAGTGACAAAATCAGTGGACCAGAGGAATGCTGTTGATGTAATTTACTTGGACTTCAGTAAGGCATTTGATAAAGTAGACCATAACCTACTATTAGATAAAGTAGAAAATTGTGGGTTAGACAGCACCACCACCAAATGGATTCGCAACTGGCTGACCAACCGCACTCAACGTGTAGTCCTCAATGGAACTGCATCAACATGGAAAGAAGTACGCAGTGGAGTCCCCCAAGGCTCTGTTTTAGGCCCAGTACTCTTTAACATCTTCATCAATGATTTGGATGAGGGGATAAATGGGGAACTCATCAAATTTGCAGATGTCACTAAGCTCGCAGGAATAGCCAACACTCCAGAAGATAGGCTTAAGATACAGAAGGATCTAGACAAACTTGAACATTGGGCACTATCTAATAAAATGAAATTCAATTGTGAAAAAAGTAAGCTTCTACATTTAGGCAAGAAAAACAAAATGCACAAGTACAGTATAGGTGGTACCTTGCTCAATAGTAGCAACTGTGAGAGGAATCTAGGAATCTTAGTGGACAACCATTTAAATCCGCACGGCCTCCAGGCACTGGGACATCACATCAAGGGCAACATTGGGGTGCTCTGGGGATGAAATGTACAGTTGCGTATCATCAGCATACTGATGGAACTTTACCCCAAAATCCCAGATGATCTCGCCCAGCGGCTTCACATAAATGGTGAACAAAAGGGGCGAGAGGACTGACCCCTGGGGCACTCCACAAGTGAGGCACCTTGAGGATGACCTCTGCCCCCCCACCAACACGAACTGTGAACGGTAAGAGAGAAAGGAGGAGAACCACCGAAGTACAGTGGCCCCCACCCCTAACCCCTCCAACTGCCGCAGCATGATACCATGGTTGATGGTATCAAAAGCCGCTGAGAGGTCTAATAGAACTAGGACAGAGGAGCAACCCCGGTCTCGAGCCCTCCAGAGATCATCGACCAATGCGACCAATGCCGTTTCTATGCTGTAGCCAGGCCTGAAACCCAACTGGTATGGATCAAGATAGACAACTTCATCCAGGTACCTTGGAAGCTGTTGCGCCATGACACTCTCAACAACCTTTGCCACAAAGCGAAGGTTGGAGACTGGACGATAGTTTGCCAAAAGTGCTGGGTCCAGGGAAGGCTTCTTGAGGCGGGGCCTCACCACCGCCTCTTTTAAAGCGGTGGGGAAGAAACCCTCTCTCAAAGAAGCATTGATAATACCCTGGAGCCAGCCTCGTGTAACCTCCCGGGTGGCCAGCACCAACCATGAGGGACACGGGTCCAATAAACATGTGGCAGCACTAAGCTTACCCAAAATCCTGTGTACGTCCTCGGGAGTCACAGGGTCAAACTCCTCCCAGATAACAGTCTCAAGACCCACCTCCATCACCCCATCTAGCCCTACCCAGTCAGAGTCCAGCCCTTCCCGAATCTGAGCGATTTTGTCCTGCAGATATTGTACAAAATCCTCAACTTTACCCTGCAAGGGGTCCTCCCACGCTTCCATATGTAAGAGGGAGTGGATCACCCTAAACAGGGCAGCTGGGCGATTTTCTGTAGACGCAATAAGAGCGGAAAAGTAATTAAACTTTGCCGCTTTTATCGCCACTAGGTAGGTCTTGATATAACACCTCACCAGTGTCCGATCAGATTCAGAACGGTTGTCCCTCCAACTGCTCTCTAGGTGTCTTTTCTGGCGCTTTATCTCTCTCAGCTCCTCAGAGAACCAAGGAGCCAACCAGGTTCGGCACTGGATCAGAGGCCGCAAAGGCACGACACGGTCCAGAGCCCCAGCAGCCGCCCTGTCCCATGCAGCCACCAGTTCTCCAGCTGAGTCGTGAGCCATAGCCTCAGGGAGTGGCCCAAGCTCCATCAGGAACCTCTCAGAGTCCATCAGACGCCTGGGGCAGAACCACCTAGTGGGTTCCGCCTCCCTGCGGGGAGGGGGGTAGCAGATTGGAAGTCCACCCAAAGGAGCGAGTGATCTGACCATGACAAGGGTTCAATGGCTACACATCCACACGGCCGATTCGCTCCCACAGAGAGGGACTTCTCCGGGTGCCGTCCACTAGACTTTGTCAGCGGGCGACGCCCAGGGGAAGGGCTCTCTCTGTGGCGGGCCCAGCCCTCTGGAACGACCTTCCCCCCGACATTAGAACAACTACGGACCTCCGCTCCTTCCGTCTAAAACTAAAAACATATTTGTTCTGCTTGGCCGGCCTAGGGTAGTCTCTCGTCTATGGGATTGTTAATAATTTTAGATAGGGATTTTAGTATTTTAATTGGTACTTTTTAGCGCAGGGATATATTTAATTTGTTTTTATCATGTGTGTGTGTATTTATTGTTTTATTCGCCCTGTGCACCGCTCCGAGTCCCTTTGGGGAGAGGAAGCGGTCAACAAATTAAATTATTGATTGATTATTGATTATTGATTATATCCCCTCTTCCCAGATCCTTCAACCACTGACCAGAGACAAAAATCAAGTCCAGGGTGTGTGTCCCCATGTGCATGGGGCCTTGAACTAATTGGGTCAGGTCCATGGCTGTCATGGAGGCCATGAACTCTTGAGCTGCCTCCGATGCTTCGCCGGCAGATGGCAGGTTGAATTCCCCCATGACGATAAGCCTAGGGGTACCAACCGCCACCCTGGCAATCACTTCGAGCAGCTCGGGCAGGGCCACTGCCACGCAGCCGGGAGCCAGGTACGTGGTCAGCAAGCCCATCTGTACCCCACGACCCCACTTCACAAGGAGGGACTCACATCCTACTGTCTGAGGTAAAGTGGCCTCCCTTGGGCACAAATCCTCCTTTATAATGACCCCCCCTCCAGCCCTACCCTAAGCCCTAGGCTGATTAAATGCATGGAAACCTGGTGGGCACAATTCCATGAGGGGAACCCTCCCCCTCCTGGCCCAACCAGGTCTCCATAATACCTGCCAGGTCCACTCCCCCCTCCTGCACAAGATCACAAATGATCTTGATGATGGGCGGGGGAAGGGAGCTGGAACCGGTTCTAAATGGCACTGCAGATTTGTGGAACCTCTTCTATAGAAGAGGTTAGAACTGGCAGGAACCCACCCTTGCATATTAGGTAGATTTATTAACCTCTAAGACCAGAAGGGCGTGGCCAGCTAATAAGAGCTAAATAGCCTGAAATAGATCTATACTAGTGTCCCTTTATTTCTTTGTTGGTAAATATAAATTTAACACAAAAATAGTTTGTCGCAAAAGCGACTGCCTGCGAAAGTTCCTAGATTGGGGGTGAAAGGCGAAACCAGAAGCAGTATGCTCCATCCCATATTTGGGTAGGTCAGATTGCCCTGATTAAAAAAAAAAACACTTAATCTCTCCCCTGGTATAGCCATCAAACCCAGGAGAGCCCCTGGGTTAGAGGTTAATACAACTACCTAATATATAATGAGCCCAGGTTCAAATCCCAGAAGGGTATGGCTAGCTGATGAGAGCTAAGTAGTTGGAAATAGGTCTATACTAGTCTCCCTTTATTTCTTTGTCAGTAAATATAAATTTAACACCTTACTGAAACCCATGCACATGTATCTAGTCAACTCTAGCCGCCCCGGGTCCCTTGGTGGGAGATGGGCGCAGGATACAAATACGAAAATAAAATAAACAATAAAATAAACTCATGGTCAGCACTAAGTTGGTGTTAGGTGCCGGCTGCTGGATTTCAAGAGGGAGGCTGGACTTCGATCTCTTGTGGCAACACAAGGATTCTAATCTGGGATGACTTTGTTGTGGCTTTCCAGTGGCCAGCAGAGCTGGAAGCAGATTCGGACAATGAGGAGGTTGGGGAGGGACATGGGCCAGTCCTGGAGTCTGGGGAAGGCTCTGATGAGGGCTCTGTGTCAGAGGCAGAGATGGGGCCAGGACCATCTGACAGTTATCAGCTGCCTTCAGAGTCAGACATCAGGGAGGCAGACGAACAGCTGGAGCCTGCTCCCAGTGTGCGCGTGCGCAGAGCTGCCAGACGAAAGGAACAGCTAAGGAACAAGGCCCTACTCGAGAGTAAAGCCACAGGTGGACAGTGAATGGCTCCTCCCATAGGGAACAAAGAGGAGCGAAAGGGGAGTGGAGTTTGCAGGAGACAATGAGTTCAATTCATTAGGGTGAAGATCTGTTCCTGACTTCTTGCCAAGTAATTGTTGCTACAGCATGGCGTTTGGAAGATATCGGCCCGATAAAGGTCTGTAGTTGTGAAATCTCATGAAAGACTGTTTGCCGGGACTTTGCTGGAGAGGAATTCACTTTAAACTAAATAAAAGGGGTTTTATCAAGCTCTTGGGAGGCCTCGGTCAGAACAGTGTTTAACTCCTCTCTCCAACTCTGCCTGCTCTTCTACACCAACCCAGATTTTGCAGATCAGACAAGGTTGTGCGAAGTGCTACCACCTAATGGCAAATTCAGGTGTACTATTTAACAGGGCATACAAGTTCTCCTCAACTTTTGACACTTGTTTAGCGACTGCTTGATGTTATGATGGAACTGATAAGTGAGTTATGACTGATCCTCGTATTCCCCATGTTCACATGATCGCGATTCAGGTGCTTGGCAACCAGCATGTATTTATTATGGTTGTAGTCAGTGGTGAAATCAATTTTTTTTTACTACTGGTGCTGTGAACGTGGCAGTGGAAGGATACTGCATAATCCCCATTCCCTCCCCACTCAGGGGCCAGCCGGAGGTGGCATTTACAGGTTCTCCAAACTACTCAAAATTTCCACTACTGGTTCTCCAGAACTTGTCAGAACCTGCTGGATTTCACCCCCCAGTTGAAAGTCTTGGGGTGACATAATCACCATTTGCAACGTTCCCAATTGGCCTCTGACCAGCAGCATCAATGTGGGAAAACCAGATTCGCTTCGTGATCACAGATTTTAAAAAAGTCATAATGGTCAGTCCAGCATTATAGGCCTTCAGGCCATGTCATCCTTCCAAGTGCGTAGAGCAGGGGTGTCAAATTCTATTTCATTGAGGGCGGCATCAGGGTTGCATTTGACCTCGAGGGGGATGGGGTGGGCATGGCCACAGTGGGCATGGCCAGCTCAACGTCGCTTGTGTCAGGGGTGCCTTTGATGGCCCAAGTGTTCTGCCAGCGAAAACAGATTCCCGAGCTTCGTTTTCGGCTGCCACGGCCTCCTGCAACACTCTACAAGTGAAAATGGAGCTCGGGAGGGCCACGTGCAGCCCTCCCGAGCTCAGTTTTTGCTGGCAGAAGCATCATGGGCTTCACTGTTTCCAGGATGGCCTCACAGGCCAGATCTAAGTACCCTGGGTGTCAGATCCAGGCCCCGGGCCTTGGGTTTGACACCCATGGTGTAGAGCAGGGGTCCCCAACCTTTGCAACTTTAAGTCTAAAGGACTTCAGCTCCCAGACTTCTCCAGCCATCTTTGCTGGCTGGAGAATTCTGGGAGCTGAAGTCCTTCAGACTTAAAGTTGCAAAGGTTGGGGACCCCTGGTGTAGAGAATTGTCCCCTTTTGATAGCAACAGCACTTAGATTTATTGTACTGCTCCATAGGGCTCCATACTGCTCTTTGAGCAGTTTACAATGTCAGTATATTTTCCCCAACAATCTGTCTCCTCATTTTACTGACCTTGGAAGGAATTAAAGGCTGAGTCAAGTTTCAGTTAGTCAGGACCGAACTGCTGGTTGTGGGCAGAATTAGCCTTTAATACTGCATCGATCACTCACGGACAGGACTCACGGACAAGATTTTTGTCAGATCAGCATGCATAAGCTCTCCGAATAAAATTGTTCTACATTACAGATTTTTTTTTTTAAAGTTAGGAAATCCTACAGATACCATCCAACTAGGAGGAGGAAGGTTTTCCTTGTACAAATCACCTTTCTTTGCAATATTATTGTTGACCTACAGGAGGCAGCAAAGAACAAGAAAACCGATTTTCAGGGTAAGTACGAGTTTCTGAATCTTAATTGCCCTTCGGGATTTGATTTGTAAGGTTTTAAATTTTCACTTTAGGGAAATAGTAAGCCTTCTGCCTGCTTGTTTATTAATTACAGCCAGAGGCTTCTGGTTATACATATCTGAAAGCAAAACAGAATATATGCCCCATTATGTAGTTTAATGAGCAAGCAAATGGCCCTCCCGATAAATGCACGGGCACCTCTGAGTCTTGTTTGTAATTGCTTCTGTGCTTTTCTCTCTGGCCTCTTTCCCCCTTCTCCTCTCAGGTCCAATTTCCTTTCCAGCCGTGCATTTCAAAGTTCACAAGAAAACACTCAGATATGAGATCTGGTGTATTGTGATATACGAATAGGACACCTCAAGAGAGGGAAGACAATCAACTAGGAAAAAACAACAGAGCTGCACACCCCACACATAAACAAAACGATCCCTTTGTATATTAAGCCAACTTTTGTTGCCTTAGACCAGAGTTTCTAAGTCTTGACAGATGTATAGACTTCAGCTCCCAAAGTTCTTGCCGGCTTGCAGGCTGCGGTTTGCTCTCAGAGGCTCAGAGGTGGCATTCAGCAGGTTCTGACCAGTTCTGGAAAACCGGTAGCGGGAATTTTGAGTAGTTTGGAGAACCGGTAAATACCACCTCTGGCTGGCCCCGCCCCCATCTATTCTCTGCCTCCCGAGTCCCAGCTGATCAGGAGGGAATGTGGATTTTGCAGTAACCTTCCCCTGGAGTGGGGAGGGAATGTGGATTTTGCAATATCCTTCCCCTGCCACGCCCACCAAGCCATAGCCACCAAGCCATGCCCACAGAACCGGTAGTAAAAAAAAATTGAACCCCACCACTGGATGGGCTGTTTGCTGTTGGTTTCTGTTGGAAGAAATGTCCATCTGGGTTCAGTTCCAAGTGGGGGAAAAACACTGGAGACAGTGGTGGCTGATTGGAAAGATGGTTTTAATAGTGGACAGGATCACATGGTTTGAGATCCTGGGCAAAAAAAAAGGGAAGAGATGCCGAGAGTCCCTGAGTTTAATACTTTCTCTGGGCTTTTGAATTTCAGCTTGTGTTCTGATTGGTTGTCAGACTCCCATGCAGGGGTAACTTTGTAGGTTGTCTGTGTCCTAGGCTTGGTTGAGCCTTGCTGGGTGATGATGTAATGAACGGGCTTTGGGCAGGGGTGAAATTCAGCAGGTTCTGAGAGGTTCTAGAGAACCAGTAGCAGAAATTCTGAGTAGTTCGGAGAACCAGTAAATACCACCTCTGGCTGGCCCCAGAGTGGGGTGGGAATGGGGATTTTGCAGTAAGCTTCCCCTGCCATGCCCACCAAGCCACGCCCACAGAACCGGTAGGTAAAAAAAATTGAATTTCACCACTGGCTTTGGGCAATTCCTCCTATGGCTCTGCCTGAAGGAGGTAGAGCTTAGTTATGTAGAATAGACTGGCTCAGGCCTTAATGGCCCATTGACAAAGTTGGGTGAGGGGCTGAGTTTCTGCCCCCCTTTTAGGGGAAATATTCTGCCATTTTAATATTTCCTAAAATATCTCATTTTTCTAGGTGAGGGGTGGGTGCTACCTTCCTTTGCTACTTTGGCCCTTTCGTTTAGTTCCATTCGATGGCGTTCCATTGAGGTCTCCACGTTGAGTGCCATTGAAAGAAAAAGAGTCAAGGAAAGAGTCAAAGAACTAAGGAGAAATTTCCTGACAGTTAGAACAATTAACCTCTGGAACAGCTTGCCTCCAGAAGTTGTGAATGCCCCAACCCTGGAAGTCTTTAAAAAGATGTTAGATAGCCATTTGTCTGAAATGGTATAAGGTTCCTGCCCACGCAGGGGGTTGGACTAGAAGACCTACAAGGTCCCTTCCAACTCTGCTATTGTATTGTATTGTATAAATATCCGGTGCTCTTCCAGGAAGAAGTAATATTTTCCCTCCATACAACATCCCTGGAAGATGATAATGTTAAAAACATAATTGGATGGGCAGATTGTCAAACAGATTCTCTCATACATGTCTGAATCCCCCACCCCACCCCAAGATTTTTTTTATGCATTTATAAGCATTACATTATCTACCTGCATTCCGGTTCAATCACCTGGTTGATAGAGCATTAGATGTTTCTGTTTTTCTTGCAGTTCTTTCCCACCCCACAGCAATATAATTTACCGTATTTTTCAGAGTATAGGATGCACCTTTTCCCTCAAAAAAGAAGGTAAAAATCTGGGTGCATCTTATATGCTGAATACAGCATTTTCGGCCTCCCAAAACCCCGCCCCCTTCATCAATTGGGCATGCACAGCCTTTAGGAGGCTTTCAGGGAGTTCCTGGGGGCTGGGGAGGGCAGAAATGAGCAAAAAACAGGGGTTTTTTGGCTCACTTTTGCTCCCCCAGCCGCCAAGAGCACTCTATAAGCCTCCTAAAGGCTCTGCATCCCCCCTCTTTTTTTTTTCTTTTTTTTACAAAAATGGGCTGTTTTTAGGAGGTTTGCAGAGTGCAAAACCTTTTTTTTTTAATGTGCTTCTTCAAAATCTTGGTGCGTCCTATACGGTGCATCTTATACTCTGAAAAATATGGTAGGTCAAGGGTCTGCAGTCACATTGTGCCTCAAAATTTAGGTCTGGACTTTAGTAAACAATAATTTCCCCCTCTGCAAATTGGGTGTGTATCCATCTCTTTCCCCCTTTCTCTTTGCCTTTCTCCTTCTCTCTTTCTCTTTCTCTCTCTCTTTCTTTCTGTTTCTCTTTCCCTTTCCCTTTTTTCTCTTTTTCTCTTTCTCTTTCTTTCTCCTTTCTTTCTCTTTCCCTTTCCCTCTCTCTTTATTTCTCTTTCCCTCTTTCTCTTGTTTCACTTTTCCTTTCACCCCTCTCTTTCTTTCTCTTTGTCTCTCTTTGACTCTCTTTCTTTCTCTTTGTCTCTCTTTCTCCTTCTCTTTCTTCCGTTCTCTTTGTCTCTCTCTCTCTCTCTTTGTCTCTCTCTCTCTTCTTTCTCTTTCTCTTTTCTCCTCTCTTTCTCTTTCTCTATCTTTGCCTCCCTTTCTCTCTCTGTTGTTCTAAAGAGCCACTTCAGTGATCCATGGCTGGTAACTACTTGCATTAAACTGATTTTCTTAATTGATGGGAAGCTTTTCAATTAATTGGTGAAGAAGAGCTGACCGATTTCCAGCAGGCTATTCATTCTCCTCTGTGTTCCTTTGGTTTATCGTGGTGTTCTGCCCTGTCTCAGTTTATCGATTCTCTGCTGATGTCTGGTTTTCTGGATGACGTTTTTTTGCAGCAAAATTGATGTCAGGTGTTCCCTTTCCTCCAGCACTTTCCTCAGCTTGGAGGAATTGAAATCTGGCAGACCAAGGCCAGCCGTACACAGCCATCAATCCTCATTTCATGTAGCTTAACACCTTGGCAGTGGGGGGGGGGGAATTTCCTGGCTGTGCTAGTTTCCAAACAAATGTTTTTTGTTCACAGCACATCGCTTCATCTTCATTTAATACGATTAAGTGAAAGTCCATCCGCATAATGAGCATCTCTAAAAACAAAAGCAGCCTGGAGCAAATTCCTTTAATCAAAGTATTAGTGTTAAAAGATTTTTACGGAAGGTTTTTTTAAAAAAACAAAAACTTCAGAAACCTACAAGAAGTAGAGAGAGAGAAAGAACTTGGACGAGGGTAAGAGAAACAAAGTGAAAGAAAAGAAAAAAGAAAAGAAAAAAGAAAAGAAAAAGAAAGAAAGAAAGAAATTTAAATAAGTCATTTCCAAACTTCTTTGCAGCAAATAGAGGAATAACCATTTTCGCTCTCCTATATCAGGCTTCTCTTCTTCCCATGAATGAGTGTTTGTCAACCTTGGCCACTTTAAATTGTGTGGACTTCAACTCCCAGAATTCCCCAGCCAGCAGGGAATTCTGGGAATTGGAAGTCTGCACGGTTTACAGTGGCCAAGGTTACAATAATACAATAATACAATAGCAGAGTTGGAAGGGACCTTGGAGGTGATCTAGTCCAACTCCCTGCCTAGGCAGGAAACCCTATACCATTTCAGACAAATGGCTATCCAACATCTTCTTAAAGACTTGCAGTGTTGGGGCATTCACAACTTCTGGAGGCCAGCTGTTCCACTGATTAAATGTTCTAACTGTCAGGAAATTTCTCTTCAGTTCTAAGTTGCTTCTCTCCTTGATTAGTTTCCACCCAACTGCTTCTTGTTCTGCCCTCAGGTGCTTTGGAGAATAGCTTGACTCCCTCTTCTTTGTGGTGACCCCTGAGATATCGGAAGACGGCTATCATGTCTCCCCTAGTCCTTCTTTTCATTAAACTAGACATACCCAGTTCTGCAACCGTTCTTCATATGTTTTAGTCTCCAGTCCCCTAATCATCTTTGTTGCTCTTCTCTGCACTCTTTCTAGAGTCTCCACATCTTTTCTACATCATGGTGATCTTCTAGTCCAACGCCCTGCCTAGGCAGGAAACCCTATTCCATTTCAGACAAATTTCAGACAAATGGTTACCCACTCTCCTTCACTCTCCGGAGACTTCAGGGAAGCTTGAAGAGGGCGAAAAATGGCTGAAAATCAAGGTCAAAAATCAGCTGGCCAGCGTGCGCAGGCCTCGTATGCCCTCAGAAAGCAGGAACGCCGTTCCCCCCCCCCCCCACGGAGCTTTCTCACCCCTGGAAGTAGCCTGAGCGAGCGAACGAGCGGGTGGGCGAGCGGGCGGGCGAGCCAGGCTACTTCCAGGGCGATTGGAGGGAACCGGTGTCCAGTGGGTCACCCACTGAACGCCGTTCCTTCCCCACACCACACGGAGCCTTCTCACCCCTGGAAGTAGCCTGAGCGAGCGAACGAGCGTGGCAGGCGGGCGGGCCAGGCTAAGGCGAGCGAGTAAGCGCAGCGGGCTGGGCTGAGGAGGCTCCACGGGGGGTGGGGGGCAGACAGACAGACAGTGAGAGGCACAGACACAGAGAGAAACAGGGAGGGTGGGGTGGAATCAGAGAGTGACAGACACACACACAGTGACAGAGATGGGCGGACGAAGGAGAGAGAGACAGAGAGAGAGAGAGAGAAAGAAAGAGAAAGAAAGAAAGAAAGAAAGAAAGAAAGAAAGAGAAAGAGAGAGAGAGGGAAAGAAAGAAAGAGAGAAAGAAAGAGATAGAGAGAGAAAGAGAGAGAAAGAAAAAGAAAGAAAAAAGAGAAAGTGAGAGAGAGAGAGAGAGAGAGAAAGAGGGAAAAAAGAAAGAGAAAGAAAGAGGGAAAGAGAAAGAAAGAGAGAGAAAGAAAGAGAGAAAAAGAGAAAGAGAGAGAGAGAAATGGAGAAAGAGAGAGAGAGAAAGAGAGGAAGAGAGAGAGAAAGAGAGAGAAAGAAAGAAAGAAAGAAAGAAAGAAAGAAAGAAAGAAAGAAAGAAAGAAAGAAAGAAAGAATTTATGACTACAATTAAGCCTAAAAGTTTGGTTACTAACCAAGACCATTGTTAAGTGAGTTTCACATTTTCCAAGTTGGCCACATCCACCCAGTCACATGACCGCTGAGCCACTCCCACAAAACAGGCCACACCTTCTGGCTCTCAAAAGAAATTTCAATCGTGGTATTGTTGATATTTGGCTCTTTGACTAATGAGTTTGCCGACCACTGGCCTTGGGCAACATGGAACTACACTGCCTACGGTCTAACTTAAGCATAGTACACAAAACTGTCTGCTACAACGTCCTACCTGTCAACGACTACTTCAGCTTCAACATCTATAATACACAGGCAAACAATAGATACAAACTCAAGGTAAACTGCTCCAAATTCGATTGCATGAAATGCAACTTCTGTCAGGCCTGCAGTCATATTTCTTGTAGACTCTTCGGTTTGCCACACTTTCTCTCTCTTTCTTTACTATCTGCTATTGGGAGGGGGAAGTAGCAAAGAGTACAATGTGCTTGTTTTCAAAATAATAAATTCCTTTCAATAATAGAATAGCAGAGTTGGAAGGGACCTTGGAGGTCATCTGGTCCAACTCCCTGCCTAGGCAGGAAGCCCTATACCGTTTCAGACAAATGGCTATCCAACATCTTCTTGAAGACTTGCAGTGTTGGGGCATTCACAACTTCTGGAGGCAAGCTGTTCCACTGATTGATTGTTCTAACTGTCAGGAAATTTCTCCTCAGTTCTAAGTTGCTTCTCTCCTTGATTAGTTTCCACCCATTGCTTCTTGTTCTGCCGTCAGGTGCTTTGGAGAATAGTTTGACTCCCTCTTCTTTGTGGCAACCCCTTTGTGGCAACTTTCGAGAAGTCCAAGGTCATCTTTTGTCTCCGCACCTCTGCACCTGACCGGAACCAGCTGGGTGGAGATGCCAGCGTGGCTGAAGAAGATTGGACCATGTGATGGATTTATGGGTGTGGGGACAAGATCAGGAACTTTCAACTGGGTGGGAATCCCAGGAAGCTTTCAGATTCGGGATTTCACAGTTTGTGCCAACATGTCTTGTCTTATTAAATTGGAACTTTAAGGACACCTCTGCCTCGGACTGTGATTTAATTCTGTATGATATTTGGAATGCTGACAACTTCAGCAACAGATTGGTGAACACCTGGAATGCTCTATCTGACTCTGTTGTTACATCCTCAACCCCCACACAGCTTCAACCTTAAACTGTCTACTGTGGATCTCACCCCATACTTAAGAGGTCCGTAAAGGGGGCGTGCATAAGCGCACCAGCGTGCCTACCATCCCTGTCCTACTGTCCCTATTTATTTGTACTCATTTCGTTTGTTCATGTCCATGTTCATACTTATACCTGCTATCCTGTGCATGTTTGACAAACTAATAAATAAATAAAATAAAATAAAGTTGCTATTGAGGCAGGGCATAAAGTGAGACTTAGTTGTTAAGTGTGAAATGATGTGGGGTTGGAATAGATGACCCGGAGGGCCCCATCTTAGCTCAGCAGTGTAAGAGATATTTCTTAAGTTTGCAGGAGCTTCAACAGGAAGCTTGAAAAGAAATTCAAATGTCGAACCGCAAACACTTGCTTGTAAATAGGCCGAGTTAGATGGCAAGTCAGACAACGGGCTTAACCACAGCGGCTGGAAGTTCATCTTAGCAAAAACAGGATATGTTTGTGGTTTTCTTTTTTGACGACAATCATATAACCAATAAGAAACTAGCCATGATGAAAGTTGCTTGTAGTGAAGTATAAAACTCTGTATTCCCTTTTGGAAGAGGTTCAGAATTCTTGGATGCTAGCCTCTGACTAGCTTTCTGAGTCATGGCAGCCATAATAAACTTTTCCTGATTTTGAGAAGTCCAAGTCTCGTGCTTTTTTTTCTGCAACACTATAATGAAAGCAAATGCACGACTTATAAAAGCTCTTGTTAGCAGGTTACAGCCCAGGCCTTAATCACCAGGTGATTCAGAAACGTATGAAATACTCTCCTACCAGGGTCCTCTTCAGACTTCGCCTGCTTTCGAAGCTCAGCCCTTAATATAGTTCCCAGGCCTGCTGAAACCTTCACCTGCTAAAAGTCTGTAGAGATTCTCAGTCATACAGTCAGGGTTGTCCCAAAGGTGCTTTTTCAGGAGGCAACTGGGCTTTCTTGTTTTTTTCTTTGAAGACATTTCGCTTCTCATCCAAGAAGCTTTCTCAGCTCTGGCAGAATTCAGGACTGCTCCTTCCATTCCCCACTATCCTGTCATAGCTGAAGAAGCTCCTTGGATGAGAAGCGAAATGTCTTCAAAGGAAAAACAAGAAAGCCCAGTTGCCTCCTGAAAAAGCACCTTTGGGATTTCATTTGGTAGTAATTGCCCATTCTGAACTAGGAGACCTCAGGAGAAAGTAGGCACAAAAGTTTGTCAAGTCAAGTCAAGTTTAATTTGTAGACCGCTCCCTCTCCCCAAAGGGATTCGGGGCGGTGCACAGGAAATTAAAAAGCATACAAACATAGAACCATTATAAATATATAAAATTGAATTAAACCAACTATAACCCTGCGCTAGAAACCTAAAATCCTTAAAAACTAAACCCCTTAAAAACCCAATTAAAACAGTTTAAATATTCAGACTAAAGGCTGGAGAGGTAGATTAGGCCAGGCCGGCCTGATGAAAGAAATGGGTCTTAAGCTTTTGGCGGAAGGATGGAGGTCTGTGGTTGTTCTGAGTTCAGAGGGTAGGTCGTTCCAGAGAGTTGGGCCCACCACAGAGAAGGCCCTTCCCCTGGGCATCGCCCGCTGGCATTGCCTATTGGACGGCACCCGGAGAAGTCCCTCTCTGTGGGAGCGAATCGGTCAAAGGGATGTGTGGGGCAGGATGCGATCTCGCTCTTGTGATGGCCTGACTTGAATCTATTATCTCATTCTAGATTTGATATGGGGCCAATCTATCCCTCCACAGTTGTTGGATATTTCTTTACAAGTTTGGAAAACTTCATTAACATTACCTAACAAATAGTTTCCATGGAAACGTGTCTTGCAAGTCTTTTGGTTTAGTTCCACTAAGTAGGAGACCATGGCAAGGATCATTTTGTGGTGACACACACTGATAATTATAATTATCATAATATAGAAAGAGTGCAGAGAAGAGCAACAAGGATGATTAGGGGAGTGGAGGCGAACACGTATAATGAACAGTTGCAGGAACTGGGTACATCTAATCCAATAAAGGACTAGGTCAGCTAACCTTTTTTGGCTCATGTGCTAAAAGCAGGGGGAGCGCAGGGGGGTCGTGTGTGGGTGTGCCACACTCATAATGCTATGTGCACGACCCCCTGCTTTTGGCACACTTTTTTCGCCCTCCCCAGGCTCCAGAGGCTGTCTAGGAGCCCGGGGAGGGTGAAAACAGCCTTCCCCCCCACCTCCAGAGGCTTCAGGAGCTTCCCTGAAGCCTCCAGAGGGTGAAAAACAGCCTCAAAAGAAAGCCTAAATCAGGTGGCCAGCACCCACAAGCGTGCTGGAGCTGACAGGGCAATGCCTTGCGTGCCCTAAGAAATGGTTCCGCGTGCCACCTGTGGCACCCGTGCCATAGGTTCTCCATCACTGGACTAGGTGGTAAGATAACAGTAGTCTTCCAATATCTGAGATGTTGTTAAAAAGAAGAGGGAGTCAGCTTATTTTCCAAAGCACCTGAGAGCAGGACACAGATAGAAGCTTGTGAAACAGAGAACCATCCTGGAACTAAGGAGAAATATCCTGACAGTGATACCAAAAGTGCTTTTCAGGAGACAACTAGGCTTTCTTGTTTTTTTTTAACAGATTAACAGAGTTGGAAGGGACCTTATAGGTCATCTAGTCCCACCTGGCTCAAACAGGAAATCCTACACTATTTCTGACAGACGGCAATCCAATCTCTTCAATACAATACAATAGTAGAGTTGGAAGGGACCTTGGAGGTCATCTAGTTCAACTCCTTGCCTAGGCAGGAAGCCCTATACCGTTTCAGACAAATGGCTATCCAACATCTTCTTGAAGACTTGCAGTGTTGGAGCATTCACAACTTCTGTTCCACTGACTAATTGTTCTAAGTGTAGGGAAATTTCTCCTCAGTTCTAAGTTGCTTCTCTCCTTGAATAGTTTCCACCCATTGCTTCTTGTTCTGCCCTCAGGTGCTTTGGAGAATAGTTTGATTTATTCTTCTTTGTGGCAACTGTTAGATTGACAAAGGAGTCCGACTCAGGCATGGTCAATCAACAGGAACATTTATTCAGCAACTATTTACAATGCACAAGAATCACTACTGGCAAAGCTTCCCCGTCTGACAGCCCTTTATATAGACTTTCAGACAGGAACCCTTGCAGCAAGCTAGCTGCAACATTGTATCTGTTTTCTAGACAGTCTCCAGCCGGCTCCGTTCCGGAATGTGGTGACTCAGAGTTCACCAGACTTGCTGGCACGGTTGTAGACCTGTGGACTTAACACTCCTTCCCCCAAGGTCAGTGCGCATGTGTCCAGTCTTTCTGTCCATCAACGTGTAGGCGCATGCGTACTCCTCCAAGTAGGCGGGGTGGTGTCGGGCCCGCCCCGAACGCCTCAGTTGCTGCGGAGAGCTCGGCGAGGTAAGTAGTTCCTGGGGAAGTTCCTCCCCATGGGGAGTGGAGGCCCCACCCACGTCACCGTGGCCTGCCCCCGGAGGTGGTGTCTGCGTCGCTGGAACCGGCGATAATGGTAAGTCCATGTGAGGGGGCGTGGCGGCTGGGCTTGAGGTTGTTGAAGGTTGCCGGCTGGCAGCTGGTTGGTAGGGTGGGCCTCCTAGAGGCGAGGCCCACAACTCCGTGTCGGCTTGAGTGGAGTAGTCCGGAGGGGGTCTGCAGAGTGTGTCCGATGATGAGAGGCCGGGACTGGCAAAAGCCTCTGGAGTTACCTTCTGCGGCTCGGCTTGAACAGGGAACAGCGGCCCAATGGGGGCCAACGGGCAGGAACGGCCTGGTGTGGTGAAGGCCGTCTCGGGCAGGCGGCGCCTTAGTTGATCCAGGTGGCGCCGCCACTCAGATCCATCGCGTAGGCCGACCCTGTAAGAGCAGGGGCCGGTTAAGTCCAAGACAGTTGCGGGAAGCCATCGCGGCTCCCCTGAGAAGTTTCTTGCCCAGACTAGGTCCCCAACTTGAAATAGGCGAGGGGAGGGAACCTGCAGGTTGCTCCCCTGCACCCCGTCGTAATCGGGGTGCAGTCTGTCCAGGGTGGTCCGCAAGCGTCGGCCCATCAAGAGCTCCGCGGGGCTTTTCCCTGTGGCCGGGCAAGGTGTGACATGCTGTCCCAAGAGGTACACAGCCACCCTTGCCTGCCAGTCCCCTTTATCCAAACGGGCCAAGGCTTCCTTGGCCGAGCGGACTGCTCGTTCCGCGCGTCCATTAGACGCCAGATGATAAGGGGCAACCGGCGCGTGGCGGATCCCTTGGGTGGCCAGAAAGTCCAAGAAGGTGGAGGATTGAAATTGGGGTCCGTTGTCAGACACAATGACGTCCGGCAACCCGTGGGTGGCGAACAGGCGGCGCAACGCGCGCACGGTGCTCTCCGCTGTGGTGGAGGCGATGACAATCACCTCCACCCAGCGGGAGAACGCATCCACCACCACAAGGAAATTCTGGCCATGGAAGGGACCCGCGAAATCCAAGTGGAGCCTGGACCACGGGCTCCTGGGAAGGTCCCACTCCCTCGGCGGGGAGACCGGCGGGGCCGGCCGGGACGATTGGCAGGTGGAGCAGGCGGCCACCCACTCCGCCACTTCAGCGTCCATGCCAGGCCACCAGACATAGCTCCGGGCTAAAGCCTTCATACGGACTATGCCTGGGTGATTGGCATGGAGCGACTGAAGAACCATGTGTCTCAGAGGGGAAGGGACGATGACCCGATCTCCCCAAAACAAGCAGCCGCAATGGAGTGAGAGCTCCAGCTGGCGTGACTTGTATGGGCGAAAGTCTTCGGCCACGCTGCCCGTAGGCCACCCCCTCAGCACCCAACGGCAGACTTGGGCGAGGATGGGGTCTGCGTGGGTGTGAGCAGCGACGGCGGAAGAGGACAAGGGCAAGTCCGACTCCGCGACCGGCAGAACGGAGAGGGCCGGCACAGGGGCCGGATCCGGCCCTGGGATAGGGCAGCGGCTTAGGGCATCAGCATGCCCTATCTGCTTGCCAGGACGGTATAGCAGCGTATAGTCATACGCTGCCAGGAATTCCGTCCAACGGGTCATCCTGGGCGACAGGATGGGGGGGGTGTCGGACGGTCACCGGCCAACAGCCCAAGGAGCGGCTTGTGGTCTGTGATGACAGAAAAGGTCCGCCCATAAAAGTAGTTGTGGAACTTCTTAATCCCGGACACTACAGCCAAAGCCTCCTTGTCGATTTGGCTGTAGTTTCTCTCCGTTTGAGACATTGTCCGGGAGTAAAAAGCAATGGGGGCTTCCGAGCCGTCTGGAAAGACGTGGCTCAGGACAGCCCCCAGGCCAAAAGGGGAGGCATCGCATGCAAGCGTCAGAGGAAGCCTGTCATGGTACTGGACTAGTACCGCGTCTGACGTGAGCATGGCTTTGACAGCCGCGAACGCATGCGCTTCGCGGTTGCCCCAGTGCCAGGCCGCGGATCGGTCGAGCAACCGATGCAGCGGCTCGGCTAGCGACGCCTTGTGGGGAATAAATGGGGCGTAAAAATTCAAAAGGCCGAGGAATGCCTGCAGCTCCGTTTTGGAGGCAGGAGTGGGGGCCTTTTGGATGGCCTCGACCTTGGAGAGGGTTGGGTGAATTCCTTGGGCATCAATCATGAAGCCCAGGAATTCCACCCTCGGCGCAGCAAATGTACATTTGCTGCGCTTCAATTTTAAACCCGCGCCCCTGAAAACTCTGAGGACCTTCCGCAACGTCTTGGCGAGCTCTGATATGCTGGCAGCAGCAATCAGGATATCGTCAAAGTACGGTACAACGCCAGGGAGCCCATGGAGCAGTCGCTCCATGAGGCTCTGGAAGATCCCCGGGGCCACGGACATGCCGAATTGGAGGCGGCGACAGCGGAAAGCCCCTCGGTGGGTGACGATGGTCTGCACCTCCGCAGCCTCGTCGTCCACCGGGAGCTGTTGGTAGGCCTGCGCCATATCCAGTTTCGCGAATACTCGACCCCGCCCAAGAGAGTGGAGCAGGTCCTGTACTACCGGAACCGGGTATGGGTTCGCCTGAAGCCCGAGGTTGATCTTCGACTTATAGTCGGCGCAGATCCTCACAGACCCGTCAGGCTTAATGGGGACCACAATCGGGGTCTCCCATTTCGCCTTATCGACGGGTTCGAGCACGCCCTGCGCCACTAATCGATCTAATTCCACTTCAACCTTGGGCTTCAGTGCGAGCGGCAGCCTGCGGGCCTTCAAGCGGACAGGAGCAACCTGGGGATCCAGGTTTAGGGAAATGGGAGTGCCCTTGTACGTTCCTAGGCTGCCATCAAAAATGTCGCTGAACTCTTTGATCACTACGTCTACCGGAGAACTGGCTGGCACTCTGTGTACTCCTTGGACTGACAGTCCCAAGGCTGGAAACCAGTCCAATCCGATCAAGGCAGCTAGGGAATTGGCCACTACTAGGACGGGAAGGGTCCCATGGAAAGAGCCGTAGTCTACCCTCACTCTATGCAGTCCTAGGATGGGAATTGGTGAACCCTGATAGTCTTTTAGAATCGTCGCCGCAGGGCCGAGGTCTCGTTTCTGGAGATGGGGGCACAATTTAGTTAATTGTGCCCAGTAAATGAGGGATCTAGAGGACCCGGAGTCTATTTCCATCTTGACTCCCACCCCCTCTAAACAAACCACCGTGGACAGTCTCATACTCTCTGCCTGGTCGAAGTTCAGAGCTGGGGGCATCTCCGACAGCGTGAAGCAGTCAGTCGGCTGTGGCTGGCGGCGTCTCGCTCGTTTCTGAGCCGCTTGTTGTCCTGGTGGAGCGGCTCTGGAGGCAGCTGCTGGAGTATTCGTTGGTGCGGCGGCACGGCACACGGCTGCCAGGTGTCCTTTCCTGCCGCATCTGCGGCACACCGATGCCTTGAAGGGGCAGTCGGGTCTTTGGTGGGCACCTCCGCAACCTAGGCAGCTACCGGGGTTTTGCTGAGGTGTGAATGCACGATTAGGCAAGCGCCCGGTCACCCTCATGCAGTCCCCTTGGTCTTCATCCTCTATCTCGTCTAGCAGCGCTATCACATCCACTAGACACGCTCGCGGATTGGGGAAAAGAGGAGTGCGAGCCCGGCCCATGTCAGACGTGGAAATCTCTGACAATTCCGCCGCGCGGGCTTCTTCCACCGCTTGCTCGAGAGTCAGGACAGTTTTAGAGAGCAAGTGGCGCTTTAGGCGGATGTCTTTGACGCCGCACACGAACTGCTCCAGTAGAGATTCCTCCAGGAAGCCTGCGGGGAACTCGCAAGGAATTGCGGTGGCTCTCAGTTTCTGGAGGAACTCAGCTACAGATTGCTGCGGTTGTTGCACACATTGCCTGAATGCGTAGCGATGTGCTATGCGAGATGGCACAGGCGCGTAGTGTGCTCTCAGGCAGCCCAGGAGATCGTCCCACGGCACTTCGTGTACCGCTGCGGGGGCTGCTATGGTTCGAGCGGTGGCGAATAATTCTGGACCGCCACACTGGAGGAAGAGGCTCACCTTCCTTGCTGGTGCGAGTTCGCCGTAATCACTTGCGATCATGAAACACTCGAAGCGTGCTAAGAAGGAAGCCCATTGCTCCTTCATCGGATCGAATGGCGCGAACGGTGGCATTGTCGCCATGGTGCGGCTGTGGTGGGCGCTCTGCACTTGTATAGTCGAAGCTTCGTTCCTCGTTGAGCCTAATGACAAGGCCTGAATCCCACCTTCGTTGCCAGTGTTAGATTGACAAAGGAGTCCGACTCAGGCATGGTCAATCAACAGGAACATTTATTCAGCAACTATTTACAATGCACAAGAATCACTACTGGCAAAGCTTCCCCGTCTGACAGCCCTTTATATAGGCTTTCAGACAGGAACCCTTGCAACAAGCTAGCTGCAACATTGTATCTGTTTTCTAGACAGTCTCCAGCCGGCTCCGTTCCGGAATGTGGTGACTCAGAGTTCACCAGACTTGCTGGCACGGTTGTAGACCTGAGGACTTAACAGCAACCTCTGAGACATTGGAACACTGCTATCATGTCTCCCCTAGTCCTTCTTTTTATTAAACTAGACATACCCAGTTCATGCAACTGTTCTTCATATGTTTTAGTCTCTAGTCCTCTAATCATCTTTGTTGCTCTTCTCTGCACTCTTTCTAGAGTCTCCACATTTTTTCTACATCGTGGCAACTAAAACTGGATGGCGTATTCCAAGTGTGGCCTTAGCAAGGCATTATAAAGTGGTATTAACACTTCCCGTGATCTTGATTCTATCCCTCTATTTATGCAGCCTAGAACTGTGTTGGCTTTTTTTGGCAGCTGCTGCACACTGCTGGCTCATATTTTAATACAATACAATAGCAGAGTTGGAAGGGACCTTGGAGGTCATCTAGTCCAACTCCCTGCCTAGGCAGGAAGTCCTATACCATTTCAGACAAATGGCTATTCAACATCTTCTTGAAGACTTGCAGTGTTGGGGCATTCACAACTTCTGGAGGCAAGCTGTTCCACTGATTAATTGTCAGGAAATTTCTCCTCAGTTCTAAGTTGCTTCTCTCCTTGATTAGTTTGTCTCCTTGATTAGATTATTTAAATGGTTGTCCACTAGGACTCCAAGATCCCTTTCACAGTTACTACTATTGTGCAAGGTACCACCTATATTGTACCCGTGCACTTGATTTTTGTTGCCTAAATGTAGAACCTTACTCTTTTCAACATTGAATTTCATTTTATTAGATAGTGCCCAATGTTCAGGTTTGTCAAGATCCTTCTGTATCTTAAGCCTATCTTCTGGAGTGTTGGCTATTCCTGCCATCTTGGTGTCATCTGCAAATTTGATGAGTTCCCCATTTATCCCCTCATCCAAATCATTGATGAAGATGTTGAAGAGTACTGGGCCTAAAACAGAGCCTTGGGGGACTCCACTGCATACTTCCATGTAAATGCAGTTCCATTGAGGACTACACCTTGAGTGCTGTTGGTCAGCCAGTTACGAATCCATCTGGTGGTGATGCTGTCTAACCCACATTCTTCTACTTTATCTAGTAGTAGGTTATGGTCTACCTTGTCAAATGCCTTACTGAAGTCCAAGTAAACTATATCGATGGCATCCTCTGGTCCACTGATTTTGTCACATTATCAAAGAATGCCATAAGATTAGTCTGGCATGATAGACTTCTTGAAATTTCTTGAAAGCCTCCAGTGATGAAGCTCCCACAACGTCCGAAGGCAACTTCTGTTCCATGGGTTGATTGTTCTCACTGTCAGAAAGTTCCTCCTTATTTCTAGGTTTTTCTTTGAAGACGTTTTGCTTCTCATCCAGTAAGCTTCTTCACCTCCGACTGAAGGGTGGGGAGTGGAAGGATTTTTATTCCTTGCAGGCAGCTGGTCATTTGCATTCTTTTTAGAGAGTCCTTGAGGCCACTTGGAGGTTTATCTGTGTTTATCTACAGGAACCATTTGAGATGCAGACACCATAGGCTCATCCCCAACAGCCTGCACTTTTCTTCAACAGTGAACGGACGTAGGATAGAAAAAACCCTGCTGTCAAGAAAGCTCCACACCCATTTGCACCACTCAGGTGAACCTGAGGACACAGGTAAACCTCCAAGTGGCCTCGATGTCTCTCTAAAAAGGATGCAAATGACCAGCTGTCTGCAAGGAATATATATCCTTCCATTCCCCACCATCCAGTCAGAGCTGAAGAAGCTTCTTGAATGAGAAGCGAAATATCTTCAAAAGAAAAAAAAAAAACCAAGAAAGTCCAGTTTGCCTCTTGAAAAAAGTACCTTTGGGGCAACCATGACTTGGGATGACTGAGAACCTCTATAGACTTCCTGACAGACAAAACAACCTGAAAATGGCCTGAAAAATGGTTAAAAAAAAACCAGGTGTCAGCCTCCGCTTTGTGGCTTGCTTCAGCTGCCATTGAAACGGGGAGGGAGGGGCTTTGGTAATTGGGAATGGGACTGTATGGTGCAGGAGGGAGATTTGGAGAAGGGAGTATGTTCTCGCCCTCTCCTTCGCATACCACTGGTTGGAGCCATGCGGTGGTCAAGGTCAACGGTCTTGCATACCATCCTGATGATGCTCCTGGAGATGCAACCCACATGACATCTAAGGGGATTGAGCATTGGACAATGGGGTGGAGGTTGCTAGGGGAAAGGGGTTGGGCATATTATTGATATGTATGATTTCGCGCGCTTGGGTCTCAGACCTTGCTTTACCTCGCTGCTATCTTTTCATACCCAGTAAAAGTACTCTTAATTCTTATAAATGGAGTTGAGTGGATTCTTTCTTGGTTATCGTTAGAGGCAGACCTGACACCAGGCATATGTGCACCGGCCAGCTGGTCTTTGGTTTTCCGGTGCTCCAATATGCACGAAGCCCAGCTGGCTGGCGCACATGCTGGAAACCTGAAGCCCAGCTGGCCGGCACGCACATGCACACCGGCCAGCTGGTTTTCAGATTTCTGGCACTCTGGCGTGCACACATGTATGCACGTTCCAATTTGGGCACTTGGTGCCGAAAAGCTTTGCCATCCCTGCTATAGAGTCTCCTACTCAAGCAGGGGGTTGGACTAGAAGACCTCCAAGGTCCCTTCCAATTCTGTTATTCTGTATTCTATACTACCAAGTCCCTTCCAACCCTATTATTCTATGTTCTTTGATAATCTTATTCAGAAAAAAAGTATGATACCAAATCCAGAGCCATACAAGTTGCTTTTCTTATAATGTGGGCCATTCTTTTGTTTTACTCCACATAACTATTCTGTTCATGTTTTGCACAAGCAGAATCTCATTGTTTTTCCATCATGAGCCTTTCAAAACTCTATGTTTCTTTTAATCCGGCACTAAAGCAAAAGTAATACGGTTTGGGGATAGTCGACATCTGACAGCTGGCGCAATATTTCTCAACTGAGTTTTGGCTAATGGAGTTGGGCTGATGCTTCTCTGGACTGGGAAAAAGTTGGAGGGTTTCTTTATTGATCCATTCATTTTATTATGCCTCCCATCTCCCTTGTAAGGTGACTCTGGGCAGCAGAAGGCCAGCCGAAATTCAATGCACAAATATGTCCTGATCGTAATGCTTTTGAGTGCCATTAAATGTAGCATCCCAAATTGCTTTTCTAATATGAAACCCCGATGGCCATCAATGGAATGCTATGGTTCAAATATGGCCTGCAAGAAGTCATCTTTGATTTACAAGAGTTCATTTAGTGACTGTTCGGAGTTATAAGGGCACTGAATAAACTGACCGATGACCGTTTTTCACACTTATGACCATTGCAGCACCCCCATGGTCAGGTGATCAAAATTCAGACACTTGGCAACTGACTCATATTTATGATGGTTGCAGGTTCCTGGGGTCATGTGATCTTCTAACAAGCAAAGATGCTCCCATGCGACACCTCTCCTGCGTGAGCTGCACTGGCTGCCTGTGGCTTTCTGGGTGCGCTTCAAGGTACTAGTGACCATCTTTAAAGCGCTCCATGGCAAAGGACCTGGCTACCTGCAAGACTGCCTCCTGCTTCCAAATACCTCCCACCGACCAGTTCGCTCCCACAGAGAGGGCCTCCTCAGGGTCCCATCGGCCAGACAATGCCGGCTGGAGATCCCCAGGGGGAGAGCCTTCTCTGTGGCAGCTCCCGCCCTCTGGAATGACCTACCCCCTGGACTACGGACGATCACGGACCTACATCTCTTCCGCCAGGCCCTGAAGACGCATTTATTCTGTGCTGCCGGCCTGTCGTAGTTTTAAAGGGATTTTAAAGCAATTTTAGCATGGGATTTTAAATACGTAGGCTAATTTATTTAATATTTTTTAATATATTCTTTTTAGTTTTTGTATCACCTATTTTTACTGTGGCTGTACACCGCCCTGAGTCCCGAAAGGGAGAAGAGCGGTATATAAATCAAATAAAACTCTAAAACTCTAAACTCTAAAGTCAATGGGGAAGCCAGATTCATTGAACAACTGTATTAAAGGTAAAGGGTCTCCTCGCACATGTGTGCTAGTCATTCCCGACTCTAGGGGGCAGTGCTCATCTCCGTTTCAAAGCCAAAGAGCCAGCGCTGTCCGAAGATGTCTCCATGGTCATGTGGCCACCGTGATTAAATGCTGATGGTGCATGGAACGCTGTTAGCTGCCTACCAAAGGCAGTTCCTATTTTTTGACTTTCATTTTTTACGTGCTTTCTCCATGGTCATGTGGTCGGCATGACTAAATGCCAACAGCGCACGGAAGGCTATTACCTTCCCACCAAATGTGGTCCCTATTTTTCTACTTGCATTTTTACATGCTTTCGAATTGCTAGGTTGACAGAAGCTGGGACAAGTAATTGGAGTTTACTCCATTACGCGGCACTAAGGATTTGAACCGCCGAACTGCTGACCTTTCTAATCGACAAGCTCCGTGTCTTAGCCACTGAGCCATCGCGTCCCTCCAACAACTATGTTACTAACCTAACAATTGCAGAGATTTACTTAGCAATGTGGCAAGAAAGGTTGTAAAATGGGGCAAAACTCATTTAGCAAATGTCTCATTTAACAACAGAAAATTTGGGCTCAATTATGGTCGTACGTCAAGGACTACCTGTATAGTATTAATGCGGCCCTTTCGTTCCATAGCACAGATTTCTGTGTTAAGGGGGCCCAGCCTTTCTTTTCTTTATCTGAGACAGAAACCAACCTTATAGGAAATTAAATCAAATTTATTAGAATAGATATGAAATTCTTTTCATTTTAAATTAGCTGATAACCCAGCGTAGCCCGGGCATGTATTTATCCCAATTCTGTATTGGAGCGAGCCCCCTTGTGGAGTACTGAAATGCCGTTACCATGGCAATTCCACTGTGCTGTACAGTGGAAGCCATTTTAAGGCACAACAGGCTGTATCTTAATAGAACCTGTATCCAAAATGCATATTGTCACTCTCAAAATTACTGTGACTTAACACTATAGATATAATTCAGTCCTTTTCATTTCAGCGTTGTAGGCGTTCCAGAGTTATGGTGGAACACACACGGACACACACACACGGACACAAATACTTCGAGGGTTGTTAGGGGTGTCTTACCGCACAGTATTTTTTTCCAGAGAGAAAGCCATCTATGTACTAGGTTTGTCTGAAATTGTGTGAGGCATTCCAGAGTTATGCTGGAACACACACACACACACACATCCAGTGATAGATAGATGATAGATAGATAGATAGATAGATAGATAGATAGATAGATAGATAGATAGATAGATAGATAGATAGATTTTAAAAGACAAATATTTATTATTAACGCAAAAAAATAATTTTTAGAATGCCTAATTTCATAAGAAAACAGCAACTGGTAACTTGGTCAAGAAGAGGAAAAAGGAAAATTCCTAAATAAAAATAATGCAGTTTTAGGCCACAAGATGGTACTATAATCAAAAGATAGCAGCTCAGGGTGTTACTGAAAGAAAAAAGATTCTAAGGAGAAATTTTGACCCAAAGAGGCTAATGATAAAAATCAAGAATGCACCCACTGTCTAATTTGATGAAGGATAATAAAACGACTTCAGCAAAACAAAGTCAATTAGATTAAATGTAATCCAGCATCACTAGAGATAACCTGGGTTTTTTTGGAAAAAAAAATTCCTCCCTGTTTCAATTTTATCCTGGATGTAGATTTTCTGGGCTTTCTTATAACGTTCTGAAGAAATAAATAGGATATCAATTCTTTTTCCATTCTTTGGGCTACAATTTCTTATTTTTTAAAGAAAACTTTATATATAATATATGCCTTACGCACAGTCACTCAAGCACTCGTCACCTCGGTGCTTTCCAGCATATGAGGCAAGCCTTTCTATGCCTTGAGCTATCCGGTATCCCTGATACATCAGCCAATTTACAGGACTTATAAATGAGAGAATACTTTCACAGCTCCTATTCAAGGTCCCTTTAAGGGGAGGAGACTTAACGTCATCCAGGGATACCGGATAGCTCAAGGCATAGAAAGGCTTGCCTCATATGCTGGAAAGCACCGGTTCAAATCCCAATAGAAGGAGTATGGCCAGCTGAAGAAGGCTAATAAGCGTGAAATGGATCCATCCTTGTCTCTTTATTTTCAGCCCTTAAAAATCTAACACATATCTAAAAAAAAATTCACACAGCAGGAAATTAATTGGTTCTCTGTCTGGATGATCTCTAGGTTGAGTTGAAGGGCAGAGAGGGATGACGTTAAGTCTCCTCCCCTTAAAGGGACCTTGAACAGGAGCTGTGAAAGTATTCTCTCATTTATAAGTCCTGTAAATTGGCTGATGTATCAGGGATACCGGATAGCTCAAGGCATAGAAAGGCTTGCCTCATATGCTGGAAAGCACCAGTTCAAATCCCAGTAGAAGGAGTATGGCCAGCTGAAGAAGGCTAATAAGCCTGAAATGGATCCATCCTGGTCTCTTTATTTTCAGCCCTTAAAAATCTAACATATATCTAAAAAATTTCACAGAGCAGCAAATTAATTGGTTCTCTGTCTGGATGATCTCTAGGTTGAGTCGAAGGGCAGAGAGTGATGACGTTAAGTCTCCTCCCCTTAAAGGGACCTTGAACAGGAGCTGTGAAAGTATTCTCTCATATATATATATATATAATTGTTTCCACAACACCCTGTTAGGGCCCCAATTAAGGGAGGAAGCACACTGCTTTTCCTTTTCTGCCTTTCGGCTCATCACCAGAGACCATCTAGATAGAAAGCCATGAATTTCGTTGTGTAATTTTTTTTATATATGTGTGTTACGTTTTATGAGCTGATCAATAAATAAATTGATAAAATAAATTGAAAAAGCTCAAAATAGATCTATACTAGTCTCTCTGATTTATTTATTGATCAGCTCATAAAACTAACACACACACACACACACACACACACACATATGCATGCTTGTGTCAATATATATATTGAGCTTTTCTGTATCTCTCTCTTTGCAAATAAGTATATAAAAAGATGTTGAGAATCTAGAAAAAGTGATGATTAGGAGACTAGAGACTAAAACATATGAAGAATGGTTGCAGGAACTGGGCATGGCTAGTCTAATGAAGAGAAGGACCAGGGGAGACATGATAGCAATGTTCCAATATTTGAGGGGCTGCCCCAGAGAGGAGGAGGTCAAGCTATTTTCCAAAGCACCTGAAGGCCCGACAAGGAATAATGGATGGAAACTGACCAAGGAGAGATTCAACCTAGAAATAAGGAGGAACTTTCTGACAGTGAGAAACAATCAACTAATGGAACAGAAGTTGCCTTCGGAAGTTGCGGGAGCTTCATCACTTGAGACTTTCAAGAAGAGATTGGACTGCCATTTGTCAGAAATGGTGTAGGGTCTCCTGCTTGGGTAGGGGATTGGCTAGATGACCTACAAGGTCCCTTCCTACTCTGTTAATCTGTTTAAAAAGCTAAACAAAATAGAATTTTTGCATAAAATAGGATATGGACTTGACTACCTTAAAAATCATGTCAAGCTCCATGATCCTAGAAGTCCCTGGGAGCCTTGCAGATTAAAAGAAGGGGACCGTGTTCCCATTTAGATTTGAGATAAAGAAATGTGCTGCTCTCCAACTCAGATGAGAACTTAGACGGCTGGGGTATCACTTAGGATTTGAAAGCACAGCCAGAAAAAATGGACAGAGACTTAACTCTACCTGTACTAGAATTGGCTTGGATTCCCCACTAGCCATATAACTTTAGTAGGGGAATGTCTATGGAGATTCTCAGTCATCCAGATCATGGTTGTCCCAAAGGTGCTTTTTCGAGAGGCAAGTAGACTTTCTTTGCTTTTCCTTGAAGACATTTTGCTTCTCATCCAAAAAGCTTCCTCAGCTCTGACTGGATGCTGGGGAACCATCCAGCCTCCACCATCCAGCCAGAGCTGAAGAAGCTTCTTGGATGAGGAGCAAAATGTCTTCAAAAAGAAACCAGAAAGTAAAATTAAGAATGTGTGATATGTAGAAATGGGATATGTATTTGTATGATTAGTAATTATATAAAAGAAAGGATCAACAGACAGGTAATCTAACTGACTACATACACCTAAGTAATGGATGCAAAATGTAATTGTTATAAGATCTAATCACTATATGGAAATGTTTATGCCAGAAATGTCCAATGTTTTTAATGTTTAATACAATACAATACAATACAATAGCAGAGATGGAAGGGACCTTGTAGGTCTTCTAGTCCAACCCCCTGCGTGGGCAGGAACTTTATACCATTTCAGACAAATGGCTATCTAACATCTTCTTAAAGACTTCCAGGGTTGGGGCATTCACAACTTCTGGAGGCAAGCTGTTCCACTGATTCATTGTTCTAACTGTCAGGAAATTTCTCCTCAGTTCTAAGTTGCTTCTCTCCTTGATTAGTTTCCTCCCATTGCTTCTTGTCCTGCCTCCAGGTGCCTTGGAGAATAGTTTGACTCCCTCTTCTTTGTGGCACCCTCTGAGATATCGGAAGACTGCTATCATGTCTCCCCTGGTCCTTCTCTTCATCAAACTAGACATACCCAGCTCCTGCAACCGTTCTTCATATGTTTTAGCCTCCAGTCCCCTAATCATCTTGGTTGCTCTTCTCTGCACTTTTTCCAGAGTCTCCACGTCTTTTCTACATCGTGGTGACCAAAACTGTATGCAGTATTCCAAGTGTGGCCTTACCAAGGCACTATACAGTGGCATTAACACTTCACGTGATCTTCATGTTTATCTAATAAAAATCGTAATAATAACAACAACAACAACAACAACAACAACAACAACAACAATAATAATACTTGGTTGATACCTAGGATGCTGGCAGCAAACTGTATCAACCATTGGCACCAGTCAATAGTATTTGCAATGCCTTTTTAAATGTTCAGTTGGCTGAGTTAAATGTTTTATGAATAAAGTTAATAATAATAATAATAATAATAATAATAATAATAATAATAATAATAATAATAATAATAATAATAATGATAATACATTTTCCAGGATGATTCCCTTTCACCTCTACTTTTTATACTCTCAGTGCTACCATTGACAATAATTTTGAAGAAGATGAACTGTGGATATGAACTTGCAAAAAAAGGACTGAAAATTTCGCACTTGATGTACGTGGATGATTTGAAACTGTTTGGTAAAATAAAAGCTGAACTGAATTTATTAATTGAAAGCACAAAAGCATTTAGCCAAGACATTGGTATGCAGTTTGGAATTGACAAATGTGCAACAATGGCAACCAAAGCAGGCAAGGTCATAGAAGTTGAGGGAATAGAACTTGAGAATGAAGAAATGATTTACATATACAATAGCAGAGTTGGAAAGGACCTTGGAGGTCATCTAGTCCAACTCCCTGCCTAGGCAGGAAGCCCTATACCATTTCAGACAAATGACTATCCAACATCTTCTTGAAGACTTCCAGTGTTGGGGCATTCACAACTTCTGGAGGCAAGCTGTTCCACTCATTGATTGTTCTAACTGTCAGGAAATTTCTCCTCAGTTGTAAGTTGCTTCTCTCCTTGATTAGTTTCCACCCATTGCTTCTTGTCCTGCCCTCAGGTGCCTTGGAGAATAGTTTGACTCCCTCTTCTTTGTGGCAACCCCTGAGATATTGGAAGACTGCTATCATGTCTCCCCTGGTCCTTCTTTTTATTAAACTAGACATACCCAGTTCCTGCAACCATTCTTCATATGTTTTAGTCTCTAGTCCCCTAATCATCTTTGTTGCTCTTCTCTGCACTCTTTCTAGAGTCTCCACATCTTTTCTACATTGTGGTGACCAAAACTGAATGCAGTATTCCAAGTGTGGCCTTACCAAGGCATTATAAAGTGGTAGTAAAGGCAGTAAAACCAGAAGAGGGCTACAAGTACTTGGGGATTTTAGAGGCCTCTGATTTATTTTATTTATTTATTTATTTTATTAAATTTATACCCCGCCCTTCTCCAAATGGACCCAGGGCGGCGTACAGGAAATTTAAAACATACCAATACAAAGATAAATATATAATTTAATATTTAATGCATAATAAAGTCAAGGAATTAACTTCAGCCAAGAACATTCAACAAATTTGCAAGATATTAAAGTCCAAATTGAGTGGAGGAAACATCATAAAAGCCATAAATACCTGGGCTATACCTGTGATTCGATACTCTGCAGGAATATGGAGTTGGACAATTTGGACAGAAAAACGAGGAAGCTTATGACAATGAATCATGCTTTGCACCCTAAAAGTGATGTTGACTAATTATATCTACCAAGAGCAGAGGGTGGTCGAGGACTCCTACAAGTAAAGCAGACTGTGGAAGAAGAAAGACACAGCTTGAATGAGTACATCCAGAAAAGTGAAGAACCAATGATTAAGGAAGTAAATAAAGGAAGCCTTTTAAAGACAACTAAGTCAAAAGCTGAATATAAAAAAGAAGTAATTGAGAAGCGAGCTGAAAATTGGAAAAGCAAAGCTATGCATGGCCAATATTTAAAAAGTATTCAAGGCAAAGCTGACCAAAAACTAACTTGGAACTGGTTAAGATCAGGAGTACTGAAAAAAGAAACAGAAGGCTTTATTTTGGCAGCTCAATAACAAGCCCTAGCCACAAACTACCTGAAGGCAAAAATTCAACGTTACCACCAACAGCAAATGTCGCCTCTGTATTGAGAAAGATGAGACACTCGACCACCTGATCAGTGGGTGCAGCAAAATTTCACAAACTGACTACCTACAATGCCATGACTGCATTGCTAATTTATTTTATTTATTTATTTAAATTTATTTATTTAAATTTATATCCCGCCCTTCTCCACAGAGGACCCAGGGCGGCGTACAGGAAATTTAAAACATACCAATACAAAGATAAATATATAATTTAAAATAAATATTAAACAATCCTATCCTATACTAAAACCAAATTCAAAATACCCAATTTAAAAAACTTCCTAAAAGTCCCCATGGGAGGTTAGGCTAGGCCGGCTTGTTGGAACAAATATATCTTTAGACATTGGCGGAAGAGGCGGAGGTCGGTGATGGTGCGTAATTCAGGGGGTAGGTCATTCCAGAGGGCTGGGCCCGCCACAGAGAAGGCTCTTCCCCTGGGTGTCGTCAGTCGGCATTGTCCAGCCGACGGCACCCTGAGAAGGCCCTCTCTGTGGGAGCGTATCGGTCTAAGGGATGTATGGGGCAGGAGGCGGTCTCGCATATAGCTAGGCCCCGAGCCATGGAGCGCTTTAAAGATGGTCGTCAAAACCTTGAAGCACACCCGAAAGGCCACAGGAAGCCAATGCAGCTCGCGCAGGATCGGTGTTATGTGGGAGCATCTAGTGGCTCCCATAATCACCAGTGCGGCTGCGTTTTGGACTAACTGTAGCTTTCGGGTGCACCTCAAGGGAAGCCCCATGTAGAGAGCATTACAGTAGTCGAGTCGGGACGTCACGATCATTCACTGGAAATTGTGCCAGAAGTTTGGATTTGAGTACAGCAAAAACCACTGGGAACATCAGGTTGAGAAAGTTTTAGAGAATGAGAAAGTCAAGATCTTGTGGGACTTCAGAATTCAGACTGACAGGCACTTGGCCTACAACATACCTGACATAACAGTAGTTGAAAAGAAAAAAAAGTATGGTTCATTGACATTGCAATACCTGGTGATACACGAATTGAAAATAAGCAGCAAGAAAAAAATCACAATTTACCAGGACTTGCAAATTGAAGTTGAGTGGCTGTGGAAAAAGAAATGGTGTCTTATCCCGATTGTAATTGGAGCCCTTGGAGCAATACCTAAAGGGCTACCTTGCTATTTAGAAATTCTAAATTTACCGGACTTGTACATTCTGACTCTATAAAAAACCACACTACTTAGAACAGCTTATATCCTCCGACGTCACCTTACCGTAACGATTCCTAGGTCCAGAAAGTCCAGTTGTCTCTTGAAAAAGCACCTTTGGGACTTTAGTAGGAGAGTTCCTATACTAAGGAGGAAGCTGGACTAGATGATCTCTGAAAACCCTTTTCAACCCATACATTCTGTAATATCATTGCCTCCCACTAGATGAAGATTCAACAGAGCCCGGAGCCCCAGTTAGACAAAGCCTTCAATGCGCTACTTTGTCCCTTCTGTGTCTAGTCACAAAAGAAAGCAATTTTGCTCTAATAAGGACAAAATGCAAGAAGAAAAGTTTTCGGGCATGCTTTGAAGCTCATAATGTCATCATGTTCAGCTGCCAAGGGAAATACTTGAAATGAATTCTGTTCTAATTTACCATCCTGCCATTTCTGGAGCATGAAATTAAATGGATCACATTTGAGATTCTGTTCTGACAATGGTCACCCTCTTTGCATCTGAAATCGGTAAACCTAAATCTCAGATGCAGAACAGTCGGTGACTTGGAGCGCTGAATTTGGAAGGGGGGTGGGTGGGAGAGAGAATGCATAAACATTAAAAATGTCTTTTTCATACCTAAGCTGGTGAATTGTGTATCTTAGGGCTGCATTTGCCCATTATGCAAAACCTGCTGAGTTTAAGGATTCAAACTCTTCTTTGAACCCCGTTCATTCATATCCATATATTTTATGCACTACCTCCTACCCCCGATGGGTTATTTCAATACCCAAAGATTTTGCAGAAAACACTTATCTGCAGGAGGTAAATAGGCCAATTCGTTTTTCTTTAAACATTCATCTTCTTTCTTTTGTCAATATTTTCATTTCTGCTCAATTAGTTCAGCGTTACTGTATTAAAATTTAATTGGGAGGATTAGAGAGTTGGCACTTGTTGTTTTGTTAGGATTATGGGACCATGACTGCGACATTCTAGCTCAACTTCCGCACCTTTAAGATGTGAGGACTTCAACTCCCAGAATTCCCCCTCCAGCATACCAGAAAGGTAATATTTGCTGCTATCTAGTGGACATTTGTGGCTTTGCAGCCCAAACTGGCACTTCTATTTTATATAGCAATAGCAATTGCACTTAGAGTTACATACTGCTTCACTGTGCTTTCCAGCCCTCTCTAAGCAGTTTACAGAGTCAGCCTATTACCTCCAACAATCTGGGTCCTCATTTTACCCACCTCGGAAGGATGGAAGGCTGAGTCAACCTTGAGCCTGGTGAGATTCGATCTGCCAAACTGCTGGCAGACGGTGATCAGCAGAAGTAGCCTGCAGTACTGCACTCTAACCACTGTGCCGCCAGGGCTCTTATATTGATTTTCTCCCTCCTCTTTCTGACAAAGTAATGCATGGTAGATGCACAACCATGAAACTAAGACTGTGGCTCCGAAATGAATGGATGTAGGGATATTATCTTCCCAACGAACTCAATGGGTTTTTTTAATACATCATAATTGTTTATCGATAATGTCTTTCTAATCTGTCTCATAGGTACTCCCCACCTGTATAACCAGCCTATCTCTTCCCTTCCTCTCCCTATCACTGCAATTCAGCCTGGCCACTCTGCTTCTGATGAAATGACCGTCACAAAATCCTTGACCTTTTAATAAAATGTGCTAGTTGGAAAAGGTGCAACCACATTACTGGTCGTGGGCTCCTTGGTGTTCTCTGAACTTGACTGATTTCTTGCCGATGTTTCTTTAGGTTTAGATTTAGGTTTTATTAGTTTTTTATACTGCCCTACTCCCGAAGGACTCAGGGCGGTGTACAGCCAAAGTAAAACAGATATATAAAAGTTTTTAAAGTTTTTTAAAAACATATTAAACAATTTGGCCTCAAAATTAAAAAACCAAACAAACCCCAATTAAAATTAATAAAAAATCGTAATTTAAAATTCATTTTTATGCCAGCCCGGCTTGTTGGAAAAAAAAGGTTTTGAGAGCATGGCGGAAGGTGCGTAGGTCAGGGATAGTTCTTAATTCCGGGGGCAATTCGTTCCAGAGGACAGGTGCTCCCACGGAGAAGGCTCTCCCCCTGGGTGTCGCCAGTCGACATTGTCTAGCCGACGGCACCATGAGGAGACCCTCTCTATGGGAGCGTACTGGCCGGTGGGAGGCTCTTGGTGGCAGAAGGCGATCTCGTAAGTGCCCAGGTTCTAAGCCATGGAGCGCTTACCCAGCTAAGTAACATTATCAGTGCTAAAACAGAGTGGCTTTGTTCTCTGTTTGTATGCTAGTAGCATGCCCTATCACTGTTGATAGAAGGGTCGTCTGTTTGATTGTTTGCCTGAGCTGGTGGTTCCTTGTGATTACAATACAGTGTTAAGTTTGCAGGAATTCAGTCCGAGACAGGCTAGTCATTGGAACAGGTTTATTTGCAACTAGCAAGAAACTATATACAGGTAACAAGGAATCAGTTCAACTGAGACTTCCCCACTTCGATAGTTTTTTATAGGCTTTCCAAAAGCGGGAAAAACCTTAGCCAGACAGAAAGTCTGGCCCGGGCCGGCCGCGTCTCGGCCAATCAGACGCGACTGGCTGTTACAGTGTTTAACAGACCTCCGGGTCAATCTTAGTTCCCCACACTGAATGTCTGGGCGTAGGTTGAGGACATAACATACAGCAAACAAGACAGTTTTGAATTTGAATTTATTTCAATTTATATACCGCGCCTTTTCCATCGAGATGGACCCAGGGTGGTGCACAGGAAATTAAAACCAATAAATAGTAGAAAATACAATAAATATAGTTAAGAAGAATTAAATTAGAAGCCTGTGCTAAAATTCCCAATAAAAACCCAACGTCCATTTACCAATCGGTAGGAGCTATATCACAAATAAGATCTAAACGTTAAGCTAGACCAGCTTGCTGGAAAAAATATGTCTTGAGTGAGCGGCGAAAGAGGGGAAGGTCTGTGATAGTGCGAAGTTCGGGGGGCAGGTCATTCCAGAAGGCCGGCCCTGCCACAGAGAAGGCCCTACCCCTGGGCACTGCTAGCCGGCATTGACCGGCAGTTGGCACCCTTAGTAGGCCCTCCCTGTGGGAGCGAATCGGACGGAGGGAGGTATGTGGCAGGAGACGGTCCCGCAAGTATTAACTCAGACAGAATAACAGAGTTGGAAGGGACCTTGGAGATCTTCTAGTCCAACTCCCTGTTCAAGCAGGAAACCCTATATCATTTCAAAGAGAATGGTTGTCCAAACTCTTCTTAAAAACCTCCAGTGATTTAGCACCCACAACTTTCGGAGGAAACCTTCTACTGATTGATTGTTCTCACTGTCAGAAAATTTCTCCTTTGCTCTAGGTTGGTTCTCTCCTTGTTAAATTTCCATCTGTTACTTCTTGTCCTGCCCTCGAGTGCTTTGGAGAATAGGATGTCCTGCTTTTCTCTATGACAGGCCCTTAAATATTGGAAGACGGCTATTACAGTATGTTATGCCTAGTCCATCTCTTCATTAGACTAGCTTACCCAGTTCCTCTAATCGTTCATCATGCAACCAACCAATAAACTTCAGCCTATCAAGGAACAATCAAGAACACTGCCACTAACACTGACAAGTCAAGCCACTAGGACACAGGTAGTCCTTGACTTATGACAATAATTGAGGCCGGATTTTTGTTGCTGAGGCATTTTGTTAAGTGAGTTTTGCCCCATTTAAGAACATTCTTGCCACAATTGTTAAATAAATCACTGCAGTTGTTAAGTTAGTAACATGTTTGTTAAGTAAATCTCACTTCCTCATTGACTGTGATTGTCAGAAGGTAATAAAAGGTGATCACATGAATAGAATAGAATAGAATAGAATAGAATAGTTTATTGGCCAAGTGTGATTAGACACACAAGGAATTTGTCTTTGGTGCATAAGCTCATAGTGTACATACAACAAAAGTGATAGATCATTATCATAGTCACTGTAAAAATACATTTATCATAAAACATTAGAAGCGACATGTAGTGATAGTCATGGACACTATATAAGCAATCAACATAAATCATACTAGGATACTAAGTAAACAATATAAATTGTAAGATACAAGCCACAAAGTTAGAGTCATAAGAAGATAAGGACATTCTGTACATTCTGAACAACACTTCAGTTGTTCCACTGATTAATTGTTCTCACTGTCAGGAAATTTCTCCTGAGTTCTAGGTTGCTTCTCTCCCTGATTAGTTTCCACCCATTGCTTCATGTCCTGCCCTCAGGGGCTTTGGAGAATAGCTTGACTCCCTCTTCTTTGTGGCAACCCCTGAGATAATGGAACACTGCTATCATGTCTCCCCTAGTCCTCCTTTTCATTAAACTAGACATATCCAGTTGCTGCAACCGTTCTAGCCTCTAGAACTCTAGTTTTAGCCTCTAGTCAAGGGGTGGTATTTACTACCAGTTTGCAAATGTGCATGCAAGCCCTATGAATGAATTTCCCTCCATGCATGCAGGGGAATTGCCTGTCTTACTTCAGCGGACATTTCTTTCACTTGATCTACTTAATAACACTTATCACTTAGACTTATATACTGCTTCATAGTGCTTTCACAGCCCTCTCAAGTGGTTAAAGAGTCAGCATGAGGCAGGGCATAAAGTGAGACCTGGTTGTTAAGAGTGAAATGATGTGGGGTTGGACTGGATGACCCAGGGGGGGTACCTTTTTAGCTCTGCATTGTAACGATATTTCTGAATTTTCTGAGCTGCAACAGGATGCGCCAAACCGCAAACACCTGCTTGTAAATGGGTCGCGTTGGTCGGTGGGCCCCTTGCAAGCCAGACAAACGGCTTAACCACAAAGGTTAGAAGTTCATCTTAGAAGATAACAGGATGTGCTGTGGTTTTCTTTTTTGACGACAATCATGTAACCAATCAGAGAAAGAGTAAGAATCTCCATGATAAAACTAAACTATAAATATGATATTTTTTTGGGGGGGACTGGTCGTTCAGAATATTGCATGCTGGCCTTTGATCAGCTTCTGAACCATGGCAGCCATAATAAACTTTTCCTGATTTTGAGAAGTCCAAGTCTCGTCTTTATTTCCTGCAACAAGCATATTGCCCCCAATAATTTGGGTTCTCATTTTACCAACCTTGGAAGGATGGAAGGATGAGTCAACCGTAAACTGAACAGGATTGAACCTCTGGCATGAGCAGAATTAGCCTGCAATACTGCCTTCTAACCACTGCGCCACCAGAGCTCTTAATCACCCAAGTGGTCACTTAACAGCCACAAGCAAAACAGTCCATGTGGGTATTTCACTGAACAAGCACTTCAATCAATGATCAAGCTCCTGATCCCAATTGCAGTTTTAAGTTGAGGATTACCATACTTTTCGGAATATAAGACGCACCTTTTTCCCCTCAAAAAAGAGCCTGAAAATCTAGGTGCGTTTTATACACTGAATACAGCATTTTTTTGCCTCCTGAAACTCCGCCCCCGCATACCCTTATGGAGGCTTCCAGAGAGCTCCTGGGGGCTGGGGAGGGCAGAAATGAGTGAAAAATGGGCTGCTTTTTGCTCTGATTTGCCCCCCAAGGCCCCGGGAGCACCCTATAAGCTTCCTAATGCCGTTTTTTGATAGAAAATGGGCTTGTTTTTATGGAAAACAGACCATTCTTTGCTCATATTTGGCCCTCCCGCCACAGGAACACTTTACAAGCCTCCTAAGGGTAATTCATGCCCATTTTTTTGAAAAAAAACCTGGACCCGTTTGCGCGAAAAAGGCGTTTTTGGGAGGTTTGCAGAGTGAAAAACCTTTTTTTTTTAAATTTACCTCTTCAAAACCTTGGTGTGTCTTAAACACCAGTGCATCTTACACTCTGAAAAATACGGTACTTGTATCCTCAGAGGGCATCTTCTCAGTTCTCTGTATCATCTTCGTCACTCTTCTCTGGACTTTTTTTGTCCATTTTTCCAGACCCATTTGGAATGGAATATAAGATCTTTGTAATCCCACTGCTTTTCCTCCTTCAACCCTTCTTGTTCAAAGATACACTGCCTCTGAACGCAGACAACAAAGGGGATTGTGACTCTTTGCAAGCCAACAAACTCATGATTGCAGGTTTCCGGATCAGTACCCCACTTTGTTAGAAGCAGGCAATGCATCACCTTGGGACATAATTGAATGATCAGGACTAAAGACCTATCTGTAAATCTGTCGATGTGTTCTAAAGGCAGTGGCCATCACACAGAGGTGAATTTTGTGCATTGGGCAAATAAATTGTTTCTATTCTTATTCTGAGATCTATTACTCATCACTTTATGTTCCGCTATACTGAAATTCCAGATATTGATATTCTCTTCTTCTATTTAGTTTCTTGACACACATATAATTTTAGTTTTATTTTTGTATAATATAATGGGAGAACAGTAGAACGTTTAAAAGATCTGTCTGTCTGTCTGTCTGTCTATCTATCTATCCCTCCATTAATCTGATATGTGTCTGTCTATCATCTCATCTATATTTCATCATCATCATCAACCGGTCATCATCAACTGATCACCATACCTTCAGAAGGATATTATGGAAATGGAAAAGGTGCAGAGGAGGGCAACCAGAATGATTAGGGGGCTGGAACACCTTCCTTACCATCTGAGGCTGCAACGGTTGGGCCTCTTCACTCTAGAACGATGGCGCCTGAGAGGTGACCTGATTGAAGTCTATAAAATCATGCACGGGGTGGACAAAGTAGAAAAGGAAAAACTGTTTTCCCTATCGCACAACACTAGAACTAGGGGGGCACTCCATGAAACTTTTGATAGCTAGACCTCAAACAAATAAGAGGATCACTGGTCTATGGAACTCCCTGCAAGAAGAAGTGGTGACAGCTGTCAGCCTCGACACCTTTAAGAAAGGATGAGAGGAGTTCATGGAGAACAAGGGTATCCATGGCTATCATTATGAATGCCTAAGGACACCCTCCGGGCTGGAGAGATAGGCAGGATATTTCTCAATGCCATTTGCAGGGAATCATAAGCAGGTGAAGACATCTGCTTGGGAAGACCCTGAAGCAAATGGTGAGCCACTGTGTGAGACAGAATGCTGGACTGGATGGGCTGTGGCCTGTTTCAGCAAGGCTGTTCTTATGTTCTTAACCATAATCCTTCTCTGTCCATTTTTCTCTGCCTCTGTCTCTTATGCATGTACTCACATGTACTCATAACATAATCCAAAATAACCAGATTAAAATTAGTTTTATTTTGCACAATAGGATAACAATAGAATGTTTAAAAGATCTGTCTGTCTGTCTGCCTCTCTCTTTCTCATCTCTATCTCATCTATCTCATCTATCTATCATTTCTATCTATCATTTCTATCTATCTATCTATCTATCTATCTATCTATCTATCTATCTATCTCTATCTATCTATCTATCTATCTATCTATCTATCTATCTATCTATCTATCTATCTATCTATCTATCTATCTATCTATCTATCATCTCTCCATTCATCTGTCTGTCTCTCAGTCTATCATCTCATCTATATTAAATTATCATCATCGCCACACCCATAATCCCTTTGTCTTTCTCTGCCTCATATGTGTGTACACACACGTCCTCACAACATAATCCAAAATAACCAGATTAAAATTAGTTTCATTTTGCACAATAAGGTAACAGTAGAATGTTTAAAAGATAACCATTTGTCAAAAGTGGTGTAGGGTCTTCTGCTTAAGTAGGGGATTGGACTAGAAGACTTCTAAGGTCCCTTCCAATGCCTATTATTCTATGTTATTTTTTTAAATCTATCAATCTCCTTCTGGCAATGCAGTGCACAAAATCATACAGATACTCCATTTTCATTGGGGCACGACAGAAGTGACTGAGGATGTCATATTTTTCTTCTCTCTCTCTTCTGATGCAGTACAGATGCTATCTTCACCTAGTCCTTCTAGTTCAAGTTCAAGTTTATTACATTTATATACCGCCCTATCTCCCCGACGGGACTCAGGGCTGTGCACAGGAATAATAAAAAACACAACAATAAATACAATAGAAATATTAAAAATAGATTAAATTTAGAACCCATGCTAAAATTATCATTGAGAACCCTACTAAAATCCCATTTAAAACTATACCACATGAAATAAATGTGTTTTTAATGCCCGACGGAAGAGGCGCAGGTCCGTGATAGTACGAAGGTTGGGGGGCAGGTCATTTCAGAGGGTGGGGGCTGCCAGAGAGAAGGCTCTCCCCCTGGGAGTCGCCAGCCGGCATTGTCCGGCAGACGGTACCCTGAGGAGGCCCTCCTTGTGGGAGCGGACAGGTCGAAGGGAGGTATGTGGTAGGAGGCGGTCCCGCAAGTAACCAGGTCCCATGCCATGGAGCACTTTAAAGATGGTTACTAACACCTCGAAGCGCACCCTGAAGACCACAGGTAGCCAGTGCAGCTCGCGCAGGATAGGTGTTACATGGGAGTATCTCGAAACTCCCGAAATCCCCCGCGTGGCCGCATTCTGCACTAGCTGGAGCCTCCGAGTGCACCTCAAGGGAAGCCCCATGTAGAGAGCATTACAATAGTCCAGGCGGGAGATGACAAGGGCTTGAGTAACTGTGCATAGGGCACCACGATTCTAGCAGCTGCGTCCCTATTGAATCATGTTCATTTTGTTTTCTATGATCACTTCTATGTTCTTCTCCAATGCTGTGCTTCCAAGTTATGAATCTCCTCTCTTCTTTTTGTGGCTAATATTTTCCTTCCTAAATGTAATGCTTTACATTCTACATCTTTTTTCCCTGAAATCTAATGTCAGGGATCCAAGTAACAACCCCAATGAAAGAAAACTCTTGAGGCTAGGCATTCCTCAAAGTTCCACTTTATTAGAGATGTCATATTGACACATCTGGGAAAATCCGAATCTGAAAGTTTCCAGGTTTTCCCCCCACTCAATTGAAAGTTCAAGTCCCTGGCGAGCATCTATATGTCCATCACATGGATAAGGTGACCAGATTTTGAAACTTCCAAAGCGGGACACCGTCGACAAGGGGGGGGTCATGCGTGCGCACGCTCCAGTGCGGCATGCACCAGCGCAGAGGCGGCGGCGGTGACCCGGTGGTGCTGAGAGCCGCTGGCTCGGGCGGGAAGGTGGCTCGAGCCAGCCGCTTTCAGCTCAGGCCATCACGCCGGCATGATGGGCTGACAGCGGCTGGCTCGGGCCGCCTTCCTCCGCGCCGCCAGCCCGCTGCCCACAGCCGCCTTTAAAGAGGGCCCAGTGGGGGGGCGCACGCTCCGGTGCGGCACGCGCCTGCGCAGAGGGCGTGCTCCCACCTGCCCCCGCGGGGCCCTCTTTAAAGGCGGTGGCGCTGAGAGCCACTGGCTTGGGCGGGAAGGGGAAAGGCAACCCGAGCCGGCCGCTGTCAGCCCATCATGCCGGTGTGATCACTGATGGCCCCAGCTGAAAGCGGCCGCCTCAGGCCCTCTGCGCAGGCGCGTGACGCGCCGGAGCACATGCGCCCCCCCTTGGCCCCGATGCCTGAGCCGCCCGAGCTGACGCTCAGATGTGCGCGCCTCTGAGTGTGTACAGAGCGCCCAGCGCCTGCCTGCAAAAAGCGGGACATTCTGAAGAGGCGGTGGGGCGCGGGACATCTGCTGGTGAACCGGGACTGTCCCGCCAGAAGCAGGACGGATGGTTACCTTACACATGGACCAATAAGGCACTGTCCAAACTGGAGATGTTACTCAGTCAAACCCCTCCAGGTACAGGGCAGGGTGGTCTTGACTCTCGTAGGAAAGAATGTTATTTTGACTATCTAATTCCCAGCTCCATGCAATCCCCCCTCCCAGTTTCCCACAGCACTAAATGTATCAGGCCAGATGATCCAATGCCCAAAATGGCTTCTAGGCCTGGCATCTAAAGTGTAGTAATAATGACCTTTCAAAATTCTCAGTTGATTTGTGGACAGAGCAACAGAGTTGATAACTTACCATATTTTTCAGAGTATAAGGCGCACCTTTTTCCCTCAAAAAAGAGGCTGAAAATCTGGGTGCGTCTTATACACTGAATACAGCATTTTTTTGCCCCCTGAAACCCCACCCCTTTCACCATAATGGCTGTGCGTAGCTTTTAAGAGGCTTTCAGAGTGCTCCTGGGGATGGGGGAGGGCAGAAATGAGCCCAAAATGGGCCATTTTTTGCTTTATTTTGCCCTGCCCAGCCCCCAGGAGCATTCTATAAGCCTCCTAAAGACTATTCATGCCCTTTTTTTGACAAAAAATGAGCCCGTGTTTGTGAAGAACAGGCTGTTTTCGGAGGTTTGTGCAAAAACTTTTTTAAAAATTTGCCTCTTCAAAACGTCTTATACTCCGGTGCGTTTTATTCTCCGAAAAATATGGTATTTGATTTTTCCAAAGTGAGAAGATATCCCCCAAATCCATCTCTTCATGGTGATAGTAACCCATTTACTGCAATGCCCCCAAGGATGTTCTTCCCTTGGACAGTTGTTCAAGCTACGGAAGTCAAGGTGACTGCAAGCGTCCGGATAGCAAAATGAAAGGAAAGATACTTACACAGATCACTGAGCCACTTGTAATTAAATAATTGCAAGGACGTCTTATCTAGGCTAGAACAATTTCATTGAATGCAAAGGGGAGGGGAGGGGAGGGATAGAAAAGAAATAGATTGAGGTGGTTGAGTTGTACGGAGAGAATAAATGAGGATTAAAGTTTAAATTGGATATTCGAAAGAAGAGTGAATGGGTCAAAAGAGGAAGGAGAAGATCAATGAAGATAGGGCTGGATGGAATTGATGAGATCCTTAAAAAAGAATAACAGAATAACACAGTTGGAAGGAACCCTGGAGGTCTTCTAGTCCAACCCCATGCTCTAGCAGGAAACCCTATACACCAGGGGTCCCCAACCTTTGCAACTTTAAGTCTGAAGGACTTCAGCTCCCAGACTTCTCCAACCAGCTTTGCTGGCTGGAGAATTCTGGGAGCTGAAGTCCTTCAGACTTAAAGTTGCAAAGGTTGGAGACCCCTGCTATACACTATTTCAAACACATGGCTATCCAATCTCTTCTCCACCTACAACATCTATTATATTAATGTGAAGTGATAATACCATTTTATAATGCCTTGGTAAGGCCACACTTGGAATATGGCATCCAGTTTTGGTTGCCATGATGTAAAAAAGATGTTGAGACTCCAGAAAGAGTTCAGAAAAGAGCAACAAAGAGGATTAGGGGACTGGAGGCTAAGATATAAAGATCAGTTGCAGGAATTGGGTATGTCTAGTGTAATGAAAAAAAGGACCAGGGGAGACGTGATAGCCGTGTTCCAATATCTCAGGGGGTGCCACAAAGAAGAGGGAGTCAAGCTATTCTCCAAAGCCCTGAGGGCAGAAGAAGAAGCAATGGATGGAAACTACCGTAATCAAGGAGAGAAGCAATCTAGAACTAAGGAGAAATTTCCTGGCAGAATAATTAATCAGTGGAACAACTTGCCTCCAGAAGTTGTGAATACCCCAACACTGAAGTTTTTAAGATGTTGGATAACCATTTGTCTGAAGTGGTGTAGGGATCCTGCCTAAGCAGGGGGTTAGACTAGAAGTCTTCCAAGGTCCCTTCCAATGCTGTTATTCTATTCTATTCTATTCTATTCTATTCTATTCTATTCTATTCTGTCCTGGAGGAAAGTCATTCCACTATTAATTGTTCTCACTGTCAGGAAATTTCTCCTTAATTCTAGGTTGCTTCTCTCCTTGATTAGTTTCCACTCATTGCTTCTTGTCCTGCCCTCAGGTGCTTTGGAGAATAGCTTGATTCCCTTTTCTTTGGGGCAGCCCGTGAGATAGTGGAACACTGCTATCATGTCTCCCCTAGTTCTTCTTTTCTTTAAACAATTCCTACAGCCATTCTTCATGCTTTAACCTCCAGTCCCCTACTCATCTTTTTTTTTTCTCTTCTCTGCACTATTTCTAGTCTAGAAGTTTCTAATCGAGGTAAGAAATTTAATTATTAAAATATAATGTACGAGTCACTATACAGATATTACGGAAACAAAGATGGTTTGCAAAGATAGAAAGATGTTCAGAAAGAGCGAACTATTGATATAAATTGGTTTTAGCTGCTTTTCTTCATCTCATGCCTTTAATCTCTTCACCCAACTATTTCTTCCTTCTTTTCAATGCTCTGTATAATATCGCCAACTCCCAAATGTAATAACCTGATGAATATGTATGCGGGCAAAAAGATAGAATTGACTATGTTTAGGGTACAGATTGGTAAAGCAGCTGACATAGCCAAAAAAAAAAGGAAGAAAGAGAGAAGGAGAGTTGGGGAAATGAATCCATTCAATCATATTTTAAATATATGTATTTGTTTTACTGCATGATGAGAAAGGCCTCACTTCCTTATGCTCACACATGTTGAGAAACAGATATAAAGGCAGAGACAAAAGGGTGTCTGAGATTATCCTCGGGCAAATATAATTTGCAAGCTGATGTCATGCAATGGCTGATAATGCTAGCGTCATTAATTTGCAACACTGAGATATATCAAAGTTATAATTAGGCAGTTCGGGGAGAAATTAATTTAGCTGGGATGTTAATTTCTTGATATTGCTCTTCCCAAGTAAATATATGAATGGAAATGCCTCTGTCTTTCAAAATTGCACATCTTCAACTTGTGCAGTCCAGTCCTCCAATTTTTAAACAGTGTACCATGCAATATGTCGATGTAAATTAATGTTTGTCAACCTTAAACCATCTTTACAATACAATACAATACAATAGCAGAGTTGGAAGGGACCTTGTAGGTCTTCTAGTCCAACCCCCTGCATGGGCAGGAACCTTATACCATTTCAGACAAATGGCTATCTAACATCTTTTTAAAGACTTCCAGGGTTGGGGTATTCACAACTTCTGGAGGCAAGCTGTTCCAGAGGTTAATTGTTCTGTCAGGAAATTTCTCCTTAGTTCTAAGTTGCTTCTCTCCTTGATTAGTTTCCATCCATTGCTTCTTGTCCTGCCCCCAGGTGCCTTGGAGAATAGTTTGACTCCCTATTCTTTGTGGCACCCTCTGAGATATCGGAACACTGCTATCATGTCTCCCCTGGTCCTTCTCTTCATCAAACTAGACATACCCAGCTCCTGCAACCGTTCTTCATATGTTTTAGTCTCCAATCCCCTAATCATCTTGGTTGCTCTTCTCTGCACTCTTTCCAGAGTCTCCACGTCTTTTCTACATCATGGCGACCAAAACTGTATGCAGTATTCCAAGTGTGGCCTTACCAAGGCACTATACAGTGGCATTAACACTTCACGTGATCTAGATTCTATCTCTCTGTTTATGCAGCCTAGAACTGTGTTGGCTTTTTTGGCAGCTGCTGCACACTGCTGGCTCATATTTAAATGGTTGTCCACTAGGATTCTAAGAATCCCTCTCACAGTTGCTACTATTGAGCAAGGTACCACCTATACTGTACCTGTGCATTTTGTTTTTCTTGCCTAAATGTAGAATCTTACTTTTTTCACAATTGAATTTCATTTTATTAGATAGTGCCCAATGTTCAAGTTTGTCAAGATCCTTCTGTATCTTAAGCCTATCTTCTGGAGTGTTGGCTATTCCTGCCAGCTTGGTGTCGTCTGCAAATTTGATGAGTTCCCCATTTATCCCCTCATCCATTTAAGGTGTGTGGACTTCTATTCCTAAAACCGTGGCGTCCTTGATGCTCAGAAAAGAGAATATTTGTAGCTCAGAGTTGAACTGTAAGGTTCTTGGTGCTCCCTGAGCTTGGTTGTTTGCTTGTAGACATTTCATTTCCCAACTAGGTAACATTATCAGTGCAAGTGAGAGCGGGGTTTGCTTCCTGCTAGTATTGCAAGGGGCTTGGTTTCCTCCTTGGTAGTTTCTTGATGAGAGTACTGTTTTCTGCTTGATAGTTTGCCTGGTATTCATCCCTGCTTATCTGATTGTTGGCTGTTGGAGCCGATATTCTGTTCTTCTTGTTTCCCGCTTACCTTCTTATTGTCTTTTTGGAATTAGAAGCCCTGATAGCATACTGGTTAAGTGCAGTACTGTGGGCAAACTCTGCCCACAACTTGAAGTTTGATCCTGATGAGAATAAAGGTTGACTCAGCCTTCCCTCCTTCCAAGGTTGGTAACATGAAGATCCAGATTGTTGGGGGCAACATGCTGACTCCAGAGGAGGGTTTCACATAAGTTTACCACTGGTTCACACGTGGCTTGCACACATGCATGAAGCTTAGAAAATGTGGCTAAATAGGACAGCATAGAGCTGGGGAGGGCCCACCCCACCCCCACCCCTAGGTCACCCCTACCTGTCCAAACCAGCTGGATACCACATCTGGCTGACTCTGTAAACCACCTAGGACTGTAAAATACTGTGAAGTGGTACATAAGTCTAAGTGCTATTGCTACTGAATAGTGTAGAGTTTATTAGATAAGATATTATTTAGATTAGATATTATTTATACAGTATGTATTTATTGATGGATAATTGATAGCATTTTTGGATTTAGCTTGGTCTGGGATGCTAATAGTTTCCCAGATGAATTTATACAATATAATACAATAGCAAAGTTGGAAGGGACCTTGGAGGTCTTCTAATCCAACTCCCTGCCTAGGCAGGAACCCTATACCTTTTCAGACAAATGGCTATCTAACAACTTCTAAAGACTTCCAGTGTTGGGGCATTCACAACTTCTGGAGGCAAGCTGTCCCAGTGATTGATTGTTCTAACTGTCAGAAAATTTCTCCTCAGTTGTAAGTTGCTTCTCTCCTTGATTAGTTTCCACCCATTGCTTCTTGTTCTACCCTCAGGTGCCTTGGTGAATAGTTTGACTCCCTCTTCTTTGTGGCAACCCCTGAGATATTGTGATTGAGCCTGTCCGTGTGTTGTGAGATTAAAGAGTTTTCATCATGCCATAAACAGGGAGCAATCCTACATTTATTTGCACTGATGATATTATTTAGTAAGGTAATGAAACATCTGCAAGCAAAGAACCAAGCTCAGAGATCACCAATGACTCCAAATGAAAGAAACAAAAAGTTGTGGTATTTGTGTAGTTACTTGCCAGGCACATCTAAATTATATTAAAATAATCAAAATACCTTTACAATCCTCCAGGCATCACAACTTTTGAGCACCCCTAATGTTTGGAAATTGAAAGTTGAAAAATCTGACATGCCCTACATCAGGGGTCTCCAACCTTTGCAACTTTAAGGCTGAATGACTTCAGCTCCCAGACTTCTCCAGCCAGCAAAGCTGGCTGGAGAAGTCTGGGAGCTGAAGTCCTTCAGACTTAAAGTTGCAAAGGTTGGGGACCCTTGCCCTACACCATAATTCAATTCTGAGCTTCATATATTCTCTTTTATTGAGACTGCCACAGTCGTGGGTTCCTACTGGTTTGGCCAAAACGGTAGTGGTTTGGTGGCCTGGGTCACTGGAACCCACAGTGACACAGGCCTGCCATGCCCCCGAACTGGTTCTCCAGGCGGTGGTGCTTGTTTTTTGCTTTTGTACATGCGCAGAACAAGAAAACAAGAGAACAAGAAAAAGGAAAGATGGGAAAATGGAAAGAGAGCAAGGAAGGAAAAATAAAGAAAGGGGAAGGAAGAAAAAAGGGGAATGAAGAGGGAAGGGAAAAGAAAAGAAGGAAGGAAGGAAGGAAGGAAGGAAGGAAGGAAGGAAGGAAGGAAGGAAGGAGATTATAATGAGAGTGAGGGAGGGTCTTGGGAAAGTCCTGCCTTAGCACTTGGCTATCACAGGTGCCACCAACACAAGTGATGTCAAGCGTGGCACACCCATCATGGTCACACACCCAAGCCATGCCCACCACCACCCTGGCCTTCAGAGGTCAAAGACAACCCTGATGCGGCACTCAATGAAATTGAGTTTTGAGACCCCTGATCTAGAGTGTGTGTATTGTTGTGAGCAAAATTAAAGATGATGAGAACAATTCTCAATGGTTCAAGATTTATTTTCTCTAAAGATGATCTCATGATGCAGACAAATACACAATCTCACACCCTCCAAGTATTAAGTTCGGAGTGAGAATGGAAGCAAAGCCAGAGTGATCTTCAGCAAATCTCTTTATTTCAGCTCATACGAACAACAACAATAATAACCTGGCTGACAGTGCTCCGTTTATAGAAAGCTGTCAACTGTTCAACCAATCAGAACAAATTATTTTCCCGCTTCAACAGCTGACCCGAGTGAGAACTTCAGCCTGTCAGGCCTGCAGACATATTTTCTTGTGGATCTCAACCCTGCCACACTTTCTATTATTCTACTATGCATTTTCTATTGTGGGAAAATGGGAGGGGGGATTGTACGGAGTCAGATGATATGTAGCCAAAACAAAATTCTTTCTAGAAAGCCAAGGTCATCCTTTGTCTTTGCACCTCTGCACCTGACCGGAACTGGATGGGTGGAAGCTGCCAGCATGGCAGTGGGAGATTGGACCATGTGATGGACTGATGGGTGTGGGGACAAGATCTTGAACTTTCAACTGGGTGGAGAAAACCGGGAAGCTTTCAGATTCGGGTTTCCCCAGATGTGCCAGCATGGCTCTCTTAATAAATTGGAACTTTGAGCAATACTTTGCCTTGGACTCTGATTTACTTTTGGATGCTGTTTGGAACCCTGACACACTCACTAACTTCAGTTACTCATTTCAATAGGTAACATCAAACACATTTCCAAGAGTAGCCTAGCTTAATCCTTTTCAGTGAGACAACCAGAAGGTTCTTGAATTCAGAAGGAATAATTAAATTCACCATGTATAATTAACTGGGCATTAATTTAATATCAACCAGATCAGGTAACTCCTTTTGCTATGTCCACTTTGAAATGTTTGTCTGAGCCTATCAGTCAACAGACAAATGTGGGCCTCTGTCTCTGAGGGGGGAAAACATGAAGTGCATATCTTATGCAATTCTTTCTCATCTTCACTAGCAGTAACCATTGGGTAATATGCAATTTTCCCCGAGGAAACATAGAACTATAAACTACAGAGGGATCGTAGAGTCTTGTTCTTTATAATGAGCAGCAAAATCAGGTAAACCATTGATGTTCTGCTTGTCCAGTCTCTTCTTTAAAATCTCCAGAGACAGAGAACCCACCATCTCCCTAGGTAGAAGAACCTTGGTTATTCAGATCTTGCCATCAGGGACTTTCCTTTTATCTTTAAAGGAAATTTGAAAGAGATAATTTATACTGGCTAATTCTTGATCTAGTTTCCATGGAAAGAGAAAACAGTGATCGTCTTGCCTATAGGATCCTTTTATATATGTTGTGGCCCACCAGTGGCCAGTGGATCTGGCAGCAGATTCGGACAGTGAGGAGGTTGGGGAGGAACATGGGCCAGTCCTGAAGTCTGGGGAAGGCTCTGATGAGGGCTCTGCGTCAGAGGCAGAGATGGAGACAGGGCCATCTGACAGTTATCAACTGCCTTTGGAGTCGAATATCAGTGGGGTAGAAGAACAGCTGGAGCCTGTACTGGGAACAGGCTCCAGCTGTTCTTCTGCCCCATTGATGAAGGAACAGCTAAAGAACAAGGGTCAACTCAGGTGTAAAGCCACAAGGAGAAGGGAACAGCTAAAGAACAAGGGTCGACTCGGGTGTAAAGCCATAAGTGGATGGTGAATGGCCCCTCCCAGAGGAAATAAAAGAGGAGTGAAAGGGGAGGGGAATTTGCAGGAAACAATTAGTTCAATTCATTAGGGTGAAGATCTGTTCCTGACTTCTTGCCAAGTATTGTCTGCTACAGAGTGGCGTTTGGAAGATATCGGCCTGGCAGCTCTCCAAGCCTGATAAAGGTCTGTAGTTGTGAAATTGCTGGAGAGGAATTCACTTTAAACTAAACAAAAGGAGTTTTATCAGGATGAGGAGTCGGCTTCTTGCCCAGGTCAGAACAATATACTAGAATATTTATATCAGGTCTTACCTCAGCCTTTTTTTCTCCAGAATGAACAACCCAAGTTTCTTTAGCCTGTCCTCCTAGGACATGGTCTCAAATTCTTGTATTATCTTTGTCACCCTTCTCTGGGCCTTTTCCAATTCACAAATACTGATTTGAAAATAGGGTATTCAGAACTGTGCACAGTACTCTAGGTGTGGTCTCACCAGTGCAGGTAGAATGAGAATAAGAACTTCATCCTACAATCATTGGGCTGGTTGGGACCTTGAAGATCTTCTAGTTCCATATGTTGCTTCTTCTGATAGAAGCACACCTTCTAGTGGTCTCATATTGAATGGTACAGGTCCAGCTTATCCAGGAGTATATCAAAGTCCTTCTCTGAAGTAATGCTTCCATCAAATGCCCATGTCTTCTATTTTTGTGTGTGTGTGTCTTCTATTTTTCCTCCCTAAATATAATACCTTATGTGTGCATGGGGGTGCGTGTGTTAATGTCTTAATCAGTTAGAAATAGTGTAAATGTACAATAATAAAATACAATACAATAGCAGAGTTGGAAGGGACCTTATAGGTCTTCTAGTCCAACCCCCTGCGTGGGCAGGAACTTTATACCATTTCAGACAAATGGCTATCTAACATCTTCTTAAAGACTTCCAGGGTTGGGGCATTCACAACTTCTGGAGGCAAGCTGTTCCAGAGGTTAATTGTTCTAACTGTCAGGAAATTTCTCCTTAGTTCTAAGTTGCTTCTCTCCTTGATTAGTTTCCACCCATTGCTTCTTGTCCTGCCCCCAGGTGCCTTGGAGAATAGTTTGACTCCCTCTTCTTTGTGACACCCTCTGAGATATCGGAACACTGCTATCATGTCTCCCCTGGTCCTTCTCTTCATCAAACTAGACATACCCAGCTCCTGCAGCCGTTCTTCATATGTTTTAGTCTCCAGTTCCCTAATCATCTTGGTTGCTCTTCTCTGCACTCTTTCCATAGTCTGTATTATTACATGTATTTTGTAACAACATCTGGTGATAAGGTCGTCTCCTAATGGTGCCACTGGATAATGCCCATCTACCGGAGCAGTGCTGAGTTGAACTAATGACATTGAGACCAAATTAATGTCAGGTATAGGCAAAAGCCAGTCAGTCAGGTTTTTTTCATCCCAACCAATGGATCTACAGCTATCTCTGTCAAAATGCAGTCGAGATGCATTTGATCATGCAAGATGGTGTTTTGCCAACAAGGGCAGTGATGGTTAACCTTTTTGGTGCTGAGTGCCATATAAAACTGAGCCATATAAAAGTGTGTTTCTGGAGAACCCCAAAATTCAATGCAAGTACTCCTTACCAGGGGTGAAATCCAGCAGGTTCTGAGAGGTTCCGGAGAACCTGTAGTAGAAATTTTGAGTAGTTCAGAGAACTGGTAGCAGAAATTGTGAGTAGTTCAGAGAACCGACAAATGCCACCACTGGTTGACCACAGAATAGGGTGGGAATGGAGATTTTGCAGTATCCTTCTCCTGCCACACCCACCAAGCCACAACCCACCCACCAAGCCACGCCCACATAACCAGTATTTAAAAAAATGAATTTCACCACTGCTGCCTGCGCATGCACCCCGCTGCCCTTGATGCACCCTGTGCATGAGCGTGCATGCGCCCTGCACCCTTGCCCCTTTTTGGCTTCCAGGCTGGTGCAGGAGTCCTTCCAGGCCCAAAATGGGGTTGGGGGATGCGCACATGCATGAATCCCAAAAATGCGATGTGAACAGCCCCAGTGCATGTGCCACCCGCACATGCATGCACATGTCTCCAGCATGCGCCCCCCCACACACATGCACAGACCTTAAATCCAGTTGGCCCACAGGAGGCACACACGCATGCATGGTGGAGCTGGGCTGGGGCGATGGCTGGTGTGCCCACAGAGCGTGCCATAGGTTCGCCATCATGGTTCTTGGGGAATAATGCTAGGGAAATGTTGAAGATGATGATTTTGTAACATCTCTTTAACAAGGCTAGTCAACAACCTAATGTCTGCCTTTTGTTGTGGTTGGATTCCTCAATAATCAGTTTTATATGGCTCAGTGGGTTGTGTGAATTCTGAAAATGGGTTAATTCACTAATGGGATGAAATGTGTTATGTGAATTCAGTCAATCAAGCTATCATCCAGTTAGTTTAACCCAGTTAGCATGGCTGTTAATTTTAAGCACACAGAGGCAAAATGATAACCTGATTTGGATGTCATTTTGGCAACTGTTTTCATTCTCATGAAACTGGGCTTTGATTCAGAATTTAATGAGGTGTGTTCCAAATAGGGCATATGCCAGATATCATGGTGTGATACATCTATCTTTAGATTGGTAGTCCCTCACTTGGTTTTATTTTTCTAAGCCTAAGCATCTTAAACCTTTTAATCAATTAAAATTGGCTTATTTATTTTTAAAAGATGTTTCATTCTGCATGCACTTCATGGACTGATCACTAAGCAAAATTGATTTAATTTATAGTTTCTGGCTCAGGATCTAAAATCCAATCAATTCAACAAAAGGTATATATTAGCAGCGTGTAACTAAATAAGTCTTAAATTCAGAGAGGGATTATATACCAACAGGAAACATTACAAATCCCACATGCAAAATATCATTTCCTTCATTTTCTAAATATTTTCAGAGAAGCGGAGGAAGGGGAAGGGGGGGTCGTTTCCACGGAGGCTTTACCCATCGATTCGGTCTTAGGGAGGGGCAGGGGCGGTGGGAGGCGGCATGGATATCATTGGTTGGAAGACTGTGGCCGCTGGATACAGGCGATCACGCGCTCCAACTCCCTGCGCTCCCATCGCAGACTAGGAGGGCAGGAATCACAGACCCGGGGCCCTAGGCTGATGTTATGGAACACCAGGTCCGTGGTTCAGAAAGCCCCCCTCATTCATGACCTTGTGTCAGAGGGGGACCCGGACCTGGTGGGTATAACGGAAACCTGGTTGGGCCACGAGGGGGGTTTAGCCTCCTCGATTATGGTTAAGGAAGGTCTGGAGCCGAAGGAGACCACGATCCCTCAGATGACCGGGTGTGAGTCTCTCTGCATGAGATGGGGCCTAGGGAGGTAGTTGGGCATGTTAGTTGTGTACCTGGCTCCTCGCTATGCAACAACAGCCCTGCCCGAGCTCCTAGAGGTGATAGCCGAGGCAGCAGTTGAGACCCCCAGACTAGTAGTCATGGGGGACTTTAACTTGCCGTCAGTAGGTGAAGCCTCTGGAGCAGCTCAGGAGTTCATGGCCTCCATGACGGCCATGGACCTGACCCAGGTAGTTTTAGGCCCTACTCACAAGAGAGGACACACCCTGGATCTAATCTTCGTCTCAGGACGGTGGAGTTGTGATCTGGGAATAGGGGATTTAGTCATCACTCCCTTTTCATGGACAGATCACGCTCTCCTCCGGCTGGACTTTCCAATCGCCTCACCTCACCGCGGGGAGGCGGAACCGGATACTCCTAGATGGTTCCGCCCCAGGCTCCTAATGGACACGGAAAGGTTCCAGAGGGAGCTTGGGCCAATTCCTGTGACCCTGCCTCGCGACTCGACTGAGGACCTAGTGGCCGCATGGTTAAGTGCGGCCGCGGGGGCCTTGGACCGAGTCGCGCCCTTGCGGCCTCTCTTGCGGCGACGAATCACCCAGGCTCCTTGGTTTACTGAGGAGCTTCGGGAGATGAAGCGCCACAAGAGATACCTAGAGAGCAGATGGAGATCCTCTCGCTCCGAAGCCGACCGAACACTAGTGAGAACCCATATTAGGGCTTACTTAGTGGCGATAAGGGTGGCCAAACGTGAGTATTGTGCCACCCTTATTGCATCCGCAGATAACCGCCCTGCCGCCCTGTTTGGGGTGACCCGCTCCCTCCTCCACCAGAGGCCGCGGGAAGCCCCTCTGCAAGGGCGAGCAGAGGAATTTGGGATTTATCTGCAGGATAAAATCACTCGGATTCGGAATGATTTATCCTCCATCAACAGTGGTCCACTGGGATTGTCCGAGGCTGGTCTTGAGATTCCATCCTGGGAGGAGTTTGACTTTGTTACCACCGAGGATATGGACAGGTTGTCAAGGAGACTTAAGGCGACCACATGTTTATTGGACCCATGTCCCTCCTGGCTTGTACTGGCATCCTGGGAGACGACACAAGGCTGGCTCCAGGGCATTGTCAACGCATCTTTGAGTGAGGGGTCCTTGCCTGCCGTCTTGAAAGAGGCGGTAGTAAGGCCCCTCCTCAAGAAGCCTTCCCTGGACCCAGCATTACTGGAAAACTATCGTCCGGTCTCCAACCTTCACTTTTTGGTGAAGGTTGTTGAGAGTGTGGTGGCCCAACAGTTTCCGCGACACCTGGAGGAAGTTGATTATCTAGACCCGCGCCAGTCCGGCTTCCGACCCGGTCACAGCACCGAGACAGCATTGGTCGCGTTGGTTGACGATCTCTGGAGGGCGTGGGATAGAGGTTGTTCCTCTATCCTAGTCCAGTTAGACCTCTCAGCGGCTTTTGATACCATCGACCATGGTATCCTATTGTACCGACTGGGGTGGTTGGGGCTGGGAGGCACCGTTTTGCGGTGGTTCCCGTCCTACCTCTCTGGTCGGTCGCAATATGTGTTGACAGGAGGGCAGAGGTCGACCTCGAGACCCCTCTTATGTGGGGTTCCTCAGGGGACGGTCCTCTCGCCCTTCCTGTTTAACACATATATGAAGCCGCTGGGCGAGATCATCTGTGGTTTTGGGGTAGAATACCATCTGTACGCTGATGACACCCAGCTGTACATATCCACCCCAGACCACCCCAACGATGCCGCCGAAGTGCTGTGCCGGTGTTTGGAGGCCGTACGGATCTGGATGGGTAGTAACAAACTCAAACTCAACCCGTCCAAGACTGAGTGGCTGTGGTTTCCGGCACCCCAGTTCAGCCAAATAACTCCAACTCTGGCCATTGGGGGCAAAACACTGGCCCCCGTGGAGAGGGCGCGCAACTTGGGTGTCCTCCTGGATTCCCGGCTGTCCATGGAGGACCATGTGGCGGCCGTGGCCAGGGGGGCGTTTCATCAGGTACGCCTGATGCGCCAATTGTGCCCCTTACTGGACCGGGCTGCCCTTCGCACAGTCACTCAAGCTCTCGTGACATCCCGACTCGACTACTGTAATGCTCTCTACATGGGGCTTCCCTCGAAGTGCACTCTAAAGCTACAGTTAGTCCAGAATGTAGCTGCGCGGGTGATTACGGGAGCCGCTAGATGCTCCAACATAACACCGATCATGCACGAGCTGCACTGGCTTCCTGTGGCCTTTCGGGTGCGCTTCAAGGTTCTGACGACCATCTTTAAAGCGCTCCATCGCTCAGGGCCTAGTTATATGCGAGACCGCCTCCTGCCCCATACATCCCTTCGGCCAATCCGCTCCCACAGAGAGGGCCTTCTCAGGGTGCCGTCGGCCGGGCAATGCCGTCTGGCGACACCCAGGGGAAGAGCCTTCTCTGTGGCAGGCCCTGCCCTTTGGAACGACCTACCCCCTGAATTGCGTACCATCACTGACTTCCGCCTTTTCCGCCAGTGTCTAAAGACACATCTTTTTCAGCAAGCCGGCCTAGCCTAACCTCCCGTGGGGACTATTTTTAGATAGTTTTAAATTGGGGATTTTAAAATTGGTTTTATCATAGGACTATAATAATTTAATATGTTTTTAAATTATGTATTTATTCTTTTGTATGTTTTTTAATTCCTGTGCGCCGCCCTGGGTCCTTTGTGGAGAAGGGTGGGATATAAATGTGATTTTTTTAAAAAAAGCATTCAAGATTAACATCTATGGAGATTCTGTCATCCAGGCCATGGTTGTCCCAAAGGTAATTTTTCAAAAGGCAACTGGACTTTGGTTTTCCTTGAAGATGTTTTGCTTCTCATCCAAGAAGCTTCTTCAGTTCTTCTTGGATGAGAACTGAAACATCTTCAGGAAAAACAAAGTCCAGTTGTCTGTTGAAAAAGCACCTTTAGGCAGGGGTGGACATCACATACTGTTAACAACCGGTTTGCCCAGCCCTGGAAATGTGTGTGCAAATCTTCCATACATGCGTGCATTGTCAAAACGTATGGCAATTCGCTCATGTGCGCCTTCTGTGCATGTGGGCAGTGTCAAAAACACAGTGATTGCGCTCGGGCAGGTGGGCCAGCCCACTTACAGGTCGCAATTACTGGTTCTCAAGAGCCAGTCTGAACTGGAAGCAGCCTACCATTTCTTTTAGGACATTCAAGATTAACTTTCCCTGGAAGTAGGGATTGCTTTAAATAATAACAGCATTAGGCTTTCACTTTCCAATTTGCACATTTGCTAACTTATTTACTATGCCTCCTTTCACTTTCTATTCTGAAGAGATTTTAATATTCTCTGAAAACTTCATAAAAGGAAAACAACAATTAAACAGCAAACAACAACAATTAAACAACAACAACAATCAAACAGCAAAAATAAAATGATTATATATATGATAAGTGTGTGTGTGTGTCTGTGTGTGTGTTGGTTTTATGCGCTGATCAATAAATAAATCAGGGAGACTAGTATAGATCCCTGATTTATTTATTGATCAGCTCATAAAACTAACACACATATTAAAAAAAAATTACACAACGGAACTCATGGCTTTCTCTCTAGTTGGTCTCTGGTGATGAGCTGAAAGGCAGAAGAGGAGAGCAGTATGCTTCCTCCCTTAATTGGGGCCCTAACAGGGTGTTGCGGAACAATTATATATTCATATACATATACATATACATATGCACTTAAAAACATACTATTTTCATCTGGCCGGCCTAGCATGAGCTACTCCGCACCCTACTGTTTTATAATCAAATCAAAGTTTTAATTTATAGGTTTTAAATTTAAATTTATTTTAAGCAGGGTATTGATTTAATTTAGTTATTATTTAGTAATATTTTATATTTATGTATATTTATCTTAAATCTCTGTTCGCCGCTCCGAGTCCCTTCTGGTGAGATGGGTGCGGGTTACAAATGTGAATAATAATAATAATATACATATACATACATAACATTTTATATAACATACATGTAAAATCTCACCCTCTCGCATATATACTTTTGCCAACATAAACTTTTTTACTGCTTAAATATCCCCACAAAATTCTGAGCTCAGATGGAGTACCTGATTAAAATACATATTTAAAATTTAAATATATATATGCTTTTGGAAGAAAGTTCATTTCTCGTACCAATTTAAATATGATCTTCATGCTTTTCAGAGCTACACATTTATGCAGAAATAAAACAGAAATAGATGTATGGATTAACATTTGCTAAACTCTGCCACCTGCGAGAAACTGGAAGGTTCACAGTATTGGAAGATACTATTAATCGCCAGGATTCCCAAGGAATATCTATTTATTTTTATTTATTTATACATTTATTGGCCCATCTTACCATAGGTCAGGGGTGTCAAACTTGATTTAGTTGAGGGCCGCATCAGGGTTGTGTTTGACCTCAGGGGGCCAGGGTGGGCGTGGCCAGGGTGAGTGTGGGAAACTCAACGTCACTTCTGTCAGGGGTGCCTGTGGTGGCCTGAGCACTCTGCCAGCCAAAATGGGCTCCCAAGCTCTGTTTCCAACTGCGACGGCTTTCTTCAACCCTTTGCCAGCAAAAATGGAGCTCAGGAGGGCTGCATGTGGCCTTCCTGAGCTCTGTTTTTGCTGGCAGAGGCACCATGGGCTGGTCCTTCGCTGTTTCCAGGCCCCATAGGCCAGATATAAGTACCCTGCAAGCTGGATTCAGTCCACAAGCCTTGAATTTTACACCTTGGCCATAGGATTACTCTGGGTGGCTCACATTTACACCTGTTAAAACATAAAAAGTTGAACTCAAACCTTAAAACCAAAAACACATGGGGAGGGTGGGAGCAGAATAAGGGGGAGATGGGATCTGTTATTGTTGCTCAATCCTCCATCTTCACGGTTGCTCCACTGGGCCCCAAGCAAACTGGCAAAGCCTTGTCTTTAGGCCCTCACAAGAAGATAGGAAGGTTGGGGCCAACCTCACACCGGGGAGCCAAGGGAGCCAGCATTGTCCGAAGACATTTCTGTGGCCATATGATCAGCATATGCTGAACTGCACAGAACACTATTACACTATTACTTATTACACATAAGTTATGTGTCAGCCCTGGAAGCCATCTTTTACTTCGATCTTCAGGGCTGTCACACTTGATGGATGGGCATGCTGTGGGATATGGGAGTGGGTGGATGGAGACAGGGGGAGATGTATAGCCATAACAACATTCTTTTCCCTGAGGGTCAGATTAATAGATTAACAGAGTTGGAAGGGACCTTATAGGTCATCTAGTCCAACCCCCTGCTCAAGCAGGAAACCAGACACCACTTCTGACAAATGGCAGTCCAATCACTTCTTGAAAGTCTCAAGTGATGAAGCTCCCACAACTTCCGAAGGCAACTTCTGTTTCATTGGTTCCATTGTTCTCACTGCCAGAAAGTTCCTCCTTGTTTCTAGGTTGAATCTCTCATTGGTCAGTTTCCATCCATTATTCCTTGTCTGGCCTTGGAAAATAGTTTGATCCCTTCCTCTCTCTGGCAGCCCCTCAAATGTTGGAAGACTGCTATCATGTCTTCCCTGGTCCTTCTCTTCACTAGACTAGCCATGCCCAGTTCCTACAACCGTTCTTCATATGTTTTAGCTTCCAGTCATCTTGGTTGCTCTTCTCTGCACTTTTTCTAGAGTCTCAACATCTTTTTTATAGTGTGGTGACCAAAACTGAATGCCGTAGTCTAGGTGTGGTTCAGCCTGCACCTGGAAAGGCGTGATGGGGAAGCTACTTCAGTTGGGATGGGGACATGATTGGACCATGTGATGGACATGTGGGTGCAGGGAAAGAAACTTGGTGTCAGGCCAGCAGCCATCTTTTCTTTTGGATCTTTGGCCTGCCACACTTTCTATTATTCTATTGTCTATTTTCTATTGTGGGAAAATGGGAGGGAGAATTGTACAGAGTGAGATGCTATGTAGCCATAGCAAAATTCTTTCTAGAAAGCCAAGGTCATCCTTTGTCTCTGCACCTCTGCACCTGACCGGAACTGGATGGGTGGAACTGCCAGCATGGCAGTGGGAGATTAGACCATGTGATGGGCTTGTGGGTTTGGGAGGAAGATCTTGAACTTTCAACTGGGTTAGGAAAACCAGGAAGCTTTTAGATTCGGGTTTTCCCCAATGTGGCAACATGGCTTTCTTAATAAATTGGAATTTTGAGCAATACTTCGCCTTGGACTCTGACTTACTTTTGGATGCTGTTTGGAAACCTGACACTTTGATTTTAATTTGGGAGGCCTTCAGGTTCGGGTTTTCTTTTCCAGGTGTGCCAATATGATATCTCTAATAAAATGGAACTTTCAGGAAAACGCTTGCCTTGGAGTTTTACTTCTGTTGGGGGTGTTGCTTGGAACCCAGACATTATGCTCATTTCTTAGCCTTCTCATGGGTTTTGGTCTTAGAGGTTGCCTTGCCTTGACACACACTGGTTATCTTTGCACAATACCAGGAACCAAGAACAGCCGACCACAGTTTAGCCTAGGGTGGTTTGAACACACAACTCCTTTGTTCAATTTGTATTTTATAGTTCAGTATTTCAAGTGAATTCAGAAAACTGAGCCAGCATCTTCTGGGAAGACAGCCATGGTTATTCTTTCACAAAATAAAGGTTCGGTTGTCATTCGCTTATTTCATCCATCTTCCCTTTTATTGGCTTCACAATTGGGGAGCATTCTGAGTTAGCCAAATCCTAATGGGAATGGCATCCTTTTCTTCTGGGTATTCATTGCCAAGGCAATTGAATTACAGTTGACCGACTGAGCTGAATATTCTCCATATTCCTCCTTTTGCAGTGCTCAGAATAACTGCTCTGACCTAGGCTTCCTGATACAGTAAAAAGCACATGCTTAGTCCCCAAAATCCTCTTTTTATTTCAAAGGTTGTGAATTACGTTCATTCACAGCCCATAATGAGTCACAAATAGTTTGTAAAGAGTCCGACAGAAGTCTGCCACAGTCCTTCGGGATAAGGCTGAAAAGCAGCCACCTTCATCTCCCTTGAAATGCTGCCAAAGACCTAACTGCCAATTGGCTTTGCAAGGCCCCATGGAGCACAGAGTCAAAATAGAGCTTCAGAGTTTACACCAACCAGAACGAACAAAATTGCTTCCTGCAAAGGCTCACATGCCTTTGCTCCTCCTTTATGTCCTATGGGAGGGGCCAATCACCTCCATGCCTTACTCCCAAGTTTTCCCTTTTGTCTTAACTGTTCCTGCCTTCTGGCAGCTCTGCGCATGCACACACTGGGAACAGGCTCCTCCTGTACCTCTGCCTCGCTGATGTCCGACACTGGAGGCTTCGGAGGCAGCACACAACTCCTAGATAATAATAATAATAATAATAATAATAATAATAATAATAATAATAATAATAATAATAATAATAATAATAATTATTATTATTATTATTATTATTATTATTATTATTATTATTATTATTATTATTATTATTATTATTATTATTATTATTATTATTATTTATAAACCGCTCTCTCTCCCCAAAGGGACTCGAGGCGGGGCACAGGGAATTTAAAAATACATGTATAAAACCACAAACATAATACAATATTAAAATGAATTAAACTAAAACCCTGCGCTAAAATCCCAAACTAAAACTAAACCCTGAAAACCCTAAAAAACAGTTCAATTACCCCAGGCCGGCCAAGCAGAAGAAATGTGTTTTTAGTTTTTGACGGAAGGAGCGGAGGTCCGTGGTTGTTCTAATTTCGGGGGGAAGGTCATTCCAGAGGGTCGGGCCCGCCACAGAGAAGGCCCTTCCCCTGGGCGTCGCCCGCTGGCATAGCCTAGTGGACGGCACCCGGAGAAGTCCCTCTCTGTGCTAGCGAATCGGCTGCAGGGATGTATGGGGCAGGATGCGATCCTGCAGATAGCTAGGTCGCGTGCCATGGAGTGCTTTGAAGATGATAACCAACACCTTGAATCGCACCCGAAAGACGACAGGCAGCCAATGCAGCTCGTGCAGGAGTGGTGTTACATGGGAGAACCTGGAGGTTCCCATAACTGGGAATGCATTCTGGACAAGCTGCAGTCTTCGGGTGCACCTCAAGGGGAGCCCCATGTAGAGAGCGTTACAGTAGTCCAGTCGGGATGTCACGAGTGCATGAGTGACTGTGCAAAGGGCACCCTGGTCCAATAGGGGACGCAACTGGCGGACCAGGCAAACCTGGTAAAACGCCCTCCTGGCTACGGCCGTCACTTGATCTTCCATGGACAGCCGTGCATCAAGGAGGATGCCCAAGTTGCGTGCAGGGTGTGATAGCCCTGGCCCCATCTCTGCCTCCGATGCAGAGCCCTTGTCTGAGCCTTCCCCAGACTCCAAGACTGGTCCATGTTCCTCCCCAACCTCTTCACTGTCTGACTCTGCTGCCAATATCCCGACTGGACTACTGCAATGCTGTCTACATGGGGCTTCCCTTGAGGTGCACTCGAAAGCTACAGCTAGTCCAGAATGCAGCCGCGCGGGTGATTACGGGAGCCCCCAGATGCTCCCACATAACACCGATCCTGCGCGAGCTGCACTGGCTTCCTGTGGTCTTTCGGGTGCGCTTCAAGGTCTTGACGACCATCTTCAAAGCGCTCCATGGCTCGGGGCCTAGTTATATGCGAGACCGTCTCCTGCCCAATACATCCCTTAGACCGATACGCTCCCACAGAGAGGGCCTTCTCAGGGTGCCATCAGCCGGACAATGCCCGCTGGCGACACCCAGGGGAAGGGCCTTCTCTGTGGCGGGCCCTGCCCTTTGGAACGACCTACCCCCTGAACTCCGCACTATCACCGACCTCCGCCTCTTCCGCCGGTGTTTAAAAACACACTTATTTCATCAAGCCGGCCTAACATAGCCTCCGCTGGGACAAATATTAGACAGTTTTAAATGGGGGGTTTTAATTTGGTTTTAGCGCAGGTTTTGTCATTTAATAGGTTTTTTAAAATTGTATTTGGTGCTATTTTGTATGTTGTTTTAAATTCCTGTGCGCCGCCCTGGGTCCTCTCGGAGAAGGGCGGGATATAAATTGAATAAAATAAAATAAATAAATAAATAACTCCACAGGTCAACAGCAGACCACAACAATAACAAGGGTTCTCTTTCGAATAAAAAGTTCACAAACGGAGTCTAGAGAATGCTTGATTGGGTCGCAGTTTCTCTGAAGCCACAAACCCTGAATAAACAGTTCTTTTCTGGGCATTGTCAACCGTGTTGTAAAAATACCCCAAGCATGATATAAAATCTTTGTAATCCCACTGCTTTTTCTTCTTCAACCCTTCTTGTTCAAAGATACACCACCTCTGAACGCAGACAACAAAGGGGATTGTGACGCTTTGCAAGCCAACAAACTCATGATTGCAGGTTTCCGGATCAGTACCCCGCTTTGTTAGAAGCAGGCAATGCATCACCTTGGGACATAATTGAATGATCAGGACTAAAGACCTATCTGTAAATCTGTCGATGTGTTCTAAAGTCAGTGGCCATCACACAGAGGTGAATTTTGTGCATTGGGCAAATAAATTGTTTCTATTCTTATTCTGAGATCTATTACTCATCACTTTATGTTCCGCTATACTGAAATTCTAGATATTGATATTCTCTTCCTCTATTTAGTTTCTTGACACACATATAATTTTAGTTTTATTTTGTGTAATGGGAGAACAGTAGAATGTTTAAAAGATCTGTCTGTCTGTCTGTCTGTCTGTCTGTCTGTCTGTCTGTCTGTCTATCTATCTATCTATCTATCTATCTATCTATCTATCTATCTATCTATCTATCTATCATCTCTCCATTAATCTGACATCTTTCTGTCTATCATCTCATCTATATTTCATCATCATCATCAACCATAATCTCTTTGTATTTCTCTGTCTTTGTTTCATATGCATGTACTCACATGTACTCACAACATAATCCAAAATAACCTGATTAGAATTAGTTTTATTTTGCACAATAGGATAACAGTAGAATGTTTAAAAGATAACCATTTGTCTGAAGTGGTGTAGGGCTTCCTGCCTAAGCAGGGGGTTGGACTAGAAGAGCAGCCCACCTCTGATGTACTCCCAACATAATCCAAAATAGCCAGATTAAATGTGTGCCCTTGGAGTTGTCAATCCTTGTGACAAAGTCATGATAATTAAAGAGGCCATAAACCCACGAGCTACCCTGAATCCTCTTCCAGGCCATGGAGATTGAACATTTACACCATACAGTTGTGCAGGTTGTGATGCCTCTTTTTGCCACCGGCGTAAGAATGTCCAGGAACAGTTATGGGATGTTGCCTTTTGCAGCTCTCCTCTGTGGTTTAATTGAGCAATCAATCAAGCTGGCTGCAAGGTAAAGTGATCATTTGTCACTATCACTCGTGTACCTGACTTGTCAGAGTGGGATAAAGAATGGACAAAGGTTGGCAACCATCACTGCGCGTAATGAACAACTGATGGGTTGATGAAATGATTGCAGTGGTTGTAGGCATTTGGTGATCTCATCTTATGTACATCGATGTCCCATCTCAAAAGCAATTCTGGAGCACGGCTGGATTCACACGTTATACCAAGTCTTAATTTAAATTGCTTAGCTGGCATTTTGGTTTTAGGATGAATATCTATCTGTAGCTTTATCAACTTCAACTTCACTGGAATTACCGGATGGATATGTCAGTTTTACGGCTGTGAGGTCATTAGTAAATCATGAAATCTACACAAACACCAAAACTTAACTTTTTAAAATATTGTAACAAACCAAGGAAGGAAGGGAAAAGGAAGGGAAAGAGGGAGGGAGGAAAGGGGAAGGAAAGGAGGTGGGGGAAGGAAGGAAGAAAAAAGGAAGGGAAAGAGGGAGGGAAGGAAGGGAAGGGAAAGGAAGGAAAGGAGGTGGGGCAAGGGAAGGAAGGAAAGGAAAGAAGGAAGGAAGGAAGATGGTTGGTTCTCATTTTAAAAGAACTATTTTCAAAAAAGGAGAAAAGTATCCCATATTCAAATCTATGTGCATCCTAAAAACATCTGTAGAGTTCATAAACCACAGAAATCAGCAGTCAAAATAGAGCTCAAATAAACATCTATTCCAGTGGTGCAATTCAAATAATTTAATAACCGGTTCTCTGCCCTAATGATCAACTGGGTAGGTGGGGCTCAGTGGTCATGGGACTGGAGGGGGGGGGGGGCGTGGCCAACTCAACGACACTCAGGTCAATGGGTGCTTTGCCTTAGCTGTTGCAATTTAATAAGGGTTAACCGGAGAGGCAGTTTCAATTTTGGTCACCACATTACAAAAAGGATGAGACTTTGGAAAAATGCAAAGAAGAGCAACTTAGATGAGTAAGGACCTGGAGACAAACACTTATGAAGAATGGTTGCAGGAATTGGGTATGTCCAGTCAAGAGAAAAGAAGGATTAGGAGTGACATGAAAGCAGTATTCCAGTATTTGAGGGGATGCCACAAAGAAGAGGGCATCAACTTATTTTCCAAAGCACCAGAAGGTAAGACAAGAAACAAGGGACAGAAACTAATCAAGGAGAGAAGCTACCTGGAATTCAGGAAAAACTTCTTAACAGTGAGGACAATTAACCAGTGCAACAGCTTGCCTTCAGAAATGGTGCTGCAATAACAGGAGTTAAAACAGAATGGAAACCGGAAGTCTTCCTATTAGGAATAGTGTCTGCGAAATATAAAAAAGAAATCCAGTATTTAATAATACATATAATTACGGCGGCAAGGATTGCTTTTGCCCAGAAATGGAAAAATAAATTAATTCCAAGCGAAGATGAAATAATAAGAAAGGTTATGGACTGTGCTGAAATGGACAAATTAACTAAAGAAATCCAGGGAAAAGAAGAATTAGAATTCTATCAGATATGGGATAAATGGTACAGGTGGATGGAGGAAAGAAACAAGAACTAATGAAGGAATACAGCAACACTTAAAAACAGTAGTTATGAGTAAAATAAGAGGGTTTAGACTGGTGAAATCCAAATGAAATATAACAGAAGGGGAAACAATATAAGATGAGTGGCTTCGATTAACAATTGCTATAAGAAAGAGCAGGAAGTTCCTGTTTGTATTGTATGGTGTAAATGTAGTGTATGTCTAAGTTTTGTGTGAGTGTACTTTATATGTATTTTATATGTTTGTAAATAAAATTTATTTTTAAAAAAAGAAAAAAAAAAGAAATGGTGCTGCATCACTGGATGTTTTAAAGAAAAGATTGGACAATCATCTATCTGAAATGATATAGCATCTCCTGTTGAGCAGTGGTTGGACTAGAAGACCTCCAAGGTCCCTGATCTCTCTCTCTCCCCCCCTCTCTCCCTCTCCCTCCCCTCCCCCTGTGTGTGTGTGTGTGTGTGTGTGTGTGTGTGTGTGTGTGTGTGTAGAGAGAGGGGGGCAGTGCCACATGATGGGGTGAGCTCCTGTTTCTTGCCTCAGCTTCTGCCCAGTTCAAAAACATGCAAATGTAAATAGATAAATAGGTACCACTTCAGAGGGAAGGTAACACATCGATATATGGTCATCCTGGCCACATAACCATAGAAGTGTGTTTAGACAACACTGGCTGCCTTGGCTAAGAAACAAGGATAAGCATCATCCACCCCCCCCCCCCCCACGGTAGAGTCGAAAATGATTGAACAGGGGAACCCTTTACCTTTTCCCATAAAGGTAAAGGTTCCCCTTGCACATATGTGCTAGTCGTTCCCAACTCTAGGGGGTGGTGCTCATCTCCATTTCAAAGCCAAAGAGCCAGCACTGTCCGAAGACGTCTCCGTGTTCATGTGGCCGGCATGACTCAATGCCGAAGGCGCATGGAACACTGTTACCTTTCCACCAAAGGTGGCTGCTATTTTTTCTACTTGCATTTTTTACGTGCTTTGGAACTGCTAGGTAGGCAGAAGCTGGGACAAGTAACAGGAGCTCACCCCGTTACGCGGCACTAGGGATTTGAACCGCTGAACTGCCGACCTTCTGATCGACAAGCTCAGCATCTTAGCCACTGAGCCACCACGCCCCACCACCTTTTCCCATAAGCATGTCCAAGACGTTCTTTCTCTCAGCACCATAATAATTCTATTTATTTTACAATGCCAAAGTGTTCCTCAGGAGGAAAACATTTCAATCCCCATGCTTGTTGAAATAAATAATGCCCCAAAGTTTTCTTGCTTCTGCTAGTTGAGGTTCTCCAAATGCTCCCCAATCAGTCATTCTCCGAGATTGAGAGACATTTTTATAATCACTTGAAAGGTGCAAGGAATGACTTGCCCAAGGCTCCGCTATGAATCAGTTGGGAAGCTGAGCTGAGACGGCAGGAGCCCAGACTCGGTGGTCATAAACTAGTTTCTAATAACTTCGGGACCTTCAACTCTCTCCTCCTTGCAGCCCGTAACTTTCTCCTCAATCCCCGAATCTTTGGCCTTTCCAACCCCATTCATCCTTTTTATTTCCAGCCATTCAGGTTCGCCCATTTTTCCCCCTCACAGAAAATCATGCTTTGCTCTGTGCTAATATTTGCAGCAATCTACTCTGTTTTTTTTCTATTATCAAGAGCTAATAGACTTTTATGGAAATCGCCCGAGGTTGCAAACCATCAGTTATTAAAGTAAATGGTGTTCTGGGTATGCTACACCCACCGCAAGGCTAGCTCTCCAAAAGTATACCTTGGGCAAAAAGTCTTCTGATTAATTGCTTCCCTTGTTCAGGGAATATCAATAAATGTGTTCTGACCTAGGCTTCCCCAAAAAGCACGTGGCAGAGTCCTGGTCCCGACAAAACTCGTTTTATGAAACGAATGTGAATTCCTCTCATTCACATTCAGCAAAGGCCTGGCAAACAGTCTTTCCAAGGAGCAATTATGACTACAGACCTTATCTCTCTTGGAAAGCTGCCATGTGAATATTTTCCAAACGCAATGCTGTGCAAGGAAAGACTGGGCACAGAGTCTCTGAGATTCACGGACTGATCTTCACACTCCTGAAACGAATCTAACGACTGAATGAGTGAATTGTTTCTTGCAAAAGCCCTCTCCCCCTTTCGCTCCTCTTTTATTTCCTATGGGGGGGTGGGCCTTCACCGTCCACCTGTGGCTTTACTCCCAAGTCTACTTTTGGTGAGTGTTTGCCACCTGTATGAAAGGACTCTGGAGGGCTTACATCATTAAAATATTAAAATCCTAACAAATAATTATCCCATAAACAATACAAATGGAAATCCCCGATCAAGGTAAAATTATAGTTAAAAGATGGGGATGCAGGGAACAGGACATGTGAAAGGTGGGTGGGAGGTGGGATTGACTCTTAATTCAACCACCACCTCCAGTGTGATGCTCCCTGGTTAGGTCCCCAAGCCATCTGGCAGAGCCAGGTCTTCAGGTTCCCATGAAAAGATAGAAGGATAGGAAGCCAATCTCACCTCAGGTGACAAGATGTTCCAAAGAGCAGGAACCACAGCAGAGAAGATCCTTTGTCAAGTTTCCTAACGATGCCGTAATTGATTCATAATAATCAAGCCAATGTTTTAATACAAAAACCAGTGATTTATTAACAGCTTCATTAGGCAAGATTTATTCACAGCCAATTCTTTGCTTGGTTTATCTGCTTCTGAACTTTACCCGTTCCTTTCCTCCCCTCAGTCTGTGTCATAAATCACATTACCCAATAGATACACCCATCTCACACCAGCTGCTGTACGCCGAGATCCAGCTCTGCCAACAGTATGCATGGAATGTCCTCCCATTCATCCTGTCCCCTTCTCCTGGATGCCACCAGCTGGAATTTCTGAACCGATGGAGACTTGTCTCCCAGCACGGGTGAGGTGGATCATTCCCAGTAAAATGAGGCAGTTCCTCAAGTAACATAGACCCATGCCATGTAGAGCTTTATAGGTAAGATAGATAGAAGATGCTTTCACTACCACCTCCAATTAAGGCAGAGGGAGCGAGACAGGTCTCAAATCACCCATAATGAGCAAAATAGATGGCACTGAAGGACAAAGGAAAAACCTGAGATGATTGGATAAAAAGTAGCTTTAGTCTGTACAATGTACTCTTGCAAGATGAATGGGATAGATCTCAGTAGGTATTAATGCTTTGGGTCTCGTAAATAAAACAATAACTCGCATGACAGCCAGGAGGTATTTCCAGGCCTTTTCTTTGTGGTCCTTTTTCTTCAAAGTCCATTTAGAACATGTTGGTATTAGAATAGAATATCTAGAATAGAATAGAGTTTGTTGCAGAAAAGTCAAATCCAGAAAGCACACACAGATATCTGATACAGCTGGATTCATTAACTTCTTTATATACACAATAACAGGTGAATAAATGTACAATGCCCATAATAGGTTCTTTCAACGTGGTAGAAGTTACAAGCAGAACACAAGCAGGAGAGAACAGTTTCATCTCAGAGTTCAGGGCAGACAGAGTAGTTTCAGTTTCGATTCTCAGCCCAGACTCAGGTCTGTTTAAGTTCCCATTGGCTGACTTAGTTGCTATGCCTATTCATTAGCTAACTTTGTTACCATGTCTCTCCCAGTCATGAATACGCTAATGGAATAGAAGAGGAGAGGAGAGAAGAGAAGAGAAGAGAAGAGAAGAGAAGAGGAAACACAGTTGGAAGGGGCCTTGGAGGTCTTCTAGTCCAACCCCCAGCTCAAGCGAGCTCAACACTATATTATTTCAGACAAATGGTTATCCAACATCTTAAAAATTTCCAGTGTTGGAGCATTCACAACATCTGGAAGCAAGTTGTTCCATTGGTTAATTGCTCTAACTGTCAGGGAATTTCTCCTTAGTTCTAGGTTGTTCCCTTTCCTTGATTAGTGTCCATCCATTGCTTCTGGTCCTGCCTTCAGGTGCTTTGGAGAATAGCTTTGGAGAATATGACTCCCTCTTCTTTCTGGTAGTCCCTGAGATATCGGAACACTGTTATCATGTCTCCCCTAGTCTTTTATCAAACTAGAGATACCCAATTCCAGCAACCATTCTTTATAGGTTTTGGCCTCCAGTATTTTATATTTGTGACCCTGCCCAGAGTCACTTGGCAAGCGGGAAGCTTAGAAATCAAACGAATAAATAAAATATAAATTATGATTCTTCCTCTTGCTCTCTCTTTTTCTCTGTCTCTAAACATGTGCATTCAAATATTCTGGAATATTCAGAAAACATTTTAGACACTGTGCTCAAATTCCAGAAAGAAGGTTTAAGATGGATGGAGGGTTAGACCCCATTGATTTTCTGCCAAGTTATTCCATTAGTTTGTAATACACTTAAATGTACTTAAATGTAGATTTTATAGACGGACCGTTTTGCCTGTTGATTCTAATTGCTGCTCTAGCAGGGCACAGAAAGGAAATAAAAGAAAAAACAAGAAGATTCTGAAAATGAATGTGTTTTCAATGGCCTGGTTTGAATTTATTCCCCTTATTTAGAAGACATTTCCAGTGTGCAATCAATAATATCTACCAATAATAATCTTTTACACAGCTCAAAAGGCTGTTATCCATTTGTGCTGGGGAGGAAAAGGTGCAGAAGTGGGGAACTAAAATAAAAAACAACTTCTATATGAGAAGTAGCTAATTTATTTCCATTTCTTGAGCTTAGGAAAATAATATGATTCAAGGGGGTGTACAGGTAGTCCTCAACTTACGACCACAATTGAGCCAAAAATGTATGTTGTTAAGTAAGAAATTTGTTAAGCGAGCTTTGCCTCATTTTACAACTTTTCTTCCCACATTTGTTAAGTGACTCACTGCAGTTGTTACATTAGTAACACGGTTGTTACGCGAATCTAGTTTCCCCATTGACTTTGCTTGTCAAAAGGTTGCAAAAGGGGATCGCATGACCCAGGGACATTGCAACCGTCCTAAATATAAGTCAGTTGCCAAGCATCCGAGTTTTGATCATGTGACCATGGGGATGCTGCAACGGTCGTAAGTGTGAAAAATAGTCATAAGACACTTTTTTTCAGTGCCATTGTAACTTCGAATGGTCACTAAATGAAGCGTTGTCAGTTGAAGACTGTCTGTAATTGAGATGTATAAAATAATACAAGAGAATGTATTTGTTTCCTTCCCTTCTTCCCTTCCCTCCCTCCCTGACTCCCTCCTTCCCTCCCTCTCCCTCTCTCTCTCTTCCATCACTAAAATGTGGATCCATTTGATGAAGTTGCCTGCAAGGTGATTTAGAACACTTCAGACAGCACATAATTAATCTGGGATAATTAATCACATTATACTTTGAGATTTGAAAACATTGATGTCATTCCTTTGCGATAGTCCAGATAAGAAGCAGAAACCATGACTATTAGCACTGCCTTATTTTAAAGTTAGGCAACAGAATGCATTTCTCTCCTCTTCCTTTACATTTATTTTCCAGAAACATAATGGAGAGGAGGCTGCTTTCTGAGATGATCCCTGTGGGGGGGATATCTCCGTTGGGAGACTGAAAAGTTGTGCAGCGGAATATGCAGCTAAAGAAACGTTGCTAGTAAACACACAAATAGTAAACCAGACACTGTTAGTAAAACAAAATACGTAGTTTTACTGGTGTTGTAAAACTAAACTACTGCTTCACAAGCAGTGATGGTTGGTAGTTAGTCGAAACAAAGTCCTTAACAAATGAAACAATTGCTTACAGTCAGCAATTAATGATTCTTCCTTCTTCTCAATAAGGGTGGAGATAGCATCCATGTATGGGTTAAACCTATCCATGCTCTTATTGGACTGAGTCAGATTACTAATTAATTAGCTAGGGTATATAGCCCCCCTTGGAGTAGCCACACCCAGTTTCCGACTCAGTTCCAGCTCTGGGACTGTTCGGTGTCCAACTCCTATTTCATTATTGGTATTCTAGATTTGGCTATTGGAAATTGAAATATTCATTGAGCGCTGTGAGTAGACAGGGGACCCCCTCCTTCTGTGGCAGCCCAGAGCTCAGGCCTCCCTGTCCCTATTCAGCCACCGGCCCCGGCCTACGGCTGCCTTTAAGGCCTCTGACTAGCCTCCTACCTGAGCTTCTCCCACCTGGGTTCCTGGCGATCCTCGCTGTGGCTGCTGCTGTTTAAAACGGAGGGTGAGGTCTAGCGCTGTTAGGAGGCGGGCCGTACGCGCAGCTTGGCTGTGAGGCCTTGTCCCTGCTGCGGCAGGCGCGCGCTCTGCTCCCCGGCTAGCTTCGGCCTGCCGCGCAAGCGCGATCGCTCCCGAGACCCTTATCGGCCCGATCGGCGGAAGATCAGCTGGGAGGCGGCCGAATCGGCTGAAGAGGCCGCGCGACCGGTCGGGAGGCACCGCAGAGGCTGTGTGAGGCCTGGGAGGTCTCCTTTGGCTCAGGAGGCCTTCAGAAGTTGGCGGCGGCCATTTTCTCTGCCCCGGGGCTCGAATCTTCGCGCGCTTTTCTCCCGGCCGCCATTTTGTCTGCGACTTCGGTGCAGGGAGCCATGGCAGACACGTCTGGTGCAGGGCCTAGCAGAGACAGCAATGATCAGGCTCAAGGCCTGCCTCCAGCGGTGAGCACACCTGCCCCCTCTGCGGATAAGGGCCGTTCCCAAACGAGGTCTAGGTCCAAGTCTCGCCCCAAGGAGTCTTCGTCGGCCTCCTCCTCCTCCAAGGGTGGATCGACCAGGGCCCAGGTGCCCCAGGCGCCCCTGCAGCCCTCCGCTGGGGATACACCCCCCGTGCCCAGGCCTCAACCGGAGCTGACCTTGGCCACGCCAACCCCCACTCCGCCAGGGGGGGCCCTTCGCTTGGACCTGCCCCAGGGACCTTTCAGCCCGGTCCGGCCTATTGACACTTCAGCAGTCTGGGGCCAAGGGGCAATAAGATATCCCTCCAGGTCCGCCGAGGCCACCTTCACCCCCACGGCCGCAGGTCTTCGCCAGGACGGGGCTTGGGCCTCAGCCCTGCCACCACCACTTCCCCCCTGGCAGGCCCCAACATCGGCCCCCTCTGCAATCCAGGACCTTATTTCTGAGGCCATCCGCCAGGGGATAGCAGCGGGCATGCAGGAGAGATCTCAGGGCTACCTTTTGGCTCCCGGGCCTGCGCCCGCTCCACTTGTCCACACGGCGGCCCAGGGTCCATACCTCTCCCCCGTGGGTCAGGAGGATGACTCCTCCCCTATCTCCGATGAAGAGGACTGCCGTGAGACCAAGCTGTCGGGAGATGAGGACCAGGGTCCCGAGAAGCCGGTCAGCACCGGCCTTTTCCCGCAGGCCCTTTTCACGCCACTCCTGGAGAAGGCCAAGGCCACGACCTGCTTTGACCCGGAACCGGCCGGGGCAGCGCCGGCCCAGACCGCCCGCTCCTGGTTCTCTGAGCCCACGGTGGAGACCGAGGCCATTCCCACGCCCCTGATGTTCGTGGATGCCATCCGTCGCCCCTGGGTGACCCCGGGCGCGGGCCCGAGCGCCACCAACCTGGAACGCCACTTCTTCAACGTGGAGCCTCTCCTGGAGGACGCCCTGGCATGGCCGCAGGTCGACACCCCTATCGTGGCGCTGTATTCGGCCACGACCCTTCCCGGGGGCCAGGAGGACCTTCTCAAGCCGGAGGACAGGCGGGCCGAGCAGGTTCTTCGCAAGGCTCATCAGTCGGCTGCGTGGGCCGTGAGGGCCTCGACAGCGGCCTCATTCTTCACCAGGTCAAGCATCACCTGGCTCCAGCAGCTCCAAGAGCGGATCCCGGTGGCAGACGCAAGGGCACATCAGGATCTTAATAAAATTGTGGCGTCTGTACAATTCACCGCCGACGCCACCCTGAGTGCCGCCCGGTTTGCCTCCCGAGCATTGGCCTCCTCAGTTACTTCCAGACGCCTGTTGTGGCTGCGCCAATGGCAGACTGAACTCCGCCATAAATGGAAGCTGGCGTCCGAACCTTACGCCAGGAGCAGTCTGTTTGGGGATGCCCTCAAGCCCCTCCTTGTTGAGGGTAAAGACAAAAAGATGACCTTGCCCAACAACCCCAGGCGGGGGGGGGGGGCAGGCCGGGCCCATACCCCCGGCGCCAGCAGCCCAGGGGCCAGTCGTTTGGGGGTGGTTTCCGCGCGGAGGCGCAATACCAGGGGTTTCGCCCCCAGGGGAGCTATGGCCAGCGCCCGCGGGCGCAACAGCAACAGCAATATAGGCATCAGAGGGGTGGGGGATCCAATCAGCCCTTTCGAGGGGGCGGTAGCCGTCCCTACCGCAGAAACTAATTCGCCTCTGGTGGCTCCCCCCATAGGGGGCCGACTGCGTCTGTTCGCCTCACAGTGGGAGAGGTCCACATCGGACGCCTGGGTCTTGTCCACGGTCAGGGACGGTCTGACGCTGGACTTTGAGGCTCTGCCACCCCCGACCTTTGTGTCTTGCCCCATTCCCAGCAACCCGGAATCTAGGGGCCTGATGGAGCAAGCTATAGCTCATCTCCTGGGGATTGGGGCCATTTGCCACGTCCCGTCTGACCAGGCCGGGCAGGGGTTTTACTCCCGGCTGTTTGTGATCCCCAAGCCGTCCGGAGGGTGGCGGGCGATTCTGGATTTAAAAAGTTTGAATGTTTATGTGCGTTATAAGAGGTTCAAAATGCACTCTCTGTTCACCATTTTGGAAGGTATACGTTGTGGGGACTTCCTCACCTCTATTGATCTTACCGAAGCGTATTTACACGTGCCTGTTTGTGTTGATTACCAGCCATATTTACGTTTTTGTTATGCATCTGTTCACTATCAATATACTTCACTTCCGTTTGGCCTTTCGTCCGCTCCCCGCGTGTTCACTAAGTTGTTAGCGGCTCTGGCGGCGCTCCTACACTCGATCCCCATCAGGGCCCAGTTTTACCTAGATGATGTCTTACTTCAATCATCCTCTCACGAGGGGGCCCTTGAGGATCTGGCCACCACTATCAGGGTCCTGGAGTCCCATGGGTTCTCGATTAACGTGGCCAAGAGCCAGTTCGTCCCCTCCACTAGGTTACTGCACTTAGGGGCCTGGATCGACTCCGTGGAGGGGCAGGTATTCCTCTCCGAGGAGCGTGTCACCAACATCGACCAGGCGGTAGGGTTGGTCCTGTCCGACCGTAGACCGTCCCTGGCCTCCCTGTCCAGGCTGCTGGGCATGATGGTTTCCGCTATCTCCATCGTGCCTTGGGCCAGGCTCCACTCCAGGGACCTCCAGTGGTTCCTGCTTCCATTCCAGAAGAGACGCGTAGCCCACTCCCATCTTCGGGTTGCCGTGCCCCAGGGGGTGAGGGCGTCCTTGGGGTGGTGGAGATCTGAGGCAATTCGGCGAGGCTGTCACTTCAGGGTGGCGGACAGGATCACGGTCACCACGGATGCTAGCCTCCAGGGCTGGGGCGCCCATATGGGGGACAGGGCGGCCCAAGGCAGGTGGTCTCTGGAGGAGGCGGCACTCCCCATCAACTTGTTAGAACTGAGGGCCATCAGACTGGGGCTACTGTCCTTTGCCGGGTCTCTTGCAGGGCGTCATGTCCTGGTGCTGACGGACAACATCACGGCCAAGGCTCACGTCAACCGTCAGGGCGGAACGAGATCAAGGGACCTCATGGCGGAAGCAGACAGGCTGGGGGCTTGGGCAGAACTCAATCTGCTGTCAGTGGTCGCGGACCACATTTCCGGGGTGGATAACACCTGGGCGGACATGCTTAGCAGGGTGGATGTGGACCAAACGGAATGGAGCTTACACCCTTCTATTTTTCAGGAAGCCTGTCGGAGGTTCGGGAGACCCCTGGTCGACCTATTCGCTTCCCCGGAGAATGCCCAGCTGCCGAGGTTTTTTTCCAGGTTCCCCGTGATGGGGGCGGAAGGGGTTGATGCCCTTCGCACGCCGTGGCCCCAGGGCCTTATGTATGCTTTTCCACCTACCCCTCTTATTTCTAGGTTGGTCCGGCGGGTGATCCAGCTGAGGGCAGAGGTCATTCTGGTGGCTCCGTACTGGCCGAGACGCCCGTGGTTCGCGGACCTGCGGACGTTGTCCTTGAGGGACCCCTGGCGGATACCGGCGGACAGGTTGATCCTGGTCCAGGGGGCCCTGGAGCATCCGGAGGCCGGGTGGCTCCAGCTAGCCGTCTGGAGGTTGAGCGGCTCGCTCTGAGGAGTGGCCGCTTCTCGGACAGGGTCATCGGGACGATCCAGGCTTCCAGACGGGCGTCCACAACGCGGATCTACGATGCCACCTGGGCCGTGTTTTGCAGATGGTGCGCGGGGCATCGATTGTCTCCCCAGGAGGCCACGATTCCGCATGTGCTGGACTTCCTCCAGGATGGGCTGGAGAGGGGCTTGTCTCCCAATACGATCAAGAGACAGGTAGCGGCCATTGGGTCGGTGCTCACTTGGGGTAGTGGTGCCTCCTTAGCACAGCATCCGACGGTTCGGCGCTTCCTCAGGGGGGCGACGAACTTGAGACTGCCCCCCGTGCACAGATACCCCACATGGGATCTGGCCAAGGTCTTGAGCGCACTCACCCTGGCGCCCTTCGAACCGTTGGAGGAGGTGCCCTGGCAACATCTCACCCTAAAGGTGGTCTTCCTGGTGGCCATCACCTCGGCCAGGCGTATCTCGGAGCTGAATGCATTGTCCGTCAGGGAGGACCTCTGCCGGTTCCACGAGGACAGGGTGGTCCTACGGCTGGATCCTTCTTTCATCCCGAAGGTGGGGACCTGGTTCCACCGCGCGCAGGAGGTGGTTCTCCCGGCGTTCCAGGGGGGACAATGGCACTTACTAGATGTGCGACGGGCGCTGCAGGTTTACATTGCGCGCACGGCCCCCATCCGCAGGACGGAGTCCCTTTTTGTCTCCTTTTCACCAGGATCCTTGGGGAAGAAGGTCTCGGTGGCTTCGATCGGGCGCTGGGTGCGTCTCTGCATCGAAAAGGCTTACGGCGTGACTGACGAGGTCGCCCCTCGAGGAATAACAGCTCACTCGACACGTAGCGCGTCTACGACTTCGGCCTGGGCTCGGCAGGCATCCCTGGAGGAGATCTGCAAGGCAGCTGCTTGGTCATCTCCTTCTCCATTCGTGCGCCACTACAAGCTGGACAAATTTGCAGCTGCTGAGGCGGAGTTTGGCCGTCGGGTGCTGCTGGGGGCTGTCCCCCAGGCGGTGTCGCAGGACTGATCTCGCCCCTCCCACGGGGAAAGCAGCGGCTTTGGTATGTCCCATACATGGATGCTATCTCCACCCTTATTGAGAAAGGGCGTTGGTACTTACCTGATACGCCTCTTCTAATAAGGGGGGAGATAGCATCCGGCCCATCCCTGGCTCGGCCAGCCTGCTTGGGTTTGCACGGTTACCTTTGTTTCTGGTTCGTTCTATCATTGTTTTACTAAAGGAGTTGGTGTTTGCACCGGTGAGTCAGTGTCTTTCATTCGTCGTAAACTGGGTGTGGCTACTCCAAGGGGGGCTATATACCCTAGCTAATTAATTAGTAATCTGACTCAGTCCAATAAGAGCATGGATAGGTTTAACCCATACATGGATGCTATCTCCCCCCTTATTAGAAGAGGCGTATCAGGTAAGTACCAACGCCCTTTCTTCCTTCTTCCTTCAGTCAGTCACAACAAGCAGTCAGTAATCAGAGAGATATCGAGCAGAGAAAACAATCCAGCAGAGAGAGGAATATGGGTTCTCCTGACTTCCTCTTATTGGGGAGATAATTACAGTCTCCAATTACAGTCTCTAATTGCATTCCAACAGTCTTAAAGCCGCAATGACCATTTGTCATCATGGTATTATATATTGCCTACCCAACTCTAGGAGTCTAGTCCTAACAATCCCCACACTCCTTTTGCTTCTATGGGCCAAGCTACCTTTTGTAAGATGACTCGCTAGGCTTCAGCTCTTCCTTCTGTCCCACAAAATCATTCCCACCTGTAATTACAATGCCATTCCCTCTGGGAAGTTTCATTACACAGTTTAATGCCAAGGGACAAAGCGGAACAGAAGGAAATAACAGGAATGAACCTTGGAGAACTTTTAGCCCAGCCCTCTGCTCAAGCAGTAAATCCTGTATCAGTGATGGCGAACTGTTTTTCTGTCGGTGCCAAAAGTGTGTGGTTGCGCACTATCATGCATGTATGCGTGCCCACACCTGTAATTAAATTCCCCTGCTGCATTGTGCCCACCTGTGCATGCACACAGGATCCACTCCCCTCTGTTGCCCCCTGCGCATACGCCCATGGCTTTCTTGGAACCTGGGGAGGGCGAAAACGACCTCCCCTGCACCCCCATGCCCTCCGGAGGTAGGAAACTGCATTTCCCAACTTCAGGTGGGCTAATTTTTGCCATCCCCAGGCTCCAGAGACTTTCCTGGAACCTGGGGAGGGCAAAAATGGCTTCTCCTGCCCCTGGAGGCCCTCCAGAAGCCAAAAATGGCCCATTTCCTGACTTCTTGTGGACCCATTGGGCCTGTTTTTCACCCTCCCCAGGCTTCAGAAGGCTTTCTTGAAGCCTGGGGAGGGCAAAAACGGCCTCCCCAGGCCCTCTGGAAGGCTGAAAATCAGCTGGGCAGCATATGCATACACACTGGAGCTGACATACGACAATGCCTTGTGTGCCCTCAAACATGGCTCTACATGCTACCTGTGGCACGCCTGCCATACGTTCGCCATCACAGCCCTCTATCATTTCAGACCAATGGTCCAGTCTTTTCTTAAAAACTTCCAGTGTTGGTGCATTTTCAACTTCTGGAGGCAAGTTGTTCCACTGATTAATTGTTCTCACTATCAGGAAATATCTCAATTCTAGGTTGCTTCTCTACTTAATTAGTTTCCATCTGTCACATCAGATGTTCTTCAACATTTTCTTGTGGAAGTCACCATACCTGCAGGGAGGAAAGCTGGCTGAATGATTTTCTTTAAACGAAGGAGGAATTTTCCAACTATTTATCAAAGATCGGATTCTCCCTGATCACATTAGTTAACAGAATAACAGAGTTGGAAGTTTTGGGTTGGAAGTTCTAGGTTGCTTCTCTCCTTGATTTGTTTTGGAGGGTGTTACTTGGAACCCTGTCATATAGTTTTACCATAACAGAATCTTGCAACTCTAAATATACTTCTTTATCCTAAAGAGAATTAATCTGAGGGCATTTTCACAGATTGCACTTCTGTTTAGGATTCAGATTTTTCTTATCTGACTTTAACTTAGACGTGGATCTTCCTTTCGTTCCTCAAGGTTATTCTCACAGCTTATTACGCTGGTCTTCATCTGCCACATTTTGAAATACTCTTATTATCATTACGATTGCTATTAAACTTTGTTTGGCACCCAACTGTGACTCTGAATGATTTACAAATTAGTTAGAACACAAACGACAGGAGGGGGAAAAGAGTGAGCATCTTTCCTCAGAAATCTCCCTTGGAAATGTCTTCCTTCCTTCCTTCCTTCCTTCCTTCCTTCCTTCCTTCCTTCCTTCCTTCCTTCCTTCCTCCCTCCCTCCCTCCCTCCCTCCCTCCCTCCCTCCTTTCTTTCTTTCTTTCTTTCTTTCTTTTTACTGCAGCATTTTCCCCCAGTTTATTATTTGTCTATTCGGTTAGGAGTAGCTGATCTCTTGGGTTTCAATAGGACTGTTTGCAAAAGTGGCCAGGGTCCATCAAACCTGGAAGCTCCATCTATATTTTATCTTTATGTACTGTATTCCTCTGCATCTCCCTTCCCTCCCTCTCTCTATCACTCTGTCTCTCTCTCTCACACACACACTCACTGATACAGAGCAATCACATTATTATCCTTCATTTTCAAAGTTCAGCTACTCTTATATAAAGAGGAGATGGCAGTGAAGCCCCTCATTCTAAAGAGGTCAGTGCGATTCTAATGATGCCAGACCAGGTTAAATAAACCTGAAAGTGATCCGTCAAGTATATTATTTAAAGAGCAGTCAAATCTCCTTCATCTGCTCCATGGATTTCTTCTCTCTCTCTTTTTTTAATGGAAAGGTTAAACATTACAAACTTAAACATTGGACACTATCTAACAAAATGAAATTCAATGGTGAAAAAAGTAAGGTTCTACATTTAGGCAAGAAAAACAAAATGCACAGGTACAGTATAGGTGGTACCTTGCTCAATAGTAGCAACTGGGAGAGGGATCTTGGAGTCCTAGTGGACAACCATTTAAATAGGAGCCAGCAGTGTGCAGCAGCTGCCAAAAAAGCCAACACAGTTCTAGGCTGCATAAACAGGGATAGAATCAAGAGCACGTGAAATGTTAATACCACTTTATAAGGCCTTGGTAAGGCCACACTTGGAATACGGCATTCAGTTTTGGTCGCCACGATGTAGAAAAGATGTGGAGACTCTAGAAAGAGTGCAGAGAAGAGCAACAAAGATGATAAGGGGACTGGAGGCTAAAACATATAAAGAACGGTTGCAGGAACTGGGCATGTCTAGTTTAATGACAAGAAGGACTAGGGGAGACGTGATGGCAGTGTTCCAACACATCTGGGGTTACCACAAAGAAGAGGGAGTCAGGCACCTGTGGGCAGAACAAGAAGCAATGGGTGGAAACTAATCAAGGAGAAAAGCAACTTGGAGCTGAGGAGAAATTTCCTGACAGTTAGAACAGTTAATCAGTGGAACAGAAGTTGCCTCCAGAAGTTCTGAATGCCCCAACACTGGACGTTTTTAAGAAGATGTTGGATAGCCATTTGTCTGAAATGGTATAGGGTTTCCTGCCTAGGCAGGGGGTTGGACTAGAAGACCTCCAAGGTCCCTTCCAACTCTGCTATTGTATTATTGTATTATTGCCTGGACTTCACTTCTGGCTTGAATTTATCCTGCCATCCCTTTCTCCTTCATCAAATTCCACAATGCCATTCATTCAGTCATTCATTCATTCATTCATTCATTCATTCATTCATTCATTCATTCATTCATTCTTTCATTCATTTTGTAAAAGTTTCTTTTATTTTTGGACAAGACATAAAACATAAAACCTTCTTCAATTACATATAGTGTGTCGTTTGGTTACATGGCTTTTGTGCATCCTTTCCATAGTCACCACTTTCAATTGTATATACAGTAAAATCACAAATTATGCATCAAATATATATACAAATACATTATGATCATTGTACATCATTTGTTTAGCTACAATTATTATTCCTTCATTTTGAACAAGATATTCTAGATATCGGGTTCATATATATAATAACATTCCATTGCATCATTATTTGGTAATAATGTACCTTTGTAATATCATCTGTATCGTTCTATTATTCTTATATTGTAAAAATTCTCCAACACCTTCCTTTATTTATTTTTGCTGCGGTTGTTGAATTCCGAGTTCCAAACGCTGATGTCCCCCTGCTTGGGAACATCCGTCTGAATGGCCTAAGCATCTGATTTAAGAGAAAGCATCTTCATGTTCCTTCCCTTTGCAAACACCACTCTATTTTTTTTTCTGCCCAGAGCCCTAGTGTAAAGCAATTTCTCCTTGTCTCTCTTGAACTGATTGGCCAGCCATTTCAGGGTCTGACGGCGAGTTCTTATGGCATGTATGTGTGCAGTAGAAACAATTATTTACGCACAGGCCTCAAACGAAGCCTAACGTTCAGCCTCATAAATTAGTGCAGCTAGATTGTCCCGGACTGGCATATGTGCCCTTCAAAATAAACCCTTCCCTATGCTTGTTCCCACGTAATAAATAGCTACCCTTGTCGGTGCTAATGGCCAGAAGCCATTATTAATGTTACTTAATTCCCTATTCGAGTAATCAAATGTACAAAACCTTATTGATTAATCCCTCGCAACGGACGGTGGTTAGGCAAATTATTTGATCTCTTCACACGCAAGGTAACAATTTTGTCCAACTGGTACTCTTCAGGAAGGGCAGCTGCAGGAGAGAAACTGGTTTATTTTCCTTTCCTTTTTATAGAACTTGATTTTTTTTATTTAAAAAATGGGGTTATCCTGCAGGATGGTAGTCTCTGCTCTGAAAAGTCTTTTTTGAGCAAAATATATATTTTTTCTTTTCTCCTCGCTCCCATTGCTTCTTTCCCCCCAGCAATTCTCATTCACTTTGAGGCAAGATAATTTGTTCAAGACACTCAATTTATTCCAGTTTTTCCAGACCGGAAAATGTAAGCAGTTGGGAAAGCTACTCAAAATATCATACTCTACCATCCCCAGCAATAATCAGTAATCAAAGATGATTAGGGGACAGGAGGCTAAAGCGTACGATGAATGGTTGTGGGAACTGGGTATGTCTAAGTTAACAAAGGGATGCAGTGGCTCAGTGGCTAAGATGCTGAGCTTGTCGATCAGAAAGGTCGGCAGTTCATCGGTTCGAATCCCTAGTGCCGCGTAAGTGTAAGAGTGAGCTCTTATAAGAGTGAGCTCCCATTACTTGTCCCAGCTTCTGCCAACCTAGCAGTTCAAAAGCATGTAAAAATGCAAGTAGAAATATAGGAACCACCTTTGGTGGGAAGGTAATAGCGTTCCGTGCGCCTTCGGTGTTTATGCCAGCCACATGACCACAGAGATGTCTTTGGACAGTGTTAGCTCTTTGTTTAATTTATTTATTTATTCATTTTATTTAATTAGACTTTTATACCGCCCCCTCTCCGAGTAGGACTCAGGGCAGTGCACAACAGATAAAAATATAAACAATACATACACCTGAATAAATACATTCATACCACTAAAACCAAATTAAATTAAGAACTGTGCTAAAAATTTAAGACACTACAACCCTATCAAATTAATTACTAAAATCGACGTCTAAAGTCTAAACCAGGCCGGCCAGGTGGAAAAAATATGTCTTGAGCTTTGAAACAGAGATGAGAACCGCCCCCTAGAGTCGGAAATGACTAGCACATATGTCCAAGAGGAACCTTTACCTTTAAACTAACAAAGAGAAGGACTAGGGGTGACATGATAGCAGTCTTCCAACATTTGAGGGCCGGTTGCAGTGTCCCAGGAACATGGAATTGTCAAACGTGTAATCAACAAGACACTTTGTCATGCTAGTTGGATGTGTAAAAAGCCAGAAATCTTTTGGACTCCTTTACATACAACAATATAGAAGATCTTAAAGACGCATCTACAATTGAAACGAGAGACTTTTCTTTTGGAATTGATGGATAAGTGGTGGATACAAATTATGGAACTTTGTTTTTATATATGACAACTGCACCAAGATCAATATATGAACCATGGTGGAAAGATTTGACTTAATCCAAAGTGGAGGAATCGGTAGTGAAGATGAACTTGCTGACATGGCCAAATTGACTGCTTTAATTAATAATACAATAATACAATAGCAGAGTTGGAAGGGACCTTGGAGGTTAACTAGTCCAACTCCCTGTCTAGGCAGGAAGCCCTATACCATTTCAGACAAATGGCTATCCAACATATTCTTGAAGACTTCCAGTGTTGGGGCAGTCATAACTTCTGGAGGCAAGCTGTTCCATTGATGAATTGTTCTAACTGTCAGGAAATTTCTCCTCAGTTCTAAGTTGCTTCTCTCCTTGATTAGTTTCCACCCATTGCTTCTTGTTCTGCCCTCAGGTACTTTGGAGAACAGTTTGACTCCCTCTTCTTTGTGGCAACCCCTGAGATATTGGAACACTGCTATCATGTCTCTACTAGTCCTTTTAAAAAAAAATTAAACTAGACATAACAGGTTACTGAAACCGTTCTTCATATGTTTTAGTCTCCAGTCCCCTAATCATCTTTGTTGCTCTTCTTGAATTCTTTCTAGAGTCTCCACATCTTTTCTACATCGTGGCAACCAAAACTGAATGCAGTATTCCAAGTGTGGCCTTACCAAGGCATCATAAAGTGGTATCAACACTTCACGTGATCTTGATTCTATCCCTCTGTTTATGCAGCCTAGAACTGTGTTGGCTTTTTTGGCAGCTGCTGCCCATGGCTGGCTCAGATTTAAATGGTTGTCTACTAGGACTCCAAGATCCCTTTCACAGTTACTACTATTGAGCAAGATACCACATATACTGTACCTGTGCATTTCGTTTTTCTTGCCTAAATGTAGAACCTTACTTTTTTCGCCATTGAATTTCATGGCGAAAAGAGTAAGGTTCTACAATTAGAGGTAGGACCGTGTCTAAATTTCACGATGGAGATTATTATTATTGGCTTATTGACTTTTTGCAGGAAACATAAAAAAAACAATATTATGATATGGTGATTTTGAGGATTAGAACAAAAATAATAGAGAAAATGAAACAATGCTATAACTTCATCAGATAACATCATCTGTGCTAGAAGGGAGTGGGGTTTGACCTCTGTTTATACAGGTAGTCCTCAACTTACAACAGTTTATTTAGTGACTGTTCAGTTACAACGGCACTGAAGAGAGTGACTTATGACAATTTTTCACACTTATGAACATTGCAGCATCCCCATGGTCAGGTGATTAAAATTCAGGCCCTTGGCAACTGACTCACATTTATGACGGTTGCAGTGTCCCGGGATCATGGGATCGTCTTTTGCGACCTTCTGACAAACAAGGTCAATGGGGAAGCCAGATTCATCTAACAACCATGTTCCTAACAACAACCATAGTGATTCACTTACCAACGGTGGCAAGAAAGGTTGTAAATGCAACTCACTTTGCAAATTTCTCACTTAGCAACAAACAATTGTGGGCTTAATGATGGTTTTAAGTCGAGGACTACCTGTAAGTGGCTTGCCCTGTTAATGGTAGTGTACTTGGTGGTTCCTTAATTAGGCTGAAGTTTACTGTTTGGTTGTATGATGGATGATTACAGGAACTGGGTACAGTTCTTTTAACAAAAAGAAGGACTAGGGGAAATATGATAACAGGGGTTGCCACAAAGGGGTTGCCACAAAGAAGAAGGAGTCAATTCTGCAAAGCACCTGAGGGCAGGACAAGAAGTAACAAATGGAAAGTTATCAAAGAGAGACTCAAACCTAGAATTAAGGAGAAATTTCCTGGCAATGGGAACAATTAATCAGTGGTACGACTTGCCTCCAAAAGTTGTCAGCGCTCTGTTCTGACTCCCTCCCTTCACAAGACAAATGACTAAACTGACTGCTACTTGGCAGCTTGCCTGAACTAACCTGAACTAGACTGAAAGATTACACGACACAATTCTCCGACTCTGTAGCTTCTCTGTTGTTTCCTGCAAACCTACTCTTCACAGAGGATTTCTTTTAAAGCCTCTTGGGAGGGCCAGGCAATTAGGCAGCTGATACTAATTATCTCTGATGGTGTCGTTCTGCTAATTGCGTCCTCTCAATCCTTAGCCTGACATCCAGGACAAACTGGGTTTCCTCCTCTAGAGATGACTCATAGGACTCCTCACTAGAGGAATCCATCAGCAGCTCATCCGGAGCCGGCTGGGCCACAACAGTGCTCTATCAGTGGAAGTTTTGAAGAAGAGACTGGACAGCCACTGGTCTGGAATGATATAAGTTCTCTTGCTTCAGCAGCAGAGGTGGTTGCTGCTGGTTTGGCCAGGTTCGGCTGTAGTAGAATTCAGGCCTGGGTCACAGAACTGGCAATGACCCAAGCCTGACACTCCCCCCAACCAGTTCTCTGGTGTCTTCTGCCATTGCCAGCATGATTCTGCATATGCGTAGAGTAATTGTTAGTCAAATGCGCAAGCAACACATGGCTGGCATACATGTGCACAGCAAACCAGTACTAACCAGTTCAGAAAGCCACCCCTGTTGAGCAGGGGGTTGGACTAGAAGGCCTCCAAGGTCCCTCCGAATTCTGTTATTCTGTATTCTATTCTGTATTCTTTATAAAGTAAAGTGAGAAAGAGAATTCTGTTTGAAATTCTCAAGCATTGTGAGAACGTTAAGGAAAATGGAGCCTCTTTCACAGGGGTTTGAGGATTGCAAGGCAGAATTCGACAGCATATAGAGCTGCACAATAAAAATGAAACTGAAAGGCATGGCAGAATGGTTCAATTTTGAATTAGGCAGTAATAAAATAAATAAATAAGATTTCCCCTGCCCTAATCTTATTGATATTGAAATCTTATTGATGAAAAGAAGGACCAGGGGAGACATGATAGCAGCCTTCCAATATCTCAGGGGTTGCCACAAAGAAGAGGGAGTCAATCTATTCTCCAAAGCACCTGAGGGCAGAACAAGAAGCAATGGGTGGAAACTAATCAAGGAGAGAAGCAACTTAGGAGAAATTTCCTGACTGTTAGAACAATTCATCAGTGGAACAGAAGTTGCCTCCAGAAGTTGTGAATGCTTCAACACTGGAAGTTTTTAAGAAGATGTTGGAGAACCATTTGTCTGAAGTGGCGTAGGATTTCCTTCCTAAGCAGGTGGTTGGACTAGAAGACCTACAAGGTCCCTTCCAACTCTGCTATTGTATTCTATCATTCATTGGTGGTTTTGTCCTTTAGCCCAATTTTCCTCATTGGTGGTGATGTGAGGATAAAATTGACAGAGGATTGCCACATACTGCCTCTACAGCTCCTGAAGGAAAATAGAATGTAAATTTAGCAGTTTAGGATTGATGTTTCCAGTTTAGAAACCAACATGGGAGGCATAATTTATATTTCTCTATAAGGAGGTCATTGTATGTAAATCAGCCAATAATTCTCAGAAGGCCTGTTCTTTGGCTTGCCTTGCAAATTACCAGATTTGCAAAGTAGTGAAGTCTGAACTTGCAAAGGAAGGTGAAGAGAAGCACCTCACTGAAGCATATCCAAGCATCCTGACAGAAACAGACACTTTTATTTCAATTTATATTTCATGTGTTAATACCTTTTATTTATTTTTAGTTACTTCATTTCATTTCAGCCCACTCTCAACAGAGGGGGAGGGATATGACGTCATCGATCTCCAGTCTACAACACAGTCCTTTCAACAGTTCCAGGAAGGCTCCACGCCAGTGGTGGGTTTCAAATTTTTTAGAACCTACTCTGTAGGTGGGGCCTATTTTGTGGGCGTGGCTTGGCAGTCATGTGACAGGGTGGGAGTGGCCACCTTTTAAAATGTGGTGAAACTCATTTAACAACGCTCTTGCTTAGCAACCAAAATTTTGGACTCAATTGTGATGATTCTTTCTTTCTTTCTTTCTTTCTTTCTTTCTTTCTTTCTTTCTTTCTTTCTTTCTTTCTTTCTTTCTTTCTTTCTTTCTTTCTTTCTTTCCTTCCTTCCTTCCTTCCTTCCTTTCCTTTCCTTTCCTTTCTGTTGGGTCACTGGCAGCGGCGGGCCAGATTTACTTCCAGGTACGCTGGTGGAACCCCCTCTCACCGGTTCTCTAAATTTCACCAACCGGCTTTCGCGAGTAGGTGCGAGCCTGCAGAAACCCACCACTGCTCCACGCCCATTTGCACCACTCAGGTGACCCCGAGGACACAGATAAGCCTCCAGGTGGCCTTAACGACCTGCTAAAAGGATGCAAATGACCAGCTGTCTGCAAGGAGTATAAATCCTTCCATTCCCCACCGTCCTGTCGGAGCTGAAGGAACTTTTTGGATGAGAAGTGAAATGTCTTCAAAGAAAAACCATGAAAGTCCAGTTGCCTCTTGAACAAGTAACTTTGGCACAACCATGCCCTGGTGTCAGGCCTGCAGCCATCTTTTGTTTGGGATCTTTGGCCTGCCACACTTTCTATTACTCTACTAGGCATTTTCTATTGTGGGAAAATGGGGGGGGGGATTGTACGGAGCTAGATGCAATGTAGCCATAACAAAGTTCTTTCTAGAAAGCCAAGGTCATCCATTGTCTTTGCACCTCTACACCTCACCAGAATTGGATGGGTGGAACTACCAGCATGGCAGTGGGAGATTGGATCACATGATGGACTTGTGGGTGTGGGGGCAAGATCTAGAACTTTCAACTGGGTGGGGGAAACCGGGAAGCTTTTAGATTCAGGTTTTGCCAGATGTGCCAACATGGCTCTCTTAATAAATTGGAACTTTGAGCAATACTTTGCCATGGACTATGATTTACTTTTGGATGCTATTTGGAACCTTGACACCTTGATAACTAAGAATCTCCATAGACATTTATTTCATTTTGTGTGGGTTTTTTTATTCCATGGCTGCATCAACAGAGGGGTAGCATCAAGATGATGTGAAGTGTTAGTATCTCTTTATGCTGTACTGGTGAGACCATACTTGGAATATTGCATCCAGTTTTGGTCACCATGATACAAAAATAAATAAATGTTGAGACTCTGGGAAGAGTGCAGAGAAGAGTAACAAAGATGAATATCAAGTTGGAGGCTAAAACTTATTTAAAAAAACAACAACAGTTGCTGGAATTGAGAGACAAAGACAGCTAAAATCTACATTCCCTACCAAGCTCCAAGGGCAGGGCATGACCTCTCAGCCACAATAAGAGTCAGGCAACAAGAACTAGAATATTAAAAGATACGTTCTTGTACAGATTAAAGTGCATTTTGTAATGAACCTGGACATCTAAATCATAAAGCCCCCAAAATCATATAAAAATTCATCTATCTCCAGGCCACTTTGTCAATCACCTCAGAAACAGGCTACAGTCATTCTTGTTTCCGGCTACCAAATAAATGGAGACCTCCTTTCCAAAAAAACACAACAGCATCCAACCTTGCATCCTGCCTTCAATTCATTTTTCCAGCATCATTCCTACAGCTTGGAACTGAGCCAGATTTTACTTCCAACAATTGTTGTTATTATTTGTCCAAATTGTACAAAGTAGGGTTCTGCATGCTTCCAAGATGATTTGGAACAGACACTTTGGAACATGTAGGTTAAGGTGACCAGATTTCAACTTGACTAAAATGGGACACCATCGATGGGGAGGGGGGGAGCGCAGCGGCGTTTCCCAGCTCTGCAGCCTCACCACCCACTTCCCTCACTGGCCAGGGGGCGCACAGGGCGACCCCCTCCCTCCCTCCCCCCCCCTGAGCAGGGCACCTGCAGGTAGGCATCTGGTGGGGTGGCGGAGCAAGGCCGGGTGGGCAGCGGGCGCTCTGCACATGCTCAGAGGCACGAGGCGGGGGCAGAAAGCGGCGGGCTGGCGGGCAGGTGGAAGGGGAGGGCCAGCAAGGGAGGAGCCAGGCCCAGGCAGGCAGCAGGCAGCGGAAGAGGACAGCCTGCTGGAGCTCACGCAGCCCTGAACCTCTTTGCGCTGTGCCGCGATGCGCTGAGAGCGGCGGGCCGGAAGCTCCACCGCTGTCCGCCCATTCTGCCATGGGCGCCTCGGATGAGCCAGGCAAGGAGGCGGCGGCGGTGGGGCTTCCGTCCGGCTGTTCTCAGCGCATCGCAGTGCGGCACAAAGACGTTCAGGGCTGTGCAGGCTCCGGCAGGCTGTCCTCCTCTGCCGCCGCCTGCTGCCTACCTGGGCCTGGCTCCTCCCTCACTGGCCCTCCCCTTCCGCCTGCCCGCCAGCCCACCACATCTTACCCGTGCCCCGCGCCTCTGAGCGTGTTCAGAGCACCCACCGCCCGCCCGGCCCCCGCCACCAAAAAGCAGGATATTTTTAAGAGGACGCAGGACGCGGGGCAGATGCTTGAAATGCGGGTCTGTCCCGCCAAAAGCGGGACATCTGGTCACCTTAATGTAGGTGCATAAACACCACACGTCTTTAAACTAAGCATAATTCTAAGCAAAGACGGGGCTACTTCAATGAGTTGCATTAAAGACATGGCTGCTTTCATGAATCAGTTCATTACTGCAGACATATCCTTTTTTATGCTTACCCAGATGCCTCTAAAAAAGACTATTTTAAAAAGGCACTTTGCTCACTTTCCTTTGCATTCTAAAGTAGGGGGCTCCAAACTTTAACTTTCCTTTGCATTCTAAAGCAGGGGGCTTCAATCTTGGCAACTTTAAACCTGTCAGACTTCAATTCCCAGCTGGGGAATTCTGGGAGTTGAAGCCCGACAGGCTTAAAGTTGCCAAGGTTGGAGACCCCTGTTCTAAAGCATTGCTTCCAAAGGATTTTAAAGGCATGCAACAGCCTTGGCAAGGACCAGTTCCATCCATTTAAAGATGAAAAGCTAACACAAATTACGGAGTAAGCCTTAAAAACATTAACTCAGCTTAAGAATTAAGAAAGTAAGAACTTTGGATATTGGCCATTTCCCAGTACACATCACTGCTTCATTTTCAGATGTTCTTCTCCAGCAAGGAAACTAGGATCCCTAATCACCCAAGTTTTTCTCCCTCTAGTTAACATGGTAACAGTTCTGTTCCTGTCACATCAAGTAATATCAGTATTAAAAAATAAATAAAAGAACCATGAACTAAACAAATAGTTTTCTTTAATTAGATTCTGAGTAAACAAGTTTTAGTTCATATTCCCCATTTTGATTAAGACCATATTTCATCTTGCCAAAATCTGAAATTTTCTCATTAGAGCACAAGAATATTATCATGGAGGACTTCTCTTTGCAAATTCGGTCATTTGCCTTCTTGTAATTATAGATTAAGCCTCCCAATTCTTGGGGATTAATTTATAATTTTGGTTCTGGAATGTTCTTCAGCTGCCCATCATAACAAACACTTTCCAGTGGCAGATTTATTTATTTATCATATTTCGATACTGCCCATCTCACTCACAGAGTGACTCTAGGGCATGACAACATAAAAAGCACATAAAAGATGCAATACATCAGTAGGAGGAGCCAGGTAGAAACAAAAATAAACAACATCTAGTTCTAGCCTTCACAGTACAAAAAGGATGATGTGACTCTAGAAACTGTGATGAACAGCTATGATGAACAGCTGAGGGAACTAGATTAAGTATGTCTAGAGTCCAGGGGTTCCCAAACTTGGCAACTTGAAGACTTGTGGACTTCAACTCCCAGAATTCTCCAGTCAGCATAGCTGGCTGGAGAATTCTGGAAGTTGAAGTCCACAAGTCTTCAAGTTGCCAAGTTTGGGAACCCTTGGTCTAGACTAACAAAGAGAAGAATGGGGGGGGGACATGGTAGCAGACTTCCAGTACTTGGAGGGGCTGTCATAGAGAAGAAGCGATCAACTTATTCTCCAAAGCATTTGAAGGCAGGACAAGAAGTAACAGATGGAAGATAGGGGTGGCTTCTGGCTTCTGTTACTGCCGGTTCGCTCAGGGACACTTTTTGGGTGTGTGTGCACTTGATATGCACTGCCTGTGGCTTTCTGGGTGCACGTCAAGGTATTAGTAACCATCTTCAAAGCGCTCCATGGCAAGGGACCTGGCTATCTGCAAGACCGCCTCCTGCTACCAAACACTTCCCACCGAAAAGTCCGCTCCCACAGAGAGGGCCTCCTCAGGGTGCCGTCGGCCAGGCAATGTCGGCTGGTGACCCCCAGGGGGAGAGCCTTATCTGTGGCAGCTCCTGCCCTCTGGAATGATTAGGGTTAGGGTTAGGGTTAGGGTTAGGGTTAGGGTTAGGGTTAGGGTTAGGGTTAGGGTTAGGGTTAGGGTTAGGGTTAGGGTTAGGGTTAGGGTTAGGGTTACCTATGGACCTATGAACAACCTGACCTATGGACAACCACGGACCTGCGCCAGTTCTGTTGGGCCTTAAAGACCTATCTGTTTCGTGCGGCCGGCCTGGCATTATTTATTTATTTATTTATTTATTTATTTATTTAATCGTATTTATAAGCCGCACCCATCTCACCACTCAGGGACTCGGGGCGGCGCACAGGGAATATAAAATATAAATATACATATGTACAAGAATATAAACATTCTTAAAACTGAATTAAATTAAACCCACCCTGTGCTAAAACCAATTTAAAACCCCTAAATTAAAACTTTGGTCAACTAAAAGCAGTACAGTGTCGAGTAAAATCATGCCAGGCCGGCTTGTTGGAAGAAGTGCGTTTTTAACCGCTGGCGGAACAGGCAGAGGTCCGAGGTGACACGGAGTTCGGGAGGGAGGGCGTTCCAGAGGGTTGGGCCCATCACAGAGAAGGCTCTTCCCCTGGGCATCGCCAACCGGCGTTGCCCGGTTGATGGCACCCAGAGCAGACACTCTCTGTGAGAGCGTATTGGTCGAAGGGATGTATGGGGCAGGACGTATGGGGCAGCATGGTTTTAGTAGGTTTTATTAATGGTTTTAGAACAGGCGTATTATTTAATACATTTTTAAAGATATATTTCATGTATTTGTTATATTTTATATCACTGATTTTATTGCTGCCTGTACATCGCCCTGAGTCCCGGCAGGGAGAAGGGCGGTATAGAAATTTAATAAATCTAATCTAAATCTAAATATGCACATGTGCAGTAGTAAAACAACAACATGTGGGCACCTATGGGGCTGCCAATAGAACCGGTTTAGGGACATGGCCGGCCAAATTACTACCTACTCATCCGAATCCACCTCTGATGGGAGATCATTAAAGAGACCTAGAACTAAGAAGAAATTTCCTGACAATGAGAACAATGTATCTGTGGTACAGCTTATTTCCAGAAGAAGCTGTGGATGCCCATCATTGGAAGTTTTCAAGAGACCGGGCAGCCAGTTGTCTGGGATGGTATAGGATCTCCTGCCATTGGTAGGGTGTTGTATTGGAAGACTTCCAAGTTTCCCTCCAACTCTATTAGTGTCTGTTCAATTGTTGGAAGACATGTCCATCTGGGTTCATTTCCAAGTGGGGAGGAAGACAGTGGAATCACGGAGGCTGTTTGGAAAGATGGTTTTAATGGTGAACAGGACCACATGGGTTGAGATCCTGGGCCAAAAGGCACATGGGTGTGAGAGAGAGATTTATACCCTCTGTTGAGCCCCGCCTTAGAGCTTCCTGTTCCTGTGTAAGAAATGTATCCCATTGGCTGTCAGACTCCCAGGGGGTGGAGGGTCTTAGCTAACTTTGTAGACTGTCTGTGTCCCAGACTTGGTTGAGCTGGGTGATGTAATCTTCCCAGGTGCCATGTGGTGAGATGGGTAGAGGGCTAATCCTCATATCCTGAGGGCCATGTCTTAATCCCATCAGGAGATTAATCCCATAAAGGAGCTACAGAAAGTTGCTTTGCCTTTAAAAACACACTTCTCCTTATCTCATCCAGGGAAGCATAATAATCAGCCTTTTAAGTATTTCTGACACTATTTCATTTTTCTAGAAGACGGGTGGATGCTAACCTCTTACACTACATGGTAAAATGAATGAGAATCTGAACTTCCTGGGTTTCCCCCACCCAGCTGAAAGTTCAAGATCCTGCCCCCACACCCACAAGCCCAATCTTCTACTTCCATGCTGGCAGTTCCACCCATCCAGTTCCAGTCAGGTGCAGAGGCGTTGAGACAAAGGATGACCTTGGATTCTAGAAAGGAATTTTATTTTGACAACATCACATTCTACGCCTTACTATTCCCTCTCCCAATTCCCCACTAATGAAACAGCATAGTGCAGGGGTCTGCAAAGTTGGCTCTTTTAAGACTGGTGGACTTCAACTCCCAGAGTTCCCCAGCCAGCATAGCTGGCTGGGGAATTCTGGGAGTTGAAGTCCACCAGTCTTAAAAGAGCCGACTTTGCAGACCCCTGGCATAGTGGAATAGAATATTAGTGTGGCAGGCCAAAGAGCCCAAAAGGAACTGGCTGCAGGCCTGACATCATAACTTGTAAGCCACCCAAATTTACTTGGTAGAGTTGGGCTGCTGCAGAAATTGAATGAATGAATAAATAAACATAAATCAAAGGCAAAGGAACGCTCTGAAGGCAACAACCAATCCTAGGGCTGAATGCTGGTCTGTGAGCCCCACACAAGTTGACAAAGCCAGGTCTTCAAACTCTTTGAAAGGTCGGGAGTGTGTGTGTGTGGGGGGAGGGAAGTGTCACCTCACCTCTTGAGGGACGATATTCCACAGGACAGAAGCAATGGCAGGGAAAGTTCCGGGTGCCGTCCACTAGGCAGTGCCAGTGGGCGACGCCCAGGGGAAGGGCCTTCTCTGTGGTGGGCCCGGCCCTCTGGAACGACCTACCCCCCGATCTTAGAACAACTACGGACCTCCGCTCCTTCCGCCAAAAGCTAAAAACGTACTTTTTTCATCTGGCCGGCCTGGCCTAATCTATCCATCCTAAGCTGTAATATTAACCTAAAATGTTTTAATAGGGTTTGCCGGGAATTAGGGTTAAGGGTTTTTAAGGTTTTTAGATTTTACTTTCTAGCGCAGGTAAATTATTTAATTCTATTTTAAATATTGTATTGTTTGTACTTTTTAAATGTGTTTTTAAAGTCCTGTGCACCGCCCCGAGTCCCTTCGGGGAGAGGGGGCGGTCTACAAATTAAATAAATGAATAATAATAATAATAATAATAATAATAATAATAATAATAATAATAATAATAATTAAAGTTCTCTTCCTGAACCCCACCAATCAAAATGCTTTGACTGACATCCATAATCTACCTTCCCTATTTGACCAAGTCATTGGAATAAGCCATGTGCCAAATTACAAAGTGTCCTTGGCCTGCTCTTGAGTTGCCATAGGAAAGGAGGGGGGGTGGGAAACCAATGAAATGGCACGGCAACAAAAGACAGATGCACATTCCAGACTTATCTCTCTCAAGGCTGTATCCCAGGTTACCCACAGCAGCCAGATGGGGGAGTGAGCCCTACAGCCCCCGAAACTGCTCCGTTAGTGAATGTGATTTATGACACACCCTGGGGAGAGGGGCAAAAGAGGGCCATAAATTACATGAGATCAGCATTGACTTCACTTGAGTACTTGCCGACATGTTGCTCCTAATAAATAACTGGATTTCTTTTGAAGCTTGGCTCGAGGCTCATGATTTAATTAGGGCATCCATCAGAACCCTGCCACTATGTTTCTTATCGTGATTAGCTTTCATGCCTTGATTCATTACTGAGGCGTGTCTAAACCATGGTTATGAATTTCAATGCCCAAATTATTGAACCGAGCTCCTTCTTATGTGTTGTGTCAGAGGTGGTATTCAGCCGGTTCGGACCGGTTCACCCGAACTGGTAGCGGAAATTGTGGGTGGGCCCCCCACCCCAGATCTATGCCGTCCTAGTTAGGCATGTTTTTGAGTCCGGGAGCATGTGCGGAAGGCGTGTGCAAGAGCAAAGTGCATGTGCAGAAGTCTGGGCCCATGCACGGCAAACAGGTGGTAACAAAAGGTGAGTGTTGATGGTGGAGGTAATGATAAATCAAAGGCGATGTTTATTGGTTGGAATCTATGCACCAAATGGAAATCAAGGAAGTTTCTACAAAAAGTTATATCAGAATAATAATAATAATAATAATAATAATAATAATTTTAATTTTATATCCCGCTCTCTCCCCCCAAAGGGACTCGAGGCGGGGCACAGGCAATTAAAAATACAGATAAAACCACAGACAGAATACAAAATTAAAAAATGAATTAAATTAGTCCTGCGCTAAAAACCCATAAACTAAACTAAAACTACCCCTAAAACCCCTAACCTTAGAAGAGACTACCCAAGGCCAGCCAGGCGAAAAAGATGTGTCTTTAATTTTAAACGGAAGGAGCGGAGGTCCGTAGTTGTCCTAATATCGGGGGGAAGGTCGTTCTAGAGAGCTGGGCCCGCCACAGAGAAGGCCCTTCCCCTGGGCGTCGCCCGCTGACAAAGTCTAGTGGACGGCACCCGGAGAAGTCCCTCTCTGTGGGAGCGAATCGGCCGTGAGGATGTATGGGGTAGGATCCAATCCCGCAGATAGCTAGGTCCCGAGCCATGGAGCGCTTTGAAGATGATGACTAACACCTTGAAGCGCACCCGAAAGACGACAGGTAGCCAGTGCAGCTTGCGCAAGAGCGGTGTTACGTGGGTAAACCTAGAGGTTCCCATTATTGCTCGTGCGGCTGCGTTCTGGACCAACTGAAGCCTCCGGCTGCACCTCAAGGGGAGCCCCATGTAGAGAGAGTTACAATAGTCCAGTCGGGATGTCACGAGAGCATGAGTGACTGTGCAAGGGGCGTCCCGATCCAATAGGGGGCGCAACTGGCGTACCAGGCGAACCTGTTAAAACGCCCTCCTGGCCACGGCTGTCACTTGATCTTCCATGGACAGCCGGGTATCCAGGAGGACACCCAAGTTGCGCGCCCCATCCACAGGGGCAAGATGTTCGCCCCCTATGGCCAGAGATGGCATCAACTGGTTGAATCGGGCAGCCGGAAACCACAGCCACTCGGTCTTGGTCGGGTTGAGCCTGAGTCCGTTACTTCCCATCCAGATCCGCACGGCTTCCAGGCACTGGCACATCATCGCTACGGCATCGTTGGGGTGGTTTGGAGTAGATATATACAGCTGAGTATCATCAGCGTAGAGATGATACTCTACCCCAAAACCACGGATGATCTCGCCCAGCGGCTTCATATATGTGTTGAACAGGAGAGGCGAGAGGACCAACCCCTGAGGCACCCCACATGTGAGGGGTCTCGAGGTCGACCTCTGCTCTCCCGTCAACACAAATTGCGATCGGCCAGAGAAGTAGGAGGAGAACCACCGTAAAACGGTGCCTCCCATCCCCAACCCCCCCAGCCGATGCAATAAGATACCATGGTCGATGGTATCGAAAGCCGCCGAGAGGTCTAATAGAACCAGGATGGAGGAACAGCCCCCATCTCTGGCCCTCCAGAGATCATCCACCAACGCGACCAATGCCGTCTCGGTGCTATGCCCGGGCCGAAAGCCGGACTGGCGTGGGTCTAGATAATCAACTTCCTCCAGGTGATGGGGAAACTGTTGTGCCACCACACTCTCAACAACCTTCGCCAAAAAGGGAAGGTTGGAGACTGGACGATAGTTAGATAATAAAGCTGGATCCAAAGAGGGCTTCTTGAGGAGGGGTCTCACCATGGCCTCTTTTAGGGAAGCAGGCAAGGAACCCTCACTCAAGGATGCATTATCAACCTCTTGGAGCCAGCCTCGTGTCACCTCCCAGGATGCCAGTACAAGCCAGGAGGGACACGGGTCCAGTAAACATGTGGTGGCTCGCAGTCGCCCACGAAGCCTGTCCATATCATCGGAAGTAACGGAGTCAAACTCCTCCCAAACAAGATCCGCCTCGTGGCATTCCACTGGGCCATTAATGGGGGCTAGCTCGTTCTGTATCTGAGCGATTTTCTCCTGCAGATAAGACACAAATTCCTCTGCTCTGCCCTGTAAGGGGGCTTCCCGCACCCTCTGTTGAAGGAGGGAGCGGGTCACCCTAAACAGGGCGACAGGGCGGTTATCTGCGGATGCTATGAGAGTGGCACAATGGTGGCATTTGGCCACTCTCAGCGCCACAATGTAAGTCCGTAAATGGGCTCTTACCTGTGTCCGGTCAGATTCAGATCGGCTAGACCTCCATCTTCTCTCTAGGCGTCTCTTGTGGTGTTTCATCACCCTCAGCTCCTCGGTAAACCAAGGAGCCAGGGTGGCTCGGCGCCGCAAGAGAGGCCGCAAGGGCGCGACCCGATCCAAGGCTCCCACAGTCGCAATATTCCATGCGGCCACGAGGTCCTCCATCGGGGCGCGGGTCAGGGGCACAGGAAGTGGCCCAAGCGCCGCCTGGAACCCATCAGGGTCCATCAAGCGCCTGGGGCGGAACCAGATTGGTGATTCAGGTTCCGCCTCCCCGCGGAGGGGAGTAGCGGTCGGAAAGTCGAGCCGGAGAAGTGAGTGGTCTGACCATGACAAGGGCGTGATGGCTATATCCCCTATACCCAGATCACTCTTCCATTGGCCAGAGACAAAGATGAGATCCCGTGTATGTCCACCCTTGTGGGTGGGGTCTTGAATTAATTGGGTCAGGTCCATGGCCGTCATGGAAGCCATGAACTCCCGAGCTACCACGGATGATTCGCCCACCGATGGCAGATTAAAGTCCCCCATGACTAAAAGTCTGGGGGTCTCAACTGCCACCATAGCGATCACCTCCAGGAGCTCGGGCAGGGCTGATGCTACATAGCGGGGAGCCAGGTATACAACCAGCAAGCCCAACTGCCTCCCTAGGCCCCACTTCACGCAGAGGGACTCACAACCGGTGGTCTGTGGCACAATGGTCTCTCTCGGCTCAAGACCTTCCTTTACTATGACCGCCACCCCACCCCCTAAAATACACAACAATTTTCTAACTGAAAAACCCCTGAGGCCGCGCTTCGCCCACCTCTCCGGATTGATAAATCCCTCCTCAAGGCGGGCCCTCGTTAACGAGGATGGCCAAACCTGCGAGAGCAGGGACTCTCGCAGTAGCATAAGGTCTGCCTTAGAGTACATGATCATAATTATACTATATAAATATAAATATATAAATACCTAGACACATATAAATACATAAATATATAAATATATAGATATAAAAATATAATACAAATATAAATACGAGATATAAAATGGGTCACAGTTGATTATGGGGAGTATCGTTGGCAATTTGAATGGTAAAAATAGATGTTAAAAATAATAATTAAATAATTCACATGCACAGTGAGATATAGTCCGGCTTGATCTTAAAATTCATCGCAGATGTTAAAATAATCTGTCAGTCCGGGTGGGGGGGTGGTCATGAGTATAATTTGGGGAATAGTTGGGGATGGAGGAGAGGGGGGGGGGGGAGTGGGCAGTCTCTGGAGCCCAGATTTTAAAAAGGGCTCTTCTGGTCTTGCATCCTCTCAAAAAAGGCCAGGCCAAGACGTTCCTCCTACTCCTGGCCAGGCCCGGGTAACAGTTCTTATAGGCCTCGATCATCCAGTTCTTATAGGCCTCGATCATACCGCTGCCAAGAATCACCAAGCTCCTCTGGTCTCCAGGATTCATCTCCTCCTGGAGGCCTCGGACCTCGGGCCTCGGATCTCGGGCCGACCACTCTTCCGTCTCCCAGGCCTGGCCTCCCCACAACCAGCGAAGCCCCCATTCCGGCCCAATCCGGCCCATCCAGAGGCTCCAGTGGGTGGATGATGTCACACAGGATGCATAAGCCACGGCCATGTTGTTCAGATCTTCCAGCCGTTCTTTTCTGCTGCCCAAAAAAGAGTCTCACCTCCTCCTCGGCGTCCTCGGCGATATCTCCGCCGCTATCTTACCCTAGAGGGCCGTCCAGGTCTCAATCTGTTGCTAGGGTAAGCAAACTCACTGGGCCCGGCCCTTAAGAATGGAAAACAGACCGGGCTGCATGTATTTTTAAGCCAACGAGCTCCAGGACCCAACGGAGCTCAGAGGCAGACCGCCATCTTCGCGCCTGCGCAGTCCTTCTTTAATAGAGGTAAATTATGACCATATTTGCCTGCTCGGAGACTTTAATGCCATAGTAGACCAAAATTTGGACTATATCCCAAAGAGTGGTAAAGTTGGGAAAAGGAAGAATTTACTACCAAAAATTTGTGAACGAATTAGAGAGGAATTTGGGCTACGCGATGTTTGGAGAGAAAGGAATCCGGGAAATAAACAGTGCACTTTTTTTCCCACAGGCATCATTGTTCAAGCAGGATTGATATGAGTTGGATGACAGTAGATCTAGGAAACCAGGTATCAGATATAGTGATAGGGGTAAATGACTGGGCAGATCATAATCCTTTGAGGATAGTATGGAGGGGAGTGCGAAGAACAAAGAGATGGAAGATGGATGCGGGGATATTAAAAGATAAAGATCTACTCCAAAAATTAAAGGAGGAGATGGAGTTCTTCTTTGGAACCAATAAGAAAGAAGACACTAGCCTTCAGACTATTTGGGATACGGCGAAGGCAGTGATTAGAGGGTTAGTAACATCTCACATTATTTTGAAAGGGAAGGCCGAGAGATTAAAACGAAGGAAGTTAGCTCAAGAGTTGGAAAGGGTAGAGGAAAAATTGCTAGTGGACCCAGGAGACTCAAAGATACTGGAGGAAAAAAAATGGTTCGACACCAGTTAAATTTGCTAGATCAGGAGGAAGTGGCAACTAAAATCAGATGGGCAGAACAAAGGCATTTTGAACATGCTAATAAAGCGGGAAGATGGCTCACTTATAGGCTGAAGAAACAACAGGAGAGAAATAGGATAATTAGTCTGAGAAACCAAGCCGGAAGGTGTATTGCAGATAAGGAAGGGAAAGGGAAAATAATACAAGATTTTTTTTGCAAATTTATATACAGCAGGGGAAGAACAAGATCAGGATATCAGAGATTATTTAGACAAAGCTGACCCCCAGAAAGTGCCCCTCGCTATCAAAGAAATATTGAATGCAGAGATTACACTGAAGGAGGTAGAGTTGGTTTTAGGGGAACAAAAAGGGGGGAAGACCCCAGGCACAGATGGTCTGCCGGTAGAATTGTATAAAATTCTTTTCAAGACCTTAGGAAAATTCCTGACTGAAGTATGTAACGAAGTGCTGTCTCTTGGTCAAATGCCAATCTCATGGTCTGAAGCTTATATTACACTAATATTAAAGGAAGGCACAGATCCATCCCTGATAAGCAATTATAGGCCGATTTCCCTGCTTAATGCAGACTACAAATTACTCTCCGCAATTTTAGCAAAGAGATTAAAATTCTTTCTTAATGAGTACATTCACGGAGACCAGAATGGCTTCCTACCTCATAGACAACTTAAAGACAATGTGAGAATTATATTAAACATATTGGAATATTATGAGTGTAACTCCAATAGGGAGGCAGCTCTGGTTTTTGTAGATGCACAAAAAGCTTTTGATAGAGTGAGTTGGAGATTTTTGTTTGCACAACTAAGTAAAATGGAATTTGGAGAGAAGTTTATCAAGGCAATTCAAACTATATATTCAAAACATGTAGCGAAAATACTTGTCAATGGTGAGGAGTCCCAAAAGATACATATAGGAAAAGGAACTAGACAAGGGTGCCCCTTATCTCCGCTATTATTCATTTTAACACTTGAACCATTACTGGATGTGATTAGAAGAAATCAAGGAATTAAAGGACCAAGGTTTAGAAAGGAGGAGTATAAATTGCAAGCCTTTGCTGATGACCTGATATTTGTGTTGGAAGATCCATTGGAATCGGGACCGATTTTACTGCAAGAGCTGGAGGCATATGGGAAGGTAGCAGGGCTAAAAATAAATAAGGAAAAAACTAAGATCTTAGCTAAAATTTTGTTGATGACTAAAAGGATGCAGTTGGAAGAAACATTAGAAATTAGCCAAAAAAGTGAAATACTTAGGTATTTGGCTCTCCCCTAAGTGTTCCACTATTAAAGAAGACAATTACTCAAAACTCCTCACCCAAACTAGAGAGAGGCTAGAAAACTGGAAGGGACTACAATTATCGTTATTAGGCAGGATGGCAGCAGTCAAGACATATATTCTACCTAAATGGGTCTTTCTCTTCCAGACCGCTCCAGCCCCATTAGATACCAAGTTTTTTCAGTCTCTGGACTACTGCGTATGCAGATTTATTTGGCAGAATAAGAAACCCAGGATAAAACTGAAAATGCTCCAGGAATCTTCAGCTAGGGGAGGTTTTGGTCTACCAAAGTGGGATCTATATTATCAAGCAGCTATTCTATCCTGGGTTAGAGATTGGGCTTTGTTAAGAAGGAGGAGAATCCTCATACTTGAGGGCCATAATTTGCAACGGGGGTGGCATTTCTTTTTGAGTCAGGAGAACCCCAAAAAATATAAACATTTCATGGATCACTACCTCCGTAGAATTTTGATGAGTACTTGGGAACGAGTCAGAAATGCATTTTATTCGATGGCCCCGAGGTGGCTATCGCCTCTAGAGGCGATGATGTACCCAACTCTTTATAACAGAACTACACCCCTAACTTACCAAGAACTGTTGGACTCTGCAGGGAGATTGAAATCCCGAAGTGAATTGACAGCCTTAGGCTGTGACCTAGACTGGTGGTCTTACAATTTGATTCAATCTAGAGTAGATAAGGATAGAAATAAGGGGGGAATCTATAACTCTCTGCAAGAATTAGACAAAATATTTACAGGGAACGATGAGAAGCTCTTATCCAAATTTTATAAATTCCTATTAGAGCATTGAATCGGAGAGGAAGTGATTAAGGATTCAATGATTGCCTGGGGGAGAAATTTGGAACACTCAATTGATCTCGAGAAATGGGAAGAAATTTGGAAAAAAACTCTAAAATTAACAATGTCAATTGCATATAAGGAAAACATATACAAAATGTTATATAGGTGGCATCTTCCTCCGGCTAGATTAACGAAGATGTTCCCAGAGACCTCTCCGATCTGTTGGAAATGCAAGGCAGCTCTGGGAACTTATTTCCATACTTGGTGGACTTGCCCTCGAGCAGGAATATATTGGACCAGAATCCGAAATTGGCTTTTCGAAATTACTGGCTGTAGAATTAAGTTGATCCCGGAAACGTTCTTACTAGGCATGAAACCAGATAATTTAAACAAATCAAATTGGTATTTAACTATCCACATCATTATTGCAGCTAGAATTGCTTTTGCCCAAAAATGGAAATCCAGTGACATTCCATCAGAGACAATATTAATCGCTAAAATTATGGACTGTGCAGAAGCAGACAAGCTTACCAGCCTATTGAGAGACAAATAAGATTCACTATTCTATGTGTGCTGGGATCGCTGGTACGCTTGGCTACAAAGGAATTCAAAGAAGCGGACTTAACATTGCTGATTTAGAATCTCTATATGCTTTGATTACACTCCTTCACTTTGTCCTGGTCTCTTTCATATATTTTTTTCTTCTTTTTTTCCGCCTTTCTTATTAGAGATATGTATTAAATTAATAAGTGGTAAATGTTAGTTATAGTGTTATAACTCTAGTTATATTGTAATACTCTCTGCAATCGCTTTGTATCATTTAATGTCTTACTCCGTAAGTTTTTGTTTTTTAATGATTCAATAAAAATTTTTTTAAAAAAAAGGTGAAACCTGCCACTGGTTGTGTCCATCTTGTCACACTTCTGTGCCAGCAGATAAAGTGCTGATCAAAGTTCACAATCTTTAATCTTCTTCTTCTCTCTTTAATCCACCCACCTACTTACCAAGAGACACTTTGTCAATAAGGATTAGGACAAAACACACCCACAGAAATACATAAACAAACAGTCTAGATGCTGTATTAATGGTCCAAACTATTTTTATAGCTGTTGTGCACATATAGATGTCAATTGCCCATCTGTCTCATCCAAACTTAGAGGATCCAATTAGAGTTACAGCTCAAAAAATATATATTTAAAAGCCGTGTGCTTCCTTTACACTTGGCAGGAAGAAGAAAAAGAGATTTAGTTGGCTAACATACATCACTTTTCACTTTAAGATTAAAAAAAAGTGGCAATATGCAATTGAGAAAGTAATTGACAATACCAAAGATGCAATTGTTTTGGTAGGTAATTTCTCTTTTTAGGCAAGAAAAACAAAATGCACAGGTACAGTATAGGTGGCACCTTGTTCAATAGCAGTAACTGTGAAAGGGATCATGGAGTCCTAGTGGACAACCATTTAAATAGGAGCCAGCAGTGTGCAGCAGCTGCCAAAAAAGCCAACACAGTTCTAGGCTGCATAAACAGAGGGATAGAATCTAGATCACGTGAAGTATTAATACCATTTTATAATGCCTTGGTAAGGCCACACTTGGAATAAGGCATTCAGTTTTGGTCGCCAAGATGTAGAAAAGACATGGAGACTCTAGAAAGAGTGCAGAGAAGAGCAACAAAGAGGATTAGGGGACTGGAGACTAAAGCATATGAAGAACGGCTACGGGAACTGGTATGTCTAGTTTAATGAAAAAAGGGACCAGGGGAGAAATGATAGCAGTATTCCAATATCTCAGGGGTTTCCACAAAGAAGATGGATGGATGGATGGATGGATGGATGGATGGATGGATGGATGGATGGATGGATGGATATAGATATAGATATAGATATAGATATAGATATAGATATAGATATAGATATAGATATAGATATAGATATAGATATAGATATAGATATAGATATAGATATAGATATAGATATAGATATAGATATAGATATAGATATAGGCAAGAAAAACCAAATGCACAGGTACAATATAGATGGTACCTTGCTCAATAGTAGTAACTGTGAGAGGGATCTTGGAGTCCTAGTAGACAACCATTTAAATCTGAGCCAGCAGTGTGCAGCAGCTGCCAAAAAAGCCAACACAGTTCTAGGCTGCATAAACAGAGGGATAGAATCAAGATCACGTGAAGTGTTAATACCACTTTATAAGGCCACACTTGGAATGCTGCATTCAGTTTCAGTCGCCACGATGTAAAAAAAGATATTGATGTCTCGAAAGTGCAGAGAAGAGCAACAAAGGTGTTTGGGGAACTGGAGGCTAAAATATGAAGAATGGTTGCAGCAATTGGGTATGTTTAATGAATGTAAATTAATTTAATGAAAAGAAGGACTAGGGGACACATGATAGCAATTTTCCAATATCTAAGGGATTACCACAAAGAAGAGGGAGTCAAACTATTCTCCAAAGCACCTGAGGGTAGAACAAGAATTAGTGGGTGGAAACTAATCAAGGAGAGAAACAACATAGAACTTAGAAGAAATTTCTTGACAGCTAGAACAATTAATCAGAGGAACAACTTGCCTCCAGAAGTTGTGAATGCTCCAACGCTGGAAGTTTTCATGAAGAGATTGAACAACCATTTCCACACAAAATGATGCACCGCCGAAACCGGAAGTGACATCCGATTTGCTTCGAGCGTCATTTTGAGTGGTCCGGAGGCTTCAAGGAAGCCTCCTGAAGGTCGCTGAAGTCTCCGGAGGGCCTCCGGGGGGGAGGCTGTTTTCACCCTCCCCAGGCTCCTATAAAGCCTCTGGAGACTACGGAGAGCAAAAAAAAAGCATGCAAAAAATGGGGGGGGTCACGCATTGCATTATGGGTGCGGCACATCCACGCACGATCCCCCTGCGCTCCCCCCCACTTACGGCACGCGAGCCAAAAAAGGTTCACCATTGCTGGCATAGGGTTTCCTTCCTGAGCAGGGCGTTGAATTAGAAGAGGCCCCTTCCAACTTCTATTCTATTCTATTCCATTCCATTCCATTCCATTCCATTCCATTCCATTCTTTCAAATTGCATGCCATTCCCTGTGATTTCATAGACACAACATAATTATCTTGGCAACAATAGGGAAGTAGTTGCTTACTTCTGAGATATTTTTTTCAACCTCTTCCTAATCTAATTTTCAGCCTTAAGATTTCCTAGTGGTCTCTGGTTGGAGTATCAACAGTACTTGACTCTGCTGAACTTTTTGAGATCAGCCGGGTTCCATTAGATGCGGCCACCTGCTGTAGCCAATTAAACATTGCATTTCAACACAATGATGCCTATTACAAAAAGGTTGCGCTTCCACTGGAAAGGAAATTACACAGTAATGAAAGTTTAAAGGTGTTCTTATTAGAAAATGTCTCCATATAAATATAAATGGGCATGAAAGGAGAACAGTTAATTGATTGGTTACCCATGGAATGAAGGCAAATATATGTGTCCCCGAACAATGTTGCAAGATCCTATCTGGGTTGGTCACCAGGACTAGAAGTTTTGTCTTCTGATTCCTGCTGGAGTCCATCCTCAGGGAACTTCTCTCTAGCAAACTGTGTCACACACTCTGCTAGAGAGAGGTTATCTGAGGATGGACTCTGGAAAGCTCCAGAAAGCTCAGAAGACAAAACCCAGTGTCAGGCCTGCAGCCCTATTCCTTTCGGATCTTTGGCCTGCCAAACTTTCTATTATTCTACTATGCCTTTTCTATGGTGGGAAAATGGGAGGGGGGATTGTACGGAGTAAAATGCTGTGTAGCCAAAATAAAATTCCTTTCTAGAAACCCAAGGTCATCCTTTGTCTTTGCATCTCTGCACCTGATTGGAACTGGATGGGTAGAGCTGCCAGCATGGCAGTGGGAGATTGGACCATGGGATGGACTTGTGGGTGTGGGGGCAAGATCATGAACTTTCAATTGGGTGGAGAAAACCAGGAAGTTTTCAGATTTGGGTTTTCCCAGATGTGCCAACATGGCTCTCTTAATAAATTGGAACTTTGAGCAATACTTTGCCTTGTACTCTGATTTAATTTTGGATGCTATTTGGAACCCTGACACCCAGATTGGATTGCTTACTTTCATTCAAATCAGTGTACACTCTTAGCAGCCACATAGATAGATTTTCTCCATGAAGATCTGTCACTAACCAGATCCTTCAACTCTTCTAACGATACCCTAATAACCACTGTAGCCCGCCCTCCTTGCTACTGGTTGTCTTCTTCTGGTCTTTCCTTCTGCTGGAGGTTCACAGGGGTTTGTGGGAAACTCTAGCTAAGATTCTGTGCATTCAGAGAACCCCCAAATCCCACTACTGCCCACCCTGCCCCTCCCCTCCCAGGAGTCCCCATGTGGCCCATTTTGGATGCAGATAAGCGCAGGGCATGCGTGGAGGCTCAGGGAGAGTGAAAAACAGGCCTACCGGAAGTTTGAGAAGGCCGGAAATGGGCCTCAAGAGTATGGGGAGGCAATTTTTGCTCTCCTAGAGGCTCAAGAAAAGCATCCGGAGCCCAGGGAGGGAAAAAAGCCCCCTCCCTACTGTGGTGCAGGAGGCAGACTAGGCCACCCTCACCATGGCCATGCCCACCCAGCAACCAGGCAGAAAACCCCTTGCTAACATTTTTGAAGCCTACCCCTCCTTCTACCTTCCCGAACATGAAAGAAAGAGCCAGGTTTTCACATAATACGTCCAAATTAGGATAATTTGAGCCTGGTCATTTGTGCCTCAAATGAAAACTCTTTTGTTTGATTTGTTTGATGAGTCATTTGTTTGCTTTCTTGGCTGTCTACAATCTTTTCGAGCATCTTCTCTAAAATATAGATATTATGACATCTTTAAAAAAATATTCACAGAAAAATTTGATGGAAAGAAAGAGTTGGGTTTGGGGCTTCTCTGAACTTCATTCTTCTGATTTGGTTTACAAGCAAGCAAGTTCTAAGAACAAGAAGAGCCCAACTGTTCAATCTTGAGCTACAAATATTCTTTGTGTGGGAAAGGAACAAATTAAAACATATGTTATAGAAATTCAATGGATTGGATGTTTAATCATTCAAACCTTTTCAGGAAATACCAAGGAGGATTTTTCGTAGGAAGTATGCAGGAACTAGTTAGTTAATTGTATCTATATATAAAATAATCATATATAACTATAGATGGATGGATGGATGGATGGATGGATGGATGGATGGATGGATGGATAGATAGATAGATAGATAGATAGATAGATAGATAGATAGATAGATAGATAGATAGATATAGATATAGATATAGATATAGATATAGATATAGATATAGAGATAGAGATAGAGATAGAGATAGAGATAGAGATAGAGATAGAGATAGAGATAGAGATAGAGATAGAGATAGAGATAGAGATAGAGATAGAGATAGAGATACAGATACAGATACAGATACAGATACAGATACAGATATAGATATAGATATAGGCAAGAAAAACCAAATGCACAGATACAATATAGGTGGTACCTTGCTCAATAGTAGCAACTGTGAAAGGGATCTTGGAGTCCTAGTAGACAACCATTTAAATATGAGCCAGCAGTGTGCAGCAGCTGCCAAAAAATCCAACACAGTTCTAGGCTGCATAAACAGAGGGATAGAATCAAGATCACGTGAAGTGTTAATACCACTTTATAAGGCCTTGGTAAGGCCACACTTGGAATATAGCATCCAGTTTTGGTTGCCAAGATGTAGAAAAGACGTGGAGACTCTAGAAAGAGTGCAGAGAAGAGCAACAAAGAGGATTAGGGGACTGGAGACTAAAGCATATGAAGAACGGCTATGGGAACTGGGTATGTCTAGTTTAATGAAAAAAAGGACCAGGGGCGACATGATAGCAGTATTCCAATATCTCAGGAGTTTCCACAAAGAAGAGGGAGCAAAGCTATTCTCCAAAGCACCTGAGAGCAGGACAAGAAGCAATGGGTGGAAACTAATCAAGGAGAGAAGCAACTTAGAACTGAGGAGAAATTTCGTTAGAAAAATTAATCAGTGGAACAACTTGCCTACAGAAGTTGTGAATGCCCCAACACTGCAAGTCTTCAAGAGGATGTTGGATAGACATTTGTCTGAAAAGATGTAGGGTTTCCTGCCTAGGGAGGGGGTTGCACTGGAAGACCTCCAAGGTCCCTTCCAACTTTGCTATTGTATTGTATTGTATTGTATTGTATTGTATTGTAGTGTAGTGTAGTGTAGTGTATTGCATTGCATTGCATTGGATATAGATATAGATATAGATATAGATATAGATATAGATAGAGATAGAGATAGAGATAGAGATAGAGATAGAGATACAGATACAGATACAGATACAGATACAGATACAGTGGTACCTCGGTTCACGAACTTAATTCGTGAACTGACTGTTCGTGATCCGAATTGGTCGTGATGCGAGGCACAATTTCCCATAGGGTTCAATGTAAATCCGATTAATCCGTTCCGACCTTGTTTTTTGGTCGTGATTCTTGAACTGACTCTGTTCGCGAACAGAATTGGTCGTGAACAGAGGCACAGTTTCCCATAGGGTTCAATGTAAATCCGGTTAATCCGTTCTGACCTTGTTTTTTGGTCGTCCGCGGCTCCAGTTCGTGAAGCGAGGCGGGGTTCGTGAATCCGAGCATTTTTACGAACTTTTCTGTTCGTGATGCGAGGGCGGAGTTCGTGAAGCGAGGCGGAGTTCATGAAGCGAGGCGGAGTTCGTGAAGCGGAGCGTATTTTTACGAACTTTTCCGTTCGTGAACCGAAACGGTGTTCATGAACCGGGGCACATTTTTTGGGAAATTTTTGGTCGTAATCTGAATTGGTCGTGAACAGAGGCGTTCGTGAACCGAGGTACCACTGTATAGCCTAAAATTTCATGTAAGGATATAGAGATTTCGCAAATTTCATCCCTCAATTTGGGAGATTATTCATGAATCATGAATTATGTCTGTCCTTTCAAATTGAAGATGATTAGCTGAGAATAAATGCAGGAGAATATTTCAGCACAACTCAACTGCCTTAAATTGTGGCTTTTAGGACTAAAGTTACATATGTGGATATGTAAAGACAATCTTTCAACAGGTACATAATCATTTTTCTGTGTTTGAACAGCGCGTGACCCATGAATGATAACTTCAAACAATCCATCAAGCCAAAAAAAAAATACAAATCTGTTATGTGACTACAGCTCTTATACGTTTACCCAACTAGAATAAATTTATTGTATCAATATTGCCATCTATTTATTTATTTATTGCCAAAAGACTGAATTTAACTAGACTGTTTACATAAGATCCAAATGGATCATTGCTTTAAGCTTTTGAAATCAATTTGGGGGAGGTTTCAGAATATTTGTTTTATTTATGTCCGACCTTTATTTTATACAACTCAAGAACATATAACATTCCCCCCTCATATTTTTTTCCACAACAACCACAGTTTTGGATGGGTTGGCCTGAGACAGAGTGACTGGTCCAAAATCACCCAGGTATATAAATTTAATAAAATGAAAATGAAATGAAAAATGAAAAGTAGAATTCTGCTTTGATGTAAGCCATAACTGGATCATTTTTCAATAAATTCATATGAAAGCGAAGACAATTTCTCATTTCCTGGAATGTTAATCGTTCCCATTACAAGGGTTAGTAGCATTTCTGTGAGTAATCTATCTCAATTGTATCTCTGGCTCTCTCTCTTTTAATGTAGAAAAGAATCCAGTTTGACCTTGCTGGATTTAAAAAAAAAAAAAGGAAAGGAATTGCTCATATGAGCTTCCTATTAGATGGCGTAATGACAAAAGTTTGTTTAGACTGAAGGTTTTAATTATTCTGATTTAAAAAAAACATCCTATGCTAAAAATAAACCAAGCATGAAATGTTAACATATGGCACTAAAATCATATGGGAAAAGGTTGTTTTAAACATCCCTCTCAAGATCTGATTGTTTTTAGACTTCCCCTCCCAATGTCTTTAATTGCTTTATACAGTTTTGATTCATATCCTATTATCACAGGAATTCGAAGCTGCAAATGGCATACCATTATTAGGTTGGCTCAGAACAAGAAGTTCAACAATGTACAATTCTGCGGTAACCAAAGCAGAGAAATGTCAACAATCAGTCAATATTTCCCAGAAGAGGTTTCTCCTCACAGACATCTGTACAAATAAAAAGAGCCCACTCTGTGGAATTTTCTTGTGGAACAGAATAACAAGAGTTGGAAGGGACCTTGGAGGTCTTCTAGTCCAACCCCCTGCTCAAGCAGGCGACACCTGTGCCATTCCAGGCAAATGGTTGTCCAATCTCTTCTTAAAAAGCTCCAGTGTTGGGGCATTCACAACTTCTGGAGACAATTTGTTCCACTGATTAATTGTTCTCACTGTCAGGACATTTCTCCTCAGTTCTAGATTGATTCTCTCTTTGAAAAGATTCCATCCGTCACATCAATTCTTCAACATTTTCTTGCGGAAGTCACTGTTTTTACTCACAATGCTTTGCAATAAGTCTCCTTTTGGAGCACTCTGAGTATTGGAAAATGGTGGCTGAGTGACTTGCTTCAGTTGCTACCATTGAAAGAACAGCAATAGCACTTAGACTTAAATATCGCTTCACAGTGCTTTGCAGGCCTCTCTAAGCGGTTTATAGAGTTAGCCTATGGCCTCCAACAATCTGGGTCCTCATTTCACCGACCTTGGAAGGGTGGAAGGCTGAGTCAATCTTGAGCCTGGTGAGATATGAACTGCCAAGTTGCAGGCAGCCGGCAGGCAGCAGAAGTAGCCTGCAGTACTGCACTCTAACCACTGAGCCACCATGGTGCATGAATCAATGAAAATAATGAATGAAAATAAAGTCATTTGCACACGACTTTATTAAAAGAAAACCAGTGATTGAAAGTAAATATAAATTTGGAGATCTGTTTGTTTCAACAAAAGAAGTGGATTCTCCATGCCTTACTTCTCCACAGCCCACCTAAAGACTTATTCTTCAATATCAGAAGAATAATTGCATTACACCAGCAATGGTGAACCTTTTTTATTTTTTATTTTATTATTTTATTTTTTTTATTTTTCAGATTTCTATACCGCCCTATTCTCCCTGGTGGGACTCAGGGCGGTGCACAAAAAGAATAAAAACACCCACAACAAACAAACAATCACAAAATAAAATAGAATTAAATAAATTAAGTCTGTGCTAAAAGTAGGTAAAAACTATTTAAAATGTTATATTTAAAATTAAACCATTAATCTATGCCAGGCCCGCCAGATGGAAAAAGTGTGTTTGGAGCGCCCGGCGGAAGAGGCGTAAGTCCGTGATGGTGCGAAGGTCAGGGGGCAGGTCGTTCCAGAGGGCCGGACCCGCCACAGAGAAGGCCCTCCCCCTGGGGGTCGCCAGCCGGCATTGACCGGCATCCTGAGGAGGCCCTCTGTGTGGGAGCAGACAGGTTGAAGGGAGGTATGTGGCAGGAGGTGGTCTCGCAGATAGCCAGGACCCATGCCATGGAGCCCTTTGAAGATGATTACTAACACCTTGAAGCACACCCGGAAGTTACTAACACCCGGTGTTACTAACACCTTGAAGTGCACCTTGGGTATGCGTACCAAAGGGGGGGTAGTGCAGGGCAGGGGTCATGCGTGGGTGTGCCACACCCATAATGCAATGCACGCCCCAAAGTGCGCATGCGCACATGACAGGCACTCCTCCCATTTTTCCATGCTTTTTTCGCCCTCCCCAGGCTCCAGAGGCTTTATAGGAGCCTGGGGAGGGCAAAAACAGCCCTCCCCAGAGGCTCTCCAGAGGCTTCAGGAGCTTCCCTAAATCGTCAGAAGGACTAAAAACTACCCTACAAGCAAACCGGAAGTGACTTCTGGTTTGCTCGTAGGGCCGTTTTTAGTCCTCTGGAGGCTTCAGGGAAACTGCTGAAGCTTCCGGAGGGCCCCCAGGGGGCGAGCGGCTGTTTTCGCCCTCCACAGGCTCCTATAAAGTCTGGGGAGGGCAAAAATGGCTTTAAAAATGGCTGAATCAGCTGACCATGCTTGCGCACTTACCAGCTGACAGGGCAACACCTCGTGTGCCCTACCAAATGGCTCCGTGTGCCACCTGTGGCACTTGTGCCATAGGGTCACCATCACTGCACTACACCATGTTTCTCAATGTTTGTTGAGTGGGCTTCAACTCCCAGAATTCTCCAGCCAGTATTTAAGACAGTTGAAGTCCAACTGTCTTAAAATTATGTTTGAGAAACTCTGAACTACACAATGATTTGCAAAAGTTGTGTTGTGGCTTGCCAGCAGCCAGAGGCGCTGGCAGCAGAGTTGGACAGTGAGGAGGACGGGGAAGAGCATGGGCCACTCTTGGAGTGTGGGGAAGGCTCTGATGAGGGCTGTGCATCAGAGGCAGAGACGAGGCCAAGGCCATCTGACAGTTTTCAGCTGCCTTTGGAGCTAGACAGCAGTGAGACAGAGGAAAAGCTGGAGCCTGTTCCCAGTGTACGCCTGCACAGAGCTCCCAGAAGAAAAGAATAACTCAGAAATCAGGGTGGACTTGGGAGTAAAGGGACAGATGGTCAATGAATGGTCCCTCCCTTAGGAAATAAAAGAGGAGTGAAAGGGGAGTTGGCTTTTGCAAAAAACAATTTGCTGGTTCATTCATTTCAGGAGTGTGAAGATCTGTCCATGAATCTGAGAGACTCTGTGCCAAGTCTTTCCTTGCACAGCACTGGGTTTTGAAAATATTTACATGGCAGCTTTCCAAGCTAGATAAGGTCCATAGTCATAAATTCACCTTTGAAAGACTGTTTACCAGGCCTGAACCATTTTTCAAACTTTACTTCCTTTTGCAAAGTCAAGCAGGGAAAGTCAGGTGCAGGGCTGCAATGCTCACCAACTTGTAACTTTGAGGCCACTCTGCTAAAAAGACCAAGTTAAGGGAGAACATTTGTAGCTCAAGGTTGAAAAAACAATAGTATTTAGACACAAACCATTTTACAGCTCTCTCTGAGCAGTTTACAGAGTCAGCCTATTGCCCCCAACAATCTGGCTCCTCATTTTACTGACCTCGGAAGGATAGAAGGCTGAGTCAACCTTGAGCTGGTCAGGTTTTCAACTGCTGCATTGAGCAGTAAGTTAGCCTGCAATACTGCATTCTAATCACTAAGCCATCGGAAGCGCAGTGATTCCTGCACTGATCATTTCATGATTTGAATCCTTTTAACTCTATCTTAGACTCCTAAGGTTTGAAACCACCATAGGACTTCCAGTCAAGTCCTCTGTTCAGGGTAGAAATCATCAGTCTATAACCACTGCTCCACTATGGCTCTAGTGACTAGCACCTAGGTTGGGTAATGAAACATGTGCAAGAAAACAACCAAGCTCAGAGAGCACCTCTCAGTCCAAATCAACATTTGAGGATCAGCCATTCCCTTTTTGGTGTGGAATAAGAATTTTGGGGAATATTTCCTTTGAATTTCCTTTTCCTTTTTACCTATGCTGTATTATTAGGTAAAGGTTCCCCTTGCACATATGTGCTAGTCATTCCTGACTCTAGGGGGCGGTGCTTATCTCCATTTCAAAATGGAAGAGCCAGCACTGTCCGAAGACATCTCTGTGGTCATGTGGCCAGCATGACTAAATGCCGAAGGTGCACGGAACCCTGTTACCTTCCCACCAAAGGTGGTCCCTATTTTTCTACTTGCATTTTTATGTGCTTTTGAATTCCTAGGTTGGCAGAAGCTGGGACAAATCACAGGAGCTGACTCCATTACATGGCACTAGGGATTCGAACCCTGGGAAAAATAATAATAATAATAATAATAATAATAATAATAATAATAATAATAATAATAATAATAGTAATAGTAATAGTAATAGTAATAGTAATAGTAATAGTAATAATAATAATAATAATAATAATAATAATAATAATAATAATAATAAGAATAAGAATAAGAAGAATAATAAGAATAATAAGAATAATAAGAATAATAAGAATAATAAGAATAATAAGAATAATAAGAATAATAAGAATAATTTATTACATTTATAAACCCTGATGGGACTCGGGGTGGTGTACAGGAAAATTAAAAAACCATCTAAAAACATACAAGACATACACAATTAAAAACGAATTAAATTACCCTGTACAAGAATTTAAAAACATTAAAATTATAACCCATTAAAACCAAATAGATAATTTGCAAAAAACAGACTGGGGCAAGAAGCGTCGATTAGGCCAAACCGGCCTGATGGAATAAATACGCTTTTACTTTTTGGCGGAAGGAGCGGAGGTCCGTGGTCGTTCTAATATCCGGGGGTAGGTCGTTCCAGAGGATCGGGCCCATCACAGAGAAGGCCCTTCCCCTGGGCGTCGCCCGCTGGCATTGCCTAGTGGATGGCACCCGGAGAAGTCCCTCTCTGTGTGAGCGAATTGGCCGAAGGGATGTATGGGGCAGGATACGATCCCGCAAATAACTAGGTCCTGTGCCATGGAGCGCTTTAAAGATGATAATCAACACCTTGAAACGCGACCGAAAGGCCACAGGCAGCCAGTGCAGCTCGCGCAGGAGTGGTGTTAGATGGGAGTATCTAGTAACTCCCATAACTGCCTGCGCGGCCGCATTCTGGACCAGCTGTAGCCTCCAAGTGGACGCAACTGGCGCACCAGGCGGACCTGGTAGAATGCTCCCCTGGCCACGGCTGTCACATGATCTTCTATTGACAGCCGAGAATCCAGGAGGACGCCTAAGTTGCGTGCCCGCTCCACGGGGGCTTGATGTTCGCCCCCTATGGCCAGTGATGGTGTCAACTGGTTGAACCGGGGAGCCGGTAGCCACAGCCACTCAGTCTTGGACGGGTTGAGCTTGAGTCTGTTCCTTCCCATCCAGATCCGCACGGCTTCCAGACACCGGGACATCACTTCGACGGCATCATTGGGGTGGTTTGGGTAGAAATGTACAGTTGGGTGTCATCCGCGTACAGATGGTAATCTACCCCAAACCCACGTATGATCTTGCCCAGCGGCTTCATATATGTATTGAACAGGAGAGACGAGAGAACCGACCCCTGAGGCACCCCACAAGTGAGAGGCCTCGAGGCCGACCTCTGCCCCCCTGCCAATACAAATTGCGACCGACTGGAGAGGTAGGAGGAGAACCACCGCAAAACGGTGCCCCTCACCCCCAACCCCTCCAGTCGATGCAATAGGATACCACGGTCGATGGTATCAAAATAAGCCCTCCCCCAAAAATAAGTCGTCCCCGAAAACATTACAACACAGCAGCAGCCATAAGGTGACCACGAGGCTCATCAATTTCCTGCACCTCAAAAATAATAAGACCTCCCCGAAAATAAGGCCAAGCACTTATTATGGAGTCAAAAGAAAATAAGACCCTGTCTTCTTTTCGGGGAAACACGGTAATGCGAGGTCACGCTGTTCCATGGCGCTAGGGATTCGAACTGCCCAACTGCCAAACTTTTTGATTCGACAAGCTTAGTGTCTTAACCACTGAGCCACCGTGTCTCTCCCTGTATTGGCTGTATTGTTACCTGGGTTATTTTTTAAGTTCCTTTCTCACTTTTTCCTCTTTCTCAGAATTGTGTCACATTTTCCACCAGTCTCCCTTTAATGAGTTGCTCACACCTTCCTTATTAGCTTTACATCCTTAGCACAGCCTATAGTTTCAGCACAACACTTGGGATAAAAACATTAGCCAAACAGTATCCTGATCTGTTTTATTTATTTTAGCTAGAAAATAAGATTGATTTGAATGGGAACCAAACCAATTTCTGCCCCATTCTATGGAAAATGTCGAGTCTTGAGAAGATGGAAGGGGATGTAACCATCTACTTCTAACACTTGAAGGATTGATAAAACATATGAAGAACGGCTGCAGGAACTGGGTATGTCTTGTCTTATGAAAAAAAGGGCTAGGAGTGACATGAAAGCAATGTTCTGATATCTCAGGGGCTGCCACAAACAAGAGGGAGTCAAAGTATTCTCAAAACCACCTGAGAGCAAAACTAGAAGCAATGGGTGGAAACTAATCAAGAAGAGAAGCAACCTAGAACTAAGGAGAAATTTCCTAACAGAACAATTAATCAGTGGAACAACTTGCCTCCAGAAGTTGTAAATGCTCCAACACTGGAAGTCTTTAAGAAGAGATTGGATAACCATTTGTCTGAACTGGTGTAGGGTTTCCTGCTTGAGCACGGGGTTGGACTAAAAGACCTCCAAGGTCCCTTCCAACTCTGTAATTCTATTCTATTCTATTCTATTCTATTCTATTCTATTCTTTGAAAAGGTCAGGTTGGTCCAGAGGTTAAGGCACCAGGTTAGAAGCCTGGTGACCCTGAGTTCTACTTCTGCTTTAAACATGAAAGTTAGTTGAGTGACTTTGGGCCAATCACCAGGAGACTGTGATGTCTAATCCCATTTTAGGCACGGAAATTGGCTGGATGACAACCACGAGTGTCAAACTTGCCATGTCACGCTGCCATCACGTGACATTTCACAATGTTTTTCCTATTTGTGGAACTGGGGTTGGCATGACCTGTGCATGATGCATCCGGCCTGCAGGCCATCAGTTTGACACCCCTGCTTTAAACCAATCATCAGGAGACTGTGAGTTCTAGTCCTGCCTTAAGTTTTAACGCAAACTAGGTGACTAGGGCTAATCACCAGGAGATTGTGAATTCTAGTCTCACCTTAGGCATGAAAGCCATCTGGTTGTCTCTGAGCCAATCACCAGGAGACTGTGAATTCTAGTCCTGCCTTAAGCTTTAATGCGAACTGGGTGACTAGAGCCAATCACCAGGAGACTGTGAATTCTAGTCCTGCCTTAAGCTTTAACGCGAACTGGGTGACTAGAGCCAATCACCAAGAGATTGTGAATTCTAGTCTCATCTTAGGCACGAAAGCCATCTACTTGGCTTTGGGCCAATCACCAGGAGACTGTGAGTTCTAGTCCTGCTTTATGCATGAAAGCTGGTGGATGACTTTGAGCTAATCACACTCTCTCTCTCTCAGCCCAGCTCACTTCACAGGATTGTTGTGAGGCAAATAGAAGAAGGAAGAAGCCTGATGCATGTTCGCCATCTTGAGTTATTTATAAAAATAATAAAGGGGGACGGACAAAAATAACTAAATAACCCTCACAAAGCCTCTCCTCTCTTGTTCCAGGAAATGGAGTAATGGATTTAAAATTACATGAATGAATGTTTCATGGTCATAAATGTCATGTTGACTTCCACCACACTCCCTCTTGTGGTTAAAGCCAGATAAATGGTTGACTCCCTTTCAGTGAATATGCTCAAGGAGAGTCTTGACAAGCATCTATCAAAGCTGTTTTAATTTGGGACTGAAGAAGGCATTAGAGCTGATGGTTGGAATTGCCTTTTCTGCCTCTATTATTCTATTTAGGTCAATTTGATCTTCAGGTGGCTTTTATGGTTCCTTGTTTCTCCATTTCTTCCCATCGTGTCCCTTTTCATCAGCACTTAACGGCATTAATTTTCTCCCTGGGCATGCAAGATCTTTGTTATTCTATCTGCAAGGGTGACATAAAGGGAAGAAGAGGGCTAAAAATAATTCGAAGGAAGAAGAAGTAACAACACCTGTGCATTTGGTACACCCTGTACAAAAATAGAGACATGACAATTCAAAGAGGGTTTTAAAAATCCAGTTGCATTTTGGGAAATTAATTGAACGTTGCGTAGATGAGACTGTTCAAGTATAGCCGCCACCAAATATGCTGGAATGAAATCCGGCTGAATGATTTTCTTTAAAGGAAGGAGAAATTTCCCAACTATTTGTCAAAGACAGGATTCTCCCTGATAACAGTAGTTAACAGAATAACAGGAGCTGGAAGGGACCTTGGAGGTCTTCTAATCCAACCCCTTGCTCAAGCAGGAAGCTCTATACTATTTCTGACAAATCTCTTCTTGAAAACTTCCAGTATTGGAGCATCCACAACTTCTGGAGGCAAGAAGTTCCACTGGTTGAACATTGGGCACTATCTAACAAAATGAAATTCAATTGTGAAAAAAGTAAGGTTCTACATTTAGACAAGCAAAACAAAATGCACAGGTACAGTATAAGTGGTACCTTGCTCAATAGTAGCAACTGTGAAAGGGATCTTGGAGTCCTAGTGGACAACCATTTAAATAGGAGCCAGCAGTGTGCAGCAGCTGCCAAAAAAGCCAACACAGTTCTAGGCTGCATAAACAGAGGGATAGAATCTAGATCACGTGAAGTGTTAATACCCCTTTATAATGCCTTGGTAAGGCCACACTTGGAATACTGCATTTAGTTTTGGTCACCATGATGTAAAAAAGATGTGCAGACTCTGGAAAGAGTGCAGAGAAGAGCAACAAAGAGGATTAGGGGACTGGAGGCTAAAACATATGAGGTTGCAGGAACTGGGTATGTCTAGTTTAATAAAAAGAAGGATTGGGGAGACATGATAGCAGTCTTCCGATATCTCAGGGTTTGCCACAGAGAAGAAAGAATCAAGCTATTCTCCAAAGCACCTGAGGATAGAACAAGAAGCAATGGGTGGAAACTAATCAAGGAGAGACACAACTTAGAACTGAGGAGAAATTTCCTGACTGTTAGAACAATTAATTAGTGGAACAGCTTGCCTCCAGAAGTTGTGAATGCCCCAACCCTGGAAGTCTTTAAGAAGATGTTGGATAGCCATTTGTCTGAAATGGTATAGGGTTTCCTGCCTAGGCAGGGGGTTGGACTAGAAGACCTCCAAGGTCCCTTCCAATTCTGCTATTGTATTGTATTGTATTGATTGTTCTCACTGTCAGGGAATTTCTCCTTAGTTTCCAATAGGACAGTATATGTGGGAAGGTGCATTTTATCTTTACAGCAACAGCTGTGTAAATGATGCTACACTGAGAGACAGCACATGACCAGTCCAGTGGTGGGTTTCAATTTTTTTTTACTACCGGTTCAGTGGCCGTGGCTAGATGGGGGGCATGTGACTGAGTGGGCGTGGCCAACGTGACGTCACTCTCACACACTCAGTCACATGGCCCCCTCCCATCACCAAGCTATGCCCACCGAAACAGTGGCGAAAACTTTGATGAGGGAGAGGGGGCTCCAACTCGCTAAGGGAGTGCCTGTAAACTGCCCAGTAAGGAAAAAAAGAAATTGCCTTCCTTCCCCTCCCCACCCCAGAACAATCTGCAGGCTTCAGCAGGACTGGGGGAAGGCAAAAACACCCCGCTTTGAGATACAATGGGCCATTTTTTGTAAAAAGTTGGACATTTTTCCCTTTCCCCAGCCCTGCTGAAGCCTGCAGAGTGCCTCTGGAGGCTGGGAGAAGGCAAAAACACTTCCATTTTTGTGAAAAATGGCCCATCTCTGGGACCTCTCTGGGACTGGCATGTGCACATCATTCAGTGGTGGGTTTCAAATTTTTTAGAACCTACTCTGTAGGTGTGGCCTATTTTGTGGGCGTGGCTTGGCAGTCATGTGACAGGGTGGGAGTGGCCACCTTTTAAAATGTGGTGAAACTCATTTAACAACGCTCTTGCTTAGCAACCAAAATTTTGGACTCAATTGTGATGATAAATTCTTTCTTTCTTTCTTTCTTTCTTTCTTTCTTTCTTTCTTTCTTTCTTTCTTTCTTTCTTTCTTTCTTTCTTTCTTTCTTTCCTTTCCTTTTCTTTCCTTCCCGTTGTGTCACTGGCAGCGGCGGGCCAGATTTACTTCCAGGTACACCGGTGGAACCCCCTCTCACCGATTCTCTAAATTTCACCAACCGGCTCTCACGAGTAGGTGCGAGCCTGCAGAAACTCACCACTGACATCATTTAAAAAGTGGGGGGGGGGGGATTTCATTTTTTCAATGAAGATTGTTCTGCGCATGTGCAGAACACAAAATAAAGATGGTAGTGCCCAGGATAGAACCAATTTGGTCACGTGCCTGGCCGGGTTACTACCTATTCAGCCGAACTGGTTTGAACTGGTAGGAACCCACCTCTGGACCATTCATCCAGGAACTCTTTCATAGCAAAGTAAGAACCTGAAACAAGCACGTCCCAAGTCTCAACCCAACACTTTAGCCATTATGCCAATTGCCTAAACCAGGGGTCCCCAACCTTTTTTGCACCAGGGACCGGTTTCATTTTAAAGAATATTCTGCGGACCGGCTGGCATAGAGGAGGAGCGGGGGGGGGGAGGGGGAACAGGCGGCGCATGCGCACATGGGGGGGGGGAGTCGTCTCACTCGGCCCTCTAGGGCCTCCAACGGTGCGAACGGTGCCTGCACTCTCCCGCATCGGTGCGCGTTCTGCCCAGGGGGCTGCTCCCTCCTCCTCCTCTCAGGCCCTGCGGACCGGTTCCTATCAAGCCACGGACCGGCACCGGTCCACGGACCGGGGGTTGGGGACCCCTGGCCTAAACCATAGCACGTATTCTGAAAAAGTACACAATCCTTTTGATAGACCAAGATGAATGCAAATGGATGGATGAGATGTAGGGGGGAAGCGAATGCAGAAAATCGGAAATAAATTCAATTTGCAGAATCCTTGCCTATGTTCCAAAAAGTCTGGTCAACCAAAAGGAATAAGCTGTAGGTAGAATCCCAAATGATAATAAGCTGCCATGAGAGTAATCCATCTTTGTGCATATGAAAAAAATGTTATGAAACCAGCAGTGACCTCCTGCAGTGCTTATGCGCAGCTTTCCCAGCAAAATCATTTTAGTATTGCCACGTATCAGCCCAGAGGCAACTGATACCTAAGGGGCTGCCGCAAAGAAGATGGGGGTCAAGCTATTCTCCAAAGCACCTGAAGGCAGAAGCAAAGCGGGGAAACTAATCAAGGAGAGAGCCAACCGAGAACTAAGGAGAAATTTCCCAACAGTGAGAACAAAGAATCAGTGGAACAGCTTGCTCCCAGAAGTTAGGAATGCTCCAACACTGTAGGTTTTTAAGAAGAGATTGGGCAGCCAGTTTCTGAGCAGGGGATTGGACTAGAAGACCTCCAGGGTCCCTTCTGTTATTTATTTATTTATTATTTATTTATTAATTATTCGAATTTATAAGCCGCACCCATCTCACCACATAGGGACTCGGGGCGGCGCACAGGGAATATAAAATATAAATATACAAAAAATAAAACATTCTTAAAACTAAATTAAATTAACCCACCCTGCGCTAAAACCCACATTAAAACCCCTGAATTAAAACTTTGGTAACTAAAAGCAATACGGTGTTCGAGTAGGATCATGCCAGGCCGGCTTGTTAGAAGAAGTGCGTTTTTAACCGCTGGCAGAACAGGCGGAGGTCCGAGATGACACGGAGTTCGGGAGGTAGAGCGTTCCAGAGGGTTGGGCCCATCACAGAGAAGGCTCTTCCCCTGGGCGTCGCCAACCGGCATTGCCCGGTTGACGGCATCTGGAGCAGACCCTCTGTGAGAGCGTATTGGTCGTAGGGATGTATGGGGCAGCAGACAGTCTCGTAGGTAGCTAGGCCCCGTGCCATGTTATACTGTGGCTCTGATTTCTATTGAACAGAATTATTTGGCTCCTTGTTAAAGCTGAAGCATAAGTTCCAAAAACTTGATTTTGATTAAACAAGAAAAAAAAGGGGTCTCAAACATCTCAGTTTTTCTCACTTTCACCTGCTAGGCAAATCTCAAAATATCCTCTGCTGTTTTGTGCACCTTTGGATACCTGTTGGAAGAAATGTCCCTCTGGGTTCAGTTCCAAATGGAGAGAAAGACACTGGAAACATGGAGACTGCTTGGAAAGATGGTTTAATGGTGGACAGGAGCACATGGTTTGAGATCCTGGGCAAAAAACATGAGAGAGAGAGAGATATTGATTTATATCTTATCTTGGGCACCGCCATGGAGCATCCTGTTCCTGTGTAAGAAATGTATTCTGATTGGTTGTCAGACTCCCATGAGACCATGCAGGGGTAACTTTGTAGTGTCTTGAGTCTCTTCATTGAATCTTGCTGTATGATGTACCGTATTTTTTGGAGTATAAAACGCACCAGAGTATAAGATGCACCAAGATGCATCAAGATTTTGAAGAGGCAAATTAAAAAGAAAAGTTTTTACACTCTGCAGACCTCCCCATTCACGAAAATGTCCCCCTTTTTAAAAAAGGGTGGGGGCATGAATAGCTTTTAGGAGGCTGGAAGGGAGGGGGGGCGAGCAAAAAACAGCCCATTTTTTTGCGAAAACTGGCCTGTTTTTCTCCCCCAAAAATGGCATGCATAGCCTTTAGGAGGCTTGTAGAGTGCTCCTGGGCACTGGGGGGGCGGGGCGGCAAAATTGAGCAAAAAAACTACCTTTCCCCCCTCATTTCTACCCTCCCCAGTCCCTGGAACACTCTGAAAGCCTCCTAAAGGCTCTTCATGGCCATTTTGGTGAAGGAGGTGGGATTCCAGGAGGCAAAAAATAATAATATCTGTATTCAGTGTATAAGATGCACCCAGATTTTCAGCCTCTTTTTTGAAGGAAAAAGGTGGGTCTTATACTCCCCAAAATATAAATCTCCCCAGGTGCCATGTGGGGAGTTCTGTTGCTAGATGAGTAGAGAGCAGCTAATCCTATCATGTCCTAGAGGCCATGTCTTTTATGTTGTAGGCTGCAAACACAATTATTGAAAGGGGGAAGGAAGGAAGGAAGGAAGGAAGGAAGGAAGGAAGGAAGGAAGGAAGGAAGGAAGGAGGAAGGAAGGAAGATTATCCTTGCAATAATTGCCCCCTATTCTTGCAGTAATTAGCCACATCTATAGAAATATGTTGGAGAATCTTTCTTTTCCTACAAATATGATACTGAATTTTGATAAACCTTTTCTATGCAACTCTGGTCCCCACACCATCTCTATACCTCTATCGGTTCATATTCTCCTTTTTAAAAGAAAAACAGTACTTATTTGAAATATAGCCCTCAAATATAAATATACCAGGGGTGTTCAACTGTTGTACAGTACATCCAGTGTTTATTAGAAGTAAACAGCACTATATTCAATAGGATTTACTTCTTCATATGCAATTTCAGTTAGATTGACTTCCAAGGAAACCTCCTATGGAGCATTATTAATTTTCTGTTTCCTAAATTAGCCACCGATGACTAGCAAAGAACCAACTCCTCAAATACTGGAAGGCTGTTGCAGTGTTGGAAGAAATGTCCTTCTGGATTCAGATCCGAGTGGGCAGAAGGACACTGGAAACACAGAGGCTGCTTGGAAGGATGGTTTTGAATGGTGGACAGGGTCACATGCCTTGAAGATGTTGGGCGAAGACAAAAAAAAGGGTAGAGATGCTGAGAGTGCCGCGTTTTATACCCTCTCTGGACTTTTGAATTTCAGCTTGTATTCTGATTGGTTGTCAGACTCCCGTTGGGCCATGCAGGGGCAACTCTGTAGGCTGTCCTGAGTCCCAGGCTTGGTTGAGCCTTGCTGGGTGATGAAATCTTCCCAGGTGCCATGTAGTGAGATGGGGAGAGGACTAATCCCACCTTTGTTGGATCTTGGGTGAGGGCATTTGCCTATGAATAGACCTAGTTATCTCTTTATCTCTTAAGTGCTGACATCTGCTGTGAGCTATTCAGGAGGGTAAGGGGCTATTAAGAGTGAGTCTGTTTGCTGCCTAAAGGGCTATTAAGAGTGAGTCTGTTTCCATTTCTCTTCCAGGGAAATATAATATTCTGCCTTTTTAATATTTCCTAGAATATTTCATTTTTCTAGGAGAGGGGTGGGTGCTAACTTCCTACAGCAGAAAAGAAGATGTGGACCTATCGGTTATATACTGGCAGACAGTATGGTAGTTTCCACCAAGGTCCTCTGATCTGGTGGGAAAATACTCAAAGGTGATTGATTAAGACATCTGACAGCTCCCTATAAAAGGGCTGCTGCCAGACAGAGTCTTTGCTAGATTGTACATCAGGGGTCCCCAACCCCCGGTCCGTGGACCGGTGCCGGTCCGTGGCTTGATAGTAACCGGGCCGGAGTGAGTGGCAGAGAGAGTAGCGCAACTCTTAGGAAAGTGTAGCAAATGCTCTGCTATCCTGGCGGCTGGCCGGGGCGCTCCCCGGGGGCAGGACGAGGGCAACAGCCTGCATTGGGGGGGGGGGGCTCAGGGCACCACCCAGCCCTGTGCAGGGGGAAGGGGCTGCCAGGCCCTCCTGCCTGGGATGCAGCCCATCCTTCCCTGCCCCAGCTGAGGATCCTTTTCCCAGGACCCCTGGCAGCTTTCCCGCCTGGCTGCACGTGACCACCGAACGTGTGCGGGGCCCATGTGACTTGACTCACCCACTGGAGGCTCCCACCGGTCCACGGAATATTTTTTTACATGAAACCGGTCCCTGGTGCCAAAAAGGTTGGGGACCCCTGTTGTACATAGTGTTGACTAATAAAGAGCTGTTGTTACTGTTAGCCTGAGTCTACCTCATCCATTCACCCGATCTAACAGTATTCCCTAAACCTCTCAAGGGTAGAGCAAGACCCAACAGCTAGAAACCTTGACATCAGGTACAAGAAACCAAAACAGCTCTAAGAATCGGCCAGATAAGTTTCTTTATTATTAATCACCACTTCATAAGAAGCTCTCCAGATTCTCTTCCCATGGGAAAGCCAGATAGAGACCTGTTGTGGCCCAGCTGGCTCCAGATGAGCTGCTGATGGACTCCTCTAGTGAGGAGTCCTATGAGTCTGCTCTGGAGGAGGAGGGCGACCTTTAGAGAGCAGAGAGCCCGGCTGGTCATCAGGAGGCACTTGGGTCTTGGAGTAGTGGGGAGGATCAAGGCCAGTTTGTCCTTGATGCTAGATTGAGAAGGGCTGAAAAAAGGAGGCTTCAATTGCATCAGAAGCGAACTCGAAGGATGTGAATTAGTCCCAGCTGCCTAATGACTGGCCCCTCCCAAGAGGGTTTAAAAGGAAGTCTTTGCTAAGAAAGTCCTTGCAGAGAACAACGTTGGATTTCTAGGTTTGTGTTTATTCGTGTTGATTTTCAGGTTCATGTTTAGTCGAGTTAGGAAGCTTCGTATCTGTTCAGAGTCATTCAAGCAAGCAGCCAAGAGAGTTAGTGGCAGGCAGCCAGTCTTGTGTTAGTCGGAGAAAGGAGGGGTCAGAACAGAGACCTAAGGATGGGATCTCAAACTTTTCCTCCCCTGGATGGACTCTAAACTGGAAGGTCTTTTAATCCTCCCTCCCCACATCAAGGCCTCCTCTTCATCAGCCGGTGGTTCCACCCCACTAACAGACGGAAATCCAAATGAAAAATAAGGAATTTTCTAACGGCAAGGGACTTGAAGATCTCTATGGTATTTTCAAACCTAAGGATTCGATATAGAGTTTAAATAATTTATTCAAATCAGAAAATGCTCAATGCAGGAATTGCTGCACTCTTGGTGGCACAATGTTGAAAATGCAGTATTGCAGGCAAACTACCCTAAGCCTGGAGTTCGGTCCTGACCAGCTCAAAGTTGACTCAGCCTTCCATCCTTCTGAGGTCGGTAAATGAGAACTCATCTCTGCCTCTGATGCAGAGCCCTTGTCCAAGCCTTCCCCAGCCTCCAGGATTGGCCCATGTTCCTCCCCAACCTCCTTACTGTCCGACTCTTCTGCCAATTCTGCTGGCTGCTGGTAGGCAACAGGGAAATACCTTTTCTACTTTACTTGACAATAAAAAGGAAATTGTTGGCTTGAGCCACTGAATTTGAATTTGAATTTATTTATATTTATATCCCGCCCTTCTCCACAGAGGACCCAGGGCGGCGCACAGGAAATTTAAAAACATACAAAAATACAAAAAATAAATACATAATTTAAAATATATATTAAACTATCCTAATCCTATGCTAAAAGCCAAATTTTAAAATACCCAATTTAAAACTTTCTAAAAAGTCCCCATGGGAGGTTAGGCTAGGCCGGCTTGTTGGAACAGGTATGTCTTTAGACATTGGCGGAAGAGGCAGAGGTCGGTGATGGTGCGTAAATCAGGGGGTAGGTCGTTCCAAAGGGCAGGGCCCGCCACAGAGAAGGCTCTTCCCCTGGGTGTCGCCAGTCGGCATTGTCCGGCCGACGGCACCCTGAGAAGGCCCTCTCTGTGGGAGCGTATCGGTCTAAGGGATGTATGGGGCAAGAGGCGGTCTCGCATATAACTAGGCCCCTAGGCCCCTAGGCCCTGAGCTCTCGAATCAAGTATTTCCTTTGTCAGGAAGTTTAATTAACCCATCCACTTAATCTCAAACTTAAAAGCCCCACACAAGATTGTTGTAAGGATAAAGAAAAACATCCACATCTACTTCCAGAAGGCTTATAAAAAGATGGACTGAATTTTGAGGCTATGACATTTCTTAGGAACATGTCACATTTCAAAAGAGGAGAAATTGTAGTTTCTGTTACAATGAACAAGTGACCGAAGTTTCCCCTAAATTTTCATTCTGCCTGCAGCTTTGGAGCATCATATTATCTTCCCCGAAACAGGTGTTTGAGATTTTTATGTCTTTTTTTTTTGTCTCTTTATTAAGGCTGGACAGGATGCTGATGAATCTTACAGAGCCACACAATTTAATTTTCCCAATTACATGATTTTTCATCCTTTGCAGACCCTGCGTGCCACAACAGGCAGAGCTTCCAAATGACCTCGCAACACCTACTCCACGGGGAAGGTTGACAGGTTGGAAACCGTTCAGCATGATAGCTGGTTCATTGCTGTAACATTTCAAAAAGCCATTTCCAAGCTGGGTAGAAAGGAACGTTGCAAGCTCAATGTATTCCTAATGGACACTGGGTTGGTAGCTCTTTGCAATAGGTTTGGCACGAGAGCTTGACATACGGGCCAATGTCCATTATTAGAAGCTGATGAACCTAGATCAGGGGAAGTCAACTTTTTATACCTACCGCCCACTTTTGTATCTCTGTTAATAGTAAAAAAATTTAACCACCCACCGGTTCCACAGTAATGGTGATTTATTAAGTAGGGAAGTCAATTAAATTAAAAAAAGGAAAGTGCTTCAGTATTGGACAAAACCCCTACCACCCACCATGAAAGCTGGAATGCCTACAGGTTGACTACCACTAACCTATATGGACCTAATTGCCAAATGCAGAGCAGGGCCAAACGTAGCACAGAGTCAAACAGAACTTTTCAAAGCTTGAACCAACCAGATGAACTAATTGCTTCTTGCAAAAGCTCACGTCCTGTTCGCTCCTCTTTTATGTCTTATGGGAGGGGCCAATCATCTCCAAGCCTGACTCCCAAGTTGACTCTGTCTTCTTAATTGTTCTTGCCTTCTGGCAGCACAGCACATGTGCACATTGGGAACAGGCTCACACTGTTCTTCTGCCTCACTGATGTCAGACTCCAGAGGCTCCAGAGGCAGCAAATAACTACCAGATGGTCTTGGCCCCCTCTCTGCCTCCAATGCAGAGCCCTCGTCTGAGCCTTCTCCAGATTCCAGGAATGGCCCATGTTCCTCCCCAACTTCCTCACTTTCCGACTCTGCTGCCAGCTCCACAGGCTGCCGGTGGGCCACAGCAATCCTCTCTTACAAGAATCTGAACTACTAACAGTCAAAACAAATTGATGATCGATAAGAATCAATGGAATTCAAAATGGGCTGGACTTAGGTCTCTTTTGGGGTGTGAAAGACTCAAGACTGGTGACATGTTTGACTTCTCTTTCAAGAAGTCATCTCCAGCCTGGTCATTTCCTACATCTTGTTTCAATTACTGCTTGCATGTGTTTGTGTCAGCGTTCCAAGTAATGCATCCAGGGAAAGTAGACCTCCGAGGTAGGTAGATTCCTCAAAAAGCAGTTTATTGGATACATTATATCGGCACAACTGATGAAAACCAACTCTGAAAGTTCCCGTGGTTTTCACCTGATTAAAAAGTAAAAGCTTCTCCTTTCCCCCAAGTCATCAGTCACATTGTCCAATAGAGGTGCTGGCTGGTTGCTTGGTTACTCTACTCCCCCTCTCCCCAGCCACCTGTTGGAAATGTCCTTGGTTCCCACAGGAAAACTTTTTGTTTTGACTATAAAACCCCAGCTATCTATTTGCCCCTCCCTGTCCCTTCTTCTTCCTTGTGGCACTGCTGAAGCCTCCAAGATGGCCTCAGCCAGCTTCGCTTCAGGGTTGACAGTTGGCCTGAGCCTCATCTGGGTTCTATTTTCCTGGTTTGAGTGATGAGCAAATCATGCTGGAATGAGAAAGGTAACTTTTAGTCAGTTATGTCTGCATAAATAGAAATTGTGGGTTGTTTTAGAGGTCTTGTTTTTTTAACTTACATCCTGAAGTTACATTTCTTTTTTCCTAACTTTTAGTTGCTGAACGTTTTGTTTTTCTAGCTTCTGGTTCCTACCTTCTCAACTTCTGAATCCCTTAGTCTGGATATCGAGAGTTGGGCTTACCTTTCCCAATTCACAACTGTCGCTGGCATTTGGCTTACAGCCAGAGGTGGGCTTTACGTAAGTTAACAATCAGTTCACCTAGTGAAGTGACAATGTGCGTACATGCCTTCCACAGTGAGTAGAGAGGACTAGGTGTGGAAATCAGCTGACAGAGTGAGCCAGAAAGTGAGATATAGTGATGGAATAGCATGGGAGGGGGGGGGCAGCCAATGGTCGGAACTACCAGTTTTCCTGAACCGGTCCGAACTGGCATCAACCACCTCTGCTTACGGCACACATCAGACAGCAGTCTGTGGCTCAACAGAAAATATCTGCTAGCTTTAATACACAGCTTAGGACTTAGTCAAAAATACATGCAAAAGCATATTTCTATAGACAAAAAAACCCCAGTAATTCCACTAATACATCAGCAATGACAATTTTGTATATGAAGAGAAACTTCAATGGCCATCCATATAAACGGTCATGAAAATTGCTTCTCTTCTTTTAACTTTCTTAAACTGAGATGGAAGCGAGACCAATCTTTTTAAATTCGGGTGGAGGGGAATGAAAAACTGAGAATAAGGGAAGCAGAAAGAATTGCCTGCCCCTATTTCAACCCAGAGATTCAGGAACTTCAGCTTTCTGAAGATGTTGAATTACAGACAAAGCCAATATAGTATATATACACTATGAATTAGTCTTTGGATGATTTAAATTCAAGTCTGTTTAGGAGCCGTGGTGGCACAGTGGTTAGAATGCAGTATTGCAGGCCAATTCTGCCAACTGCCAAGAGCTCAATTCTCACCAGGTCAAGGTTGACTCAGCCTTCCATCCTTCCGAGGTCGGTAAAATGAGGACCCAGATTGTTGGGGGCAATAGGCTGACTCTGTAAACTGCTTAGAGAGGGCAGTCTCCAACCCCCAGTCCATGGACTGGCACTGGTCCATTGTAAGCCAGCAACTGGGCCATGAAAGCAAGTGAAGCCCTATCTGCAGGACACAGGCAGCATGTGAAATCACATCCCCTCTGGTCTAGGGAAATATTGTGGCCCGCCAGTGGAATTGGCAGCAGATTCGGACAGTGAGGAGGTTAGGGAGGAAAATGGGCCAGTCTTGGAGTCTGAGGAAGGCTCAGATGAGTGCTCTGCATCAGAAGCAGAGATGGGGCCAGGGCCACCTGACAGTTATCAGCTGCCTTGGGAGTCAGACATCAGTGAGGCAGACAAGCAGCTGGAGCCTGCTCCCACTGTGCACATGCGCAGAGTTGACACATGAAGGGAATAGCTAAGGAACAAGGGTTGACTTGGGAGTAAGGCCACAGGTGGATGGTGAATGGCCCCTCCCAGGGGGAATAAAAGAGGAGGTTGTTTGCAGGAGACAATTAGTTCATACCTGCATTTCTGTCAAGTATTGCGGCGTCTGAAAGATATCAGTCTGGACACTCTCCATGACTGATAAAGGCCAGTAATTGAACTATCTTGAAAGACTATGGGCCGGGGCTTGCTGGAGAGGAATTCAATATAAATTAAATATAAAGTGTTTATTGGGATGAGGACTCAGCTTCAGGCTGCTGGGGAAACCTAGGTCAGAACAGGAAAAAACCCTCTCCATGGAACCAGTCCTTGATGCCCAAAAGGTTGGGAGCCACTGCTGTAAATCACTGCGAAGTGGTATATAAGTCTAAGTGCTGTTGCTATTGCTACTGTTATCCTCAATCAAGAAACATCACTCTTAGTCAGTGTACTGATACTGCAAAGCGAGAAAACATTGCAGAGCCCAATCTGAATTGGTCATTTGAACCAAAGCAGTGATGAGTTCCAGATCCCGGTGCAACCGGTACAGTGCAATGGGGCCGGGCGTCCACCACTTGAACGTACGCACCACATGAACCTACTTACCACCCACGATGCTCTGCGACGCCTCTGTGACTCTCCAGTTGCTCAGTGTAGAGCATCATGCAGGTGCTGTACACTCCATGCGCATGCGCGGAAGCCCTGAAAACCTCAAATACCGGTAAGGAGCACGGGCGGGTGGGCGGGCCCTCTGGAGCACTGTACCAGAACGGTACCTGGTGCTCCCGGCAGCCACCGGTATGCCTGTACCGGAGCGTAACTGTCGTAACCCACCACTGGACCAAAGGTTTATTCTTCCGAGATTCAAGCTTGTTGCTGAACCCATTCCTCACGGGACTTCTCTCTCTTACAGAATATGTGCACGAGGCTGTTCTACATTTAAATGATCCATTTATACGGTTCCTGGTTGTGTGTAGCTTTAAGTTGTTAATTAGGGTATTAGTGTCTGGCTGTTAAGTCATTAATTGTTGTTTCCTTATGCTGCCTACCCTTGGCTCTCCTAAGTAGCTGATAGACAGGTGGCAAATCAGCACTGCTATTGATTGACAAGGGGCCTGTTTCAATCATTTCTCTGACTATGTTTGTTAAATGATTGGAGCCTGGGAAACAAATGGGCCCCTTGCCAGTTAATAGGAATGTTGATTTACCACCTGCCTATCAGGTACTTAGGAGCTAAGAGTGTAGTGGCACAAGGAAACAACAATGATGACTTAATAACCAGCCATCAACACCCTAATTAACCACTTGAAGTTACTTTCAACCAGGAACTATTACAGATACAACACGTAGAACAGCCCAGTGTGCATATTCTGGAGAGAGAGAAGTTCTCTGACGATGGGCTCTAGCATGAACCCAAAAGCTTGAAAGAATAAATATTTGGTTGCGTTGACTGACTAAGATTGGACCCTGCAACATTATCCCGGGACATATATATATATGGACTTTCATTTGAGTGGGGAAAACCTGGAAACTTTCATATTTGGGTTTTCCTAGATGTGCCAATATGAACATCTCTAATAAAGTGGAACTTTGAGGAAACTCAAGTCTTTTTCGTTGGGGATGTTACTTAGAACCCTGACATTGAAAACAATTAATAGAATGTCTTGCTTCCAGAAATTGTGGTTGCTTCATCACTGGAGGATTTAAAGAAGAAATTGGACAGGCATTTATCCAGAATGGTATAGAGGCTCCTGCCTGAGCAGTGGGTTGGATTAGAAGACCTCCAAAGTCCCTTCCAGGCCTATTATTCTATTGTTCTGTGTTCTAATCCTTTATTTCTGCACACAAGATGGAAACTTGGGATTCCTATCGAGTCTGCCTGCTGGTATTTCAACAAGCTGCTTTGATATGATAAAACCACATCTACAGCATCAGAATTTCCTGACATTTCATCACTTGTTTTTGATTTATTGAAGACATGCCACAGTTTAGGCTAAAATCCCATAATAAGCATGGAGGGTGAACTTAATTCGCTAAGCTCTCCATCTCTGAATGCTGGGTTTTTAAAAAAATCATTTGTATGATGACCTTTTTACTTCTGGATGTTTGCTTGTACATTCTGCACCTCATCTTAAGCAAAATGCCCTATTCTCTTTCCTTGTTCCAGTAATGGGCTCACTATGAAAATTCTTCTGCACAATTACAAATCCACAATGGATGGAGGAATCTCCAGGTGGGACGGTACCTGATTGGGCCATGTGATGAACATGTGGATGCTGGGCAGGGACCTGAATTTCCTTTTGGGTGGGGAAAACCTGGAAGCTTTCAGATTTGGGTTTTCCCAGATGTGCCAATATGACATCTCTAATAAAATGGAACTTTGAAGAAACTCAATCCAGGGAGTCTTTATTCGTTGTGGGTGTTACTTGGAACCCTGTCATATATTTACCTTCATTTGTTAGGGAATGCTATTTGTATTGCCTTGAGCTCCTGGAGCAGGGGTGTCAAACTCAAGGCCTGTGGGCCAGATCTGCCCTTCAGGTGCTTATATCTGACCCACAGGGCTATCCTGGAAACAGCAAAGGACCAACCTGTGGTGTCTCTGTCAGTGAAAACAGAGCTCAGGAGGGCCACACACACTCCCCCGGGCCCTGTTTTTGGCCAAGATGGCCTCTGGCAGCCCTCTGTTAATGAAAATGAAGCTTGGTGGCTGCATGCGGGCCCCCGGGGCCCATTTCCAGCTGCAATGGTCTGCTGCAGCTCTCTGCCAGTGAACATGGACCCCACCTACCCTGGTCCCACCACCCTGGCCACATCTACCCCAGTCATGCCCACTCCACTCATCCCCCCCCCCGAGGTCAAACACAGCCCTGATACAGCCCTCAATGAAATCATATTTGACATCCCTGTCCTGGAGGAACCCTGAGATATAAATGTAATAAATATACAGACAAAAAAAAAGAATATCCTGTATTTTTCGGAGTATAAGACGCACCCAGGTTTTGAAGAGGCTTTTTTTTTTAAAGTAGATAGGTAGATAGAGGAATAGAGGGGGAGAGAAAGAGAGAGAAATACAGTAGGTAAGTAGGGAGAGAGAGAGAGAGAGTAGGTAGGTAGGTATATAAAGGGATAGGGAGAGAGAGAGAGAGAAATACAGTAGGTAGGTAAGTAGGGAGAGAGTGTGTGTGTAGATAGATAAGTAGGTAGAGGGATAGAGAGAGAGAAATAGTTTATAGTTTATAGTTTATTTGATTTATATACCGCTCCTATCTCCGCAATGGACTAAGGGTGGTGAGAGAGAGAGAGAAATACAGTAGATAGGTAGGGAGAGAGTGTAGATAGGTAGGTAGGTAGAGGGATAGAGAGAGAAAAATAGAGACATATATATATATAGAGAGAAATACAGTAGATAGGTAGGGAAAAAGAGAGAGAGGGTAGGTAGGTAGGTAGGTAGATGTTTCCAGGTGTATTTACCCATGTGCTGGAGAAGGAAATCACTGACCACCTTTGGAACAAATCTTTGTTTCTGCAGGCACAGTACTTGACCAACATAAGTCTCATCAATCACTCTAACTAAACAGCTTTCCAAAAGGGGGGGGAAACCCTTTTTACACTGTGCAAACCTCCTCCAAACGGCCCGTTTTTCACAAAAACGGGCCCATTTTTTTTCAAATAAAAGGCATTAATAGCCTTGGGGGGGCTTGCAGAGTGCTCCTGGGGGGGGTGAGGGGCCCTAAAACATGGGAAAATAGCCCATTTCTTTCGTGAAAACGGGCCGTTTTTTGGTCAAAAAATAGCATGCATAGCCTTATGGAGGCTTATAGAGTGCTGCTGGGGGCTGGGGTGGGCAAAACGCACTGTTTTTGCTCATTTCTGCCCTCCCCAGCCCCCAGGAGCTCTCTGGAAGCCTCCACAAGGTTATGCCCGTGGTCATTTTGGTGAAGAGGTGGGGTTTTAGGAGGCAAAAAATGCTGTATCCGATGTATAAAACGCACCCAGATTTTCTGCCTCTTTTTAGAGGAAAAAAGGTGTGTCTTATACTCCGAAAAATACGGTAGTTCCCAGCATCCTTAATAATTGATCCTGATGGCTAGGTATCTGGGATTTGCAGTTCAGGTGATAAAGTGTGAAGCACCCAACTAATTTTGAATTATACTATCACTATTAATGCTGCATCTTTTGGAATGTTGGTGGAGAGAGATATTGGCTTCCATGTACACAATGCAATTAATTCTATGAGGCAATCTAATTGCAACAGCTTGTTTAGGTGGATTGCACTATTGGTTATTACCATTGTGTCACCTTCGCTTTTTTCATTCAGGAAATATGTTTTGGACTTAAGGCACCCGTGGTCCTATTGCCCATTGTTTCATTAGCAGGTAGTCCATTTTGAATCAAAATGAATATATAAATATGCAGTTAATACAGCGTGACAACCTTTTGTTCTTGGCTTGTTCGAAGAACAATTGTTCTCTTCTAGCATCTGGACTGTGAGATGCTTCGGTCTGCTACTCAAATACACAAACTCATTTTTCTGCAATTGGCGCTGTCCTTGATATTAATTGCTTACTGTCATAACATTATAAGGAGAACATTGATGGATCGCCCTCCAAGTCCTTATTCCCAGCTTCCTGCATCCCACAGTGATCAATCCACAAGGAGAAAGACTGTCTCCACATGGAGAAAGGGAATATGGACATGATTGTTCCCCTCCATTGTGTGCACCATATCATTAGCATAAGTTTGGACCAGGTCAGAGGTGGTATTCAGCAGGTTATGACCAGTTCTGGGGAACCGGTAGTGGAAAATTTGAGTAGTTCAGAGAACCAGTAAATACTGCCAGTAAATACTACTGATCAGGAGGGAATGGGGATTTTGTAGTAACCTTCCCCTGGAGTGGGGAGGGAATGGAGATTTTACAGTATCCTTCCCCTGCCATGCCCACCAAGCCACGCCCACAAAACCGGTAGTAATTTTTTTTTAATCCCACCACTGGACCAGATAATTTTCTCAACCCATCCTATCTCTTGTTGTGTCGATATAATGATAGGAGATCCACAAATAAGTTATCTTAAGCTCTTAAATCCAACTAATAAAAATTGGCCCAAGCCATGTATCTATTCCAACTTCACTTGCTACTAAAAAAAACCTGGCAAACCCCCTGGATTTGACCAGTCCTGGGTGATGTGGACAATATGGAACCAAATTCACGCTGACCATGGTAGATGTGCAGACATTTTCTATAAGTGGGCAAATACCATCACCAAATTGTGACCGTGGGGCTGAAAAACAAGCTATCCAACATATAGCATCAGAGTACCAAGAGTTGATAGGGGTGTGTTTGAAGTTCCATTTCTCTCCCAAAGGGGTGTGTGTGAACACTCACAACCAGTGAACCCATTGTAGTGCATTGTTAGCCCCCCAAATTAGCTTTTCTTGTATTATTCATATTATAGAATATGTTTCTTTCACACCCACATTGGGAGCAATGGTTCTTTTATGTGCATTTTTGCCTCGTATTCGGCTTCTTCCAGCTCATCATTTTATGAAGTGATCTCTTACATTTTTCTATGTCATTTTGGAATTTAATTATTTTCTTTCTGTTTACAAGTAGCATCTAATCCATATCAGTGCTACTTGTATATCTGCTTTTCATTCACTCTGTCTGAAGATTAATCAGTTTCATGATTCCTATTCATATACAACCCTTACATTCTTCTACATTCGGTTTAGTTATTTTCCACTTTTCAATTCTTCCATATCCTTTATTCCCCAAAATCTACTCTGAATGCTGCAAAAAAGGGTCTGTCCCATTTTTTCCTCACCACTTTTGTATCTTTTCTTAATTATCTCAGTTCTTAATTCTTTTATAAACAGTCAATCACCTTCACTTCTGTTCGAATATTCATGATTGGGAGAGACATGGTAACAAGGTCAGCCAATGAATAGGCATAGCAACTAAATCAGCCAATGGGAGCGTAAACAGATCTAAGTCTGTGCTGAGAATCGAAACTGAAACTAGTCTGTCTGCTCTGAATGCTGAGATGAAACTGTTCTCTCCTGCTCGTGTTCTGCTTGTAACTTCTATCACATTGAAAGAATCTACTATTGGTATTGTACATTTATTCATCTGTTATTATGTATCTAAAGAAGTTGATGAATACTGCTGAATCAGTTATCGGTGTATGTTTTCTGGATTTGATTTTTCTGCAACAAACTGTGACTTCTTTATTCATTCCTTTTCCATATAAACATATGAATAGACACAAGCTTAAACCATATGTTGAAATACACAAATATTCACCAACTTTCATCACATTTATTTATTTTGGGGTATCCAAATTAGAGATTAGGGACTTTTAATTCGTTATTTATGTTTTTAACTATTTATTCAATTTTAGCACAGTCTTATTGATTTAATTGTTTTTTAATTTTTGTATATTGTGTGGGGTTTTTTATCTTTCTGTGCACCGCCCTGAGTCCCTTTTGGTGAAAAGGGCAGTATATAAATTGAAAGTAAAGTAAAGTAAAGTAGAGGTCCAATTACTTTTTCTCAATTTTCACATCTTGTTCCCACCTCCACATGTCACCCAAAAGAATGACTTTTGATCCAGATACCTAAAATGCCCCAACAGGCAGTCCCATGGTATCCACACTCAACACCCAGCTCCCTAATGGAATTTATGCAAAAAAACCATCATGGAGAGGACGTAATAATAGGAGACATGGTGCAGCAGCAGCTTTTTTTTTTAAATGAAAAAAAAGTTTTATTGGTTTTTACAAAATTTTAAAAATAGGAAAAGGGTATAAGGTGTTACAAAGATATTTTGAGGACATCTATGTCGGCCCTCTCCGAGGCTTCTTACAAAAAAAGATAAGATAATACAAATCATTTTTCATTTCCCTACAAAGTGGAAAGAGATACAAATATATCATTTTATATTCATGCAATCAATCATTATTTCTATAAACATCCATAGAAGTTACACTATATAGAAGAAAGTCATTTGTGAGATCTAAGTCTTTTAGCAATTGTATCTTCCTCTCCCTGACCTCCAGTGGGTGGAGCCGTGGCCCCCTCCGTTCCCCCATTTTCATCCTCCAGGATTGGGGAATGTTTTTTAAGAAAGGCTTCCGCTTCTGCAATTGTTTTAATTCTTACTCTCTCCCCTTCCCAGAACACTAACATTCCCTCGGGCATCAACCACTTGAACCACACCCCCTTTTTATATAATCTTTTTGATAAGATTTTATATAATCTCTTTTTCGGGATCTGTTTCAAAATGGCAATCTCAGTCTGTTGGTATATTAAGGGACTGTCTCTCTGTGCTCTCAGGATCCCATCCCTCGTTGACCTTCTTACAAATTTAATATGTATCTCTCTGGGTACCTCATTTATTCTGGCATATGCTGAGTTAATTCTATAGATCAGATCGATGTCCCCCCAAATATCTTCTTTGCTCTTTTTAGTGTAATCTGCTAACATCGTACACATTAATTCTTTTAAATCTTCAGAGGCAACTTCAGGAACATTTTGAAACCTTAAAAAGTAAGACATCCTTTCAAAATCCATCCTAGACATATGACCAGCTAAATCCACAATTTCCCTTTGAGAATTTTTTATCTCTCCTTTCATCTCAGCCGTCCCCCCCTCCAATCCATCAATTCTTTGTTTATTTTCCATTAGTGCTTTCTGTGTCTCCAAAAGTTCCAATTTTGAGCTAACATTGTCTTTCCGGATTTCTTTTATTTCTTTCATGATGTTTTGAAGAGTTTCCTCTATTGCTGATAACTGTGTAGCTTCCACCTCTGTTCCTTTGGATAACATTGAAGTAATCTTGGGTTGATGTGGCTGCTTTTTTGAAGCCATAATGAAAGTGTTAAGTTCTTGTCACTAATATGGCGTCTGTTGGAGAGGTAGTCCGTGAGGTGAAGAGAGAGCAAAAGTCAATATCCAAATTCAAAGTTCAATTTGCTTACAGTCCAGAGAGAGAACAATTTTTAAAAGCAATCCAATAAGAAAAAAAAAGAAGGCACATCTGGGAAAGGTCCTAATAATCAATTAAATCAATCCACTGTTAAAGAGTTCAGTCCCGAAGACGAGGGAGTGTCAGCAAATTTCAAAAGGAAACATTTCTTGCTGAGAACAAAGGAACGCCATCTTCCCCACCCCTCTGGAAACTGCGGAGATCTAGTGAAAGTTCATTTCAATTGTTGCCGGACAGAGATACAAAGTATCATTGAGATTCTTAAAGTAAAAGACTTTCACTTATAGTTTAGAAGTCGGATGTTGATTCCTCCATCTCCCCAAGCTTGGGGAACATTTCAAAACGCCGCTTTGTTTTCCTTTCCGAGGAGGGGTTTTACAAACTCCCTCCTCCTTCTTTTAAACTGAAAGTTGAAAGCATTAAGTGAAAATCACTCACAATCCACTCCGTAGCCATGAGCCTCGGCGTTGCCTTCAGCCCCAGCTTTCAGCCCATCTTAAATCTCAGCAGCTGTTCCGGCTCTCCATCGGCGAAGGGGATGAAAGAGGAACTCCCCCCCGCGACTCGTTCTCTGGCGCCTAGGGCGAGGCGGGAGCCACCACCCCGACCGCCATCGAGGTGGGGGGACTCACCGCGAGCTGCCCCCGAAGGTGCTGCCGGAGCAACCAAGCGGCGGACGAGTCCAAGACCCGACCGTCGCCTCCGGCTAACCGGAAGGAAGTCAGTGCAGCAGCAACTTAATGATGCTGAATCAATTGGCCAGAAATGGTCAATGGTTCGAACCCAGTAGTGCTGGATGGAGTGAGCTCCTGTCACTCACGTCTAGCTCCTATCCACTTGGCAGTCTGAAAAAATACCATCTGCAAGTACATAAATAAGTACCACCATTTTGGTGGTGGGAAATGCTAGCTGGGTTCTGCACAAGGAGCGAGAAATGGTCTTGGATCTGCCTGGATGCGATCAACGGAAGGAAAGTCTCGAATGATTTCACTTCCTCTAAAGCTTTGCTGGCCAGCTGCTCCTGACTAGTGGTTGTTGGCTGCCAGAATTTATTCTGTGTGCAAGGCATTGTAGACTCCCTGGTTCTGTATGCCATATGATAAATAAATACTACATAATGACGCTTGCAATCAGATCACTAAAAGAGCCACACAGTGGCTCAGTGGCTAAGACACTGAGCTTGTCGATCTGAAAAGTTGGCAGTTCAGCAGTTCGAATCCCTAGCGCTACATAAAGGAGTAAGCCCTCCTTACTTGTTCTAGCTTCTGCCAACCTAGCAGTTCTAAAGCATATAAAAATGCAAGTAGAAAAATAAGAACCACCTTTGGTGAAAAAGTAACAGTGTTCTGTGCACTTTTGACATTGAGTCATGTTGGCTACATGACCACGGAGATGTCTTCGGACAGCACTGGCTTTTCAGCTTTGAAACGGCCCTGCCCCCTAGAGTTGGAAACAACTAGCACATGTGTGCGAGGGGAACATTTACCTTTAATCCAGGGGTGTCCAAAATTGGGAACTTTAAGACTTGTGGACTTCAACTCACAGAATTCTCCAGCCAGCATAGCTGGCTGGGGAATTCTGGGAGTTGAAGTCCACAAGTCTTAAAGTTCCCAAGTTTGGACACCCCTGCTTTAATCAGATCACTATTGGCTGCCTCAATTGGAGGGTCTTGAAGATCTATCTGTCTGTCTGCCTGCCTGCCTGCCTGTATAGGCCACCCATCTTACCTCAAGGTAACTCTGGTTTATTTATAGTCATAAAAAATAAAAATGATACAAAGTAAACATATCTATATAAATAAAAATGTAACTATGGGTTTGTTGAAAACCGCTAATCTCCGAAAGTACTTCACCGATCGCTTCCAAATTTTCACACAACGTTTCTTACAAATACAGCACCAATGATATATATAGATTGTGTAGATGTCACACCTGTGCCAGGTACATGCAGCAGAAACGTAAAAATGTAGGTAGATGGATACAGAGAGAGCAGTGAGCCACAGCTATTATGTCATCCTTTATGACATAAAATACTCTGTCTATAGAGATACAGAAAGGGAGGCAGAAATGCAGTAGGTAGGTAGGTAGGTAGGTAGAGGGATAGAGAGGGAGAGGGAGGAATATAGTAGGTAGGTAGGTAGGTAGAGGGATAGAGAGGGAGAGCAAGAAATATGGTAGGTAGTTAGGTAGGTAGGTAGGTAGGTAGGTAGGTAGGTAGGTAGGTAGGTAGGTAGGTAGAGGGATAGAGAGGGAGAGGAAGAAATACAGTAGGTAGGTAGGTAGGTAGGTAGGTAGGTAGGTAGGTAGGTAGGTAGAGGGATAGAGATGGAGAGGAAGAAATACAGTAGGTAGGTAGGTAGGTAGGTAGGTAGGTAGGTAGGTAGGTAGGTAGGTAGGTAGGTAGAGGGATAGAGGGAGAAATACAGTAGGTAGGTACGTTGGGGGTTATACGGTGGTTGTGTGTATGTGTTTGTGTGTGCAGGTATAGATCTACACACAGATTGGTTGGCCATTTAATCAGACTGGGCCACAGCAACGCGTGGCCAGGAACTGCTAGTACATAATATTTGAATTGAGAGAGGACCTTAGTTTTCACCATTAAGTCCAGGCTCCCAGTCTCTTTATCTGGAATAGGTTACCTTATTGACCAATTTACTCCACGGAATCTACTTCATGCACAAGGCTCTTGAATTAGTATTTTTTATTATACCTCAGTGCCTCTCAGTCAGCTCCACCACATTCCAGGAAAGGAGAACAACATTTCAGATAGACCTGTTTTCTCTTCGTATCGCTTCTTTTCAAACTCAATTTCAATCTCTTTTTTTTCTCTGAAATGTGTTTCTTACCTATTGTAGGGTCTGCTATCGGTCCAATGCCATCACATCCTATCTCTGAGCCACAAAGTTAGAGAATGTGATTATCTCTGCCTGCCAGTATCTGAAAAAAGATAACTGTGTTCTGAACTCCATAATAATATTGCCATGGCAAAGTCCATCGGGTCTCTAAAAGATCTTGATCGAAACGCAATTCATTCCATCTCTACTTGCAACCAAACACCTTGTGCTGCTATAGCAGCTGAATGGATCATCCAATGATTGATATGATTTCCAGGTGGAATAGAAGGGCTGCTATTATATATTTCATCGATTAAGGGCTATGCAGAACACATTTTTCACTTCTGTTCACGTGTCTTGGCTCCGTTGTTCAAAAAGTGAAACCATGATGCGCTACTGGCATTAGTTGTTTAATTACTGGTAATTTCATAGTGCTGGATAATCTGGCATTGTCAGATGTTTCTACAAAGGGTTGTTTAGAAGATTCATTTATCAGTGTTATTGGAGCAAGGCACAGCGATTCGTTGGCATCTGTTGTTTTCCTTTGCAAAGTGGTGCCTTTGCAATCCGATTCAAAGAGTTTGATGCTTTAAGCTTTCTTGATATTAAACATCAGGATGGTTTCTGGGCTTACATCTAGATTTATGGTTGGGTGGATTCTTATTTTAAGGTTTGGGGTGCCTGTCAACTTTATCATTCTTTCATTTTATCTTTATATAATTATATGATTCATTTGTGCCGTTATATAATTCATTACATCATTTTAACCTTTTAATTTTTAAAATTATGTTTTCGCCTGTTTTGATCATTTGTAAGCCACCCAGAGTCACTTTGTAGGGGAAATAAATAAATAGTAATAGCACTTATGTGAGCTGCGGTGACAAAGTGGTTAGAGTGCAGTACTGCAGGCTACTTCTGCTTACTGCTGGCTGACTGCAATTTGGCAGATCGAATCTCACCAGGCTCAAGGTTGGCTCAGCCTTCCATCCTTCCCAAGTGGGTAAAATGAGGACCCAGATTGTTGGGGGCAAGAGGCTGACTCTGTTAACTGCTTAGAGAGGGCTGTACAAGCACTCTCTAAGCGGCACTGTCTTATAAGCACTATTGCTATACAACTTCACAGTGCTTTACAGCCCTCTCTAAGCAATTTACAGAAAGCATATTGCCCCCAACAATCTGGGTCCTCATTTTAATGACTTCGGAAGGATGGAAGGCTACGTTAATTTTCACTCTTTATACATACCTGTATAAAGCCTTCAACTTATGTCCACAAATGAGCCCAAAATTTCTGTTCTTAAGTAAGACATGTTTTTTTAAAAAAAATATTGTAAACTAGTAACAGGAAAAAAAAAAACCAGAAATAGGACATTAACAAGACAAAACTACATAGATATAACTGGGAGTGATTCACCCCCTATATGTTTACAGTTACCATATCATCTTACTACATTTCCAGTTATTCTAGCTATTTCTGTTTATCTATATCTTATATTTATTAATTCTTGATAATTGTTACTGCTCCATATATTTATTTTATTTACTATTTACATATCTACATTGTATATTTTTCCCTATCGCTTATCCCATAATCTTCTTACCTCTATCCATTTATACCATTTCCCCCAACTTTGATAAAATATTGTTTCCTGTCTGTCTTTAAGAATATATGTTAGTCTGTCGCATTCAGCACACCAGAAGATTTTGTTGATAATTAGTTGGTCTGATGGTAGTTCTTTCCCTTTCCAAAACTGTGGGTATGCTATCCTGGCTGCAGTGGTAATGTGTGTGAAAAGATACCAGTCTATCTTCCCTATGCCTCCAGGGTTTATTCCCAATAAATAAGCCTCTGGTTTTAGTTGAAAGGTGGTTCCTATAATCTCCGTAAGACAATCTTTTATCTTACCCCAATACCTTTGGGCTTGTGGACATGTCCACCACTGATGGTAGAATGTCCTTGTGACACAAAAAATTGTCCTTGTGTCTAATTGTTCTGGGGTGCAGTGCTCTATGGTGTAGTTTTGAGGGTAGGAGTTGAAACAGTTTATGTCAGGATGCCAGGGGTCTGTAAATATTTCCACAGCCATCTTTTTGACTCGTGCAGTATACAGGTGCTCAATGGAAGGCAAGTTGGTAGAGCTATATACCACTTCACAGTGCTTTATAGCCCCCTCTAAGCACTTTACAGAGTCAGCCTATTGCCCCCAACACTCTGGGTCCTCACTTTACCCACCTCGGAAGGATGGAGGCTGAGTCAACCTTGAGCCTGGTGAGATTCGAACTGCCAAACTGCAGGCAGCTGGCAGTCAGCAGAAGTAGCCTGCAGCCCTGCACTCTAACCACCGTGCCACCAAGGCTCTATATGGATCTCTAGAACTTCTCTTGGTAAAGAGAATAATATACCATTCATTTCTTCTGACATTTTTGAAAAACGTTCAGCCAACTACAGCCATGGGATCCCTAATAGTTTCCTACCCTAATTCTAAACAGATCCAACCTTGCTTAGCTTTTTTCCAGATCCCAACCAATGCTGGTTAGCTGCTCACATTTTCTGTGATTCCACATCACATTTGCTGGTGGATTAAATCCCTGCTGGAGGTCACATTGACCCTTCTTCTCCCCCTTCTTCTCCTCCCATGCCCATCGTTCAATAAGTATTCATATCATGTTCTTTGCAGTGGGTATTATATAATGGAGATGGGATTTTTAGAAATCTCCCAGGACAAAGCCAGAAGGCTTGTGTAACTAAATTAGAGAGGTCCCATTGGGGGACGTCAATTAGTCCTTAATCTCCTTTGCATTCCTGTCTCAGAGAGCTCTTCAGACAGCTATTTATTTAAAATCTGTTTGCCCTATTTTTCTTCTTTACAGAGTGCTCCAGTCAACTCATTAGAGCTTCTTCCTAACACAGAAGGGAAAAACAATACTGTTATATCTCCCTTTCCCTCCTAGAGCTGGCTCTTTTTCAACATGGTTGTTAACAACTTTTTGAAGGGGTTGCAAGATAGCCAAAGACCATGTATGGCAATCAGCTTCTGGGCTGCAAGGCCTTCCTGAAGTTTCTATCTATCTATCTATCTATCTATCTATCTATCTATCTATCTATCTATCTATCTATCTATCTATCAATCATCTATCTATCTATCTATCTATCTATCTATCTATCTATCTATCTATCTATCTATCTATCTATCTATCTATCTAGTTAGTTTGTCAAATGTGTACAAGATAACAGGTATAAGTATAAACATGGACATGAACAAATTTTGTATAAATGGGGACAGTAGGGCAGGGACAGAAGGCATGCAGGTGCACTTAGGCATGCCCCCTTACAGACTTCTTAGAAATGGGGTGAGGTCCACGGTAGACAGTTTAAGGTTGAAGCTGTGGGGGGTTTGAGGATGTAACAACAAAGTTGGGTAGAGCATTCCAGGCGTTGGTCACTCTGTTGCTGAAGTTGTATTTTCTGCAATCGAGTTTGGAGTGGTTTACCTTGAATTTGTATCTATTGTGGGCCCCATGTGTTTTTGCAATTGAAGCTAAAGCAGGTAGGATGTTGTATCAGGCAATTTTGTGTTCTATGCTTAGGTCAGACCGTAGGCAACGCAGTTCCCAGCAAGGCTCAACCAAGCCTGGAGCTCAGGAAAGCCTAGAGAGATGCCCCTGCATGGCTAAGGTGACCAGATTTTTCAAAGTCCCAAAGCGGCCTGGCGGCGCTGAGAGCCACCGGGTGGGGCAGGGAGGAAGAAGGCGGCCCGAGCCAGCCGCTGTCAGCCCATCATGCCAGTGTGATAGGCCGAGCTGAAAGCGGCCACCTCGGGCTGCCTTCCCCCTTCCAGCCCGAGCCAGCGGCTCTCAGCACCGCCGGGCCAGGCCACCACCGCTGCCTTTAAAGAGGGCCCCGTAGGGGCAGGTGGGAGCGTGCCTCCGCCCCGACGCCCTCTGCGCAGGTGTGTGCCGCGCCGGAGCATGCGCCCCCCCTCTCCTTGGGCCACCTTCCCCCTTCCCGCCCGAGCCGGCGCTCTCAGCTATCCACGCCCGCCGCCTGCCTGCAAAAAGCGGAACATTTTGAAGAGGCGGCGGGGCACGGGACATCTGCTGGTGAACCGGGACTGTCCCGCCAGAAGCGGGACATCTGGTCACCTTATGCATGGCCACATGGGAGTCTGACAACCAATCAGAATACAAGCTCAAATTCAAAAGCCCGGAGAGGGCATGAAACCCAGCATCTCTTCCTTTTTTTCCCTTCACCCAATACCTTCAAGGCATGTGATCCTGTCCACCATTAAAACTATCTTTCCAAACAGCCACCATGTTTCCAGTGTCTTTCTCCCCACTTGGAACTGAACCCAGAAGGAGATTTCTTTCAAACATGTCTCTATACACAATACAAAAGAAATAACCAAAGGAGACAGGAGATGAGCCAATGAGGGAAACCTAAAGCTACCTGCAATCCAAAAAGGAAATCAATGGTGGTTTAGTGGTCAAAATTCTGGATTAGCATCAGAAAGAACTCAAGAAAGGCTCACACACAGCTATGGATGCTCACTAGGTGACCTTGGGACTTTCCTTCTAGTTCAGCCCAGGAGCCAATATGATAGAGCGGTTAAGATGTTGCATTAGAATCTCAGACTCATGTTCTAATCCACACTCATCCGCTCAAACTCCTTGAATGATGGGTGGTAAAAGTGGGAGGAGGAATCATCATATTGGAGAGCCAGTTTGATGTTGTGGTTAAGGCAGCAGGATAGAAACCAGGAGACTGTGAGTTCTAGTCCCCCTTTGGGCACGAAGCCAACTGGGTGACCTTGAGCCAGTGACTCTCTCTCAGCATTAAGGAGAATAGCAAGCCATTTCTGGAATCTTGAGAAGAAAACTGCAAGGACTTGTCCAGGGAAGAAAGAAAGAAAGAAAGAAAGAAAGAAAGAAAGAAAGAAAGAAAGAAAGGAAGGAAGGAAGGAAGGAAGGAAGGAAGGAAGGAAGGAAGGAAGGAAGGAAGAGGGAGAAAGTGGGAGAGAGAGGGAGGGAAAAAGAAAAAGAAAGAAAAAAGAAAGAAAGAAAGAGAAAGAAAGAAAAGAGGAAAAGGGAGAGAGAGAAAAGAGAGAAAAGAGAGAGAAAGGAAAGAAAGAGAAAGAAAGAATGAAAGAAAGAGAAAGAAAGAAAGAGAGAGAGAGAGAAAGAGGGAGAGAGAGGGAGGGAGAAAAGAAAAAGAAAGGAAGAAAAAGAAAGAAAAAGAGAGAAATAGAAAGGGAAAGAGGGAGAGAGAAAAATGAGAGAAAAGAGAGAGAGACAGAAAGGAAAAAGAAAGAAAAAGAGAAAGGAAGGAAGGAAGGAAGGAAGGAAGGAAGGAAGGAAGGAAGGAAGGACAGTCAAAAAGCCACTTTGAATAAATGTTCATTATAAATCTAATAAATAAAATTACCTGAAATAAAATGACTATCAGCCACTGGGGAAAAAGGTAGTAAGGGGTCAGTCAAAAGCATGCAATAATTTAGATGAACTAATAACCATTGAGGCAATTAACCAGGAATATTAGCTGCTGGTATGTTCGTGGCATTTCTGGTTCATTTTCAATTTTGCTGGCACTCATTAATGTGTCCCATCCAATTTCCACATTATCATACAATTAAAAGCAAAGCAAGAAAACCTTGCATCTGTTTTGTATGTAATGCTTCAGCTCAGGCTAGAGTTGCATAATGTGAGAGCAGGCAAAACTCAGAGGATGATTCTCTTACAGGTTACGTAGCCGTCTGGAAAGGGTGAATGATGTTCCTTTCAAAACGAAGACCAAACAAAAATTTTCCAACTGTCCTGAGATGCCTTCAGATATCTTTGAGCTACATCTTTAAAATATACACCATTAAGTGGCCACTATCAGGCCGAACAGCTTGCAATGCTGTTAAATTGTCAAATTGAAGTTTTACCAGTTCATTGTGGAGGTTTTTTCTCCCCCCCACCATCAAGTATTAATAATTATCTCTCGTAAGTATTTTAAAATACTTCACTTTTTCTCCATTTGTGTTGCGTTAAGCATGACCTCACTTCTTTCTATTTTATGCTATATTAAACCTGTTTCCATTTTCATTAATACCTGTTATTGCTTTGGATTTTTAAAAAAAAACAACAACAAATATTTCAGGAGACGCATCAACTTGGAACACTAACAATTTGCCGTTAACCATTAGCACAAATTAACATTTCCATCTTCAGTATTTTATTATGTTGGAGCTGCTAACTTAATGGTGTAAAACCAAACATTCTGGAGGCCTTTTTTTTTCAAATAATGCATTAATATGTGTTATAAGGCTGCCTTTTTTCTTTCTTATCTCCAGAGGAAAAGGATATAAAACCAGAAAGCGAAAGGAGAACACACACACACACACACAAGGTAGCTTGTTATAAACAATTTAAGACAGAGGCATACAACTTGAGACTGGAAAGAGTGCAGAGAAGAGTAGCAAGAATGATTAGAGGGCTGGAGGCTAAAACATATGAAGAGTGGTTGCAGGAATTGGGTATGTTGTTTAATGAAAAGAAAGACTAGGGGAGACGTGACAGCAGTGTTCCAATATTTGAAGGGCTCCTAAAAAGATGTGGGGGGCAAACTATTTTCCAAAGCCCCAAAAGGCAAGACAAGAAACAATGGGTGGAAACTAACCAAGGAGAGAAGTGATGTAGATCTAAGGAGAAATTTCCTAATGGTGAGATCAACCAACCAAAGCTTGCCTTCAGAAGTTGTGGGTGCTCCATCACTGGAGGCTTTCAAAAAGGGACTGGTTGATTCTCCAGCCCACTAGGGAAAGATCCTTCTGAATCACTTTCCATATCCACATTCCTTCCGTGGGCTGAAATACCTCTTGTCTGCATGTTGTCTAGGCCAGGGGTCTGCAAAGTCGGCTCTTTTAAGACTGGTGGACTTAAGAACTCTGGGAGTTGAAGTCCACCAGTCTTAAAAGAGCCGACTTTGGAGACTTCTGGTCTAGGCCAAGAGTCCCCAACCTTGGCAAATTTAAGGTTTGTGGACTTCAACTCTCAGAATTCCAGAGCCAGCCACAGCAACAGGAGGTCTAAAGCAGGGGTCTACAACCTTGGAACTTTAAGAATTCTGGGAGTTGAAGTCCACAGGTTTTAAAGTTGCCAACATTGGAGACCCCTGGTCTAGGCTGTTGGTCTTCCTCCTGTTTCTCAAGGTTATTCTCATAACCCATTACAGTGTGTTTATATTTATATGGCTGCTCATCTACCATAGCATCTGGGCTGCACACCAATAAAAATCAACATTCACAATCTATACCACTAAAAAAATCACATTAATAACAATCAAGGCTTGTTCACAGCATTAAAAGAAATAGACCTGACCTTACCAAAGCTCCATTAGCATCTTGGCCCTAGCACCTGGGAAGGTGGGTGTCAGAGTTTGCAGCAGCAATCATATCCAGAAAGCACACACAGGTAACTGATTCAGCAGGATTCATTAACTTCTTTATATACATACAACACATGAAGTAAATATACAATAGCAAAAGGCAGGTTTTCCAATGTGGTAGTAAATACAAGCAAAACACAGGCAGAGGAGAGAACAGTTTCAGTTTCAGTTCCAGTTCAGAGCAGCAGATTAGTTTAGAGCTCAACACAGAGCTACAGAAATTAAATTAAGCCACGCCCAGGCTCCTTGCTGTCTCCTTGTTGCTCACACAGCAAATACTGTTTCCATTTCCAAACAGCCCTCGTTGGCTGACAAAGTTGCTATGCCTCTTCATTGGCTGACCTTGTTACTAAGCCCTATTCCAGTTCATTTATTTATTTTTATTATTTATTTATTTAAATTTGTATCCCGCCCTTCTCCACAGAGGACCCAGGGCGGCGCACAGGAAATTTAAAAAACATACAAAATACAATAAATATAATTTAAAAGACTATTAAATAAACCTATCCTGCGCTAAAACCAAATTTTAAAAACCCAATTTAAAACTACCTAAAAGTCCCCATGGGAGGTTAGGCTAGGCCGGCTTGTTGAAACAAATATGTCTTGAGACATTGGCGGAAGAGGCGGAGGTCGGTGATGGTACGGAATTCAGGGGGTAGGTCATTCCAGAGGGCTGGCCCCGCCACAGAGAAGGCTCTTCCCCTGGGTGTCGCCGGCCAGCATTGTCCGGCCGACGGCACCCTGAGAAGGCCCTCTCTGTGGGAGCGTATCGGTCTAAGGGATGTATGGGGCAGGAGGCGGTCTCGCATATAACTAGGCCCCGAGCCATGGAGCGCTTTAAAGATAGTTGTCAAAACCTTGAAGCACACTCGAAAGACCACAGGAAGCCAATGCAGGTCGCGCAGGATCGGTGTTATGTGGGAGCATCTAGTGGCTCCCATAATCACCCGCGCAGCTGCGTTTTGGACTAGCTGTAGCTTTCGAGTGCACCTCAAGGGAAGCCCCATGTAGAGAGCATTACAGTAGTCGAGTCGGGACGTCACGAGAGCTTGAGTGACTGTGCGAAGGGCAGCCCGGTCCAGTAAGGGGCGCAATTGGCGCATCAGGCGTACCTGATGAAACGCCCCCCTGGCCACGGGCGCCACATGGTCCTCCATGGACAGCCGGGAATCCAGGAGGACACCCAAATTGCGCGCCCTCTCCACGGGGGCCAGTGTTTCGCCCCCAATGGCCAGAGTTGGAGTAATCTGGCTGAACCGGGGTGCCGGAAACCACAGCCACTCAGTCTTGGCAGGGTTGAGCTTGAGTTTGTTACCACCCATCCAGATCCATACGGCCTCCAGACACCGGGACAGCACTTCGGCGGCATCGTTGGGGTGGTTTCATGAATATATCTGAATATATAGTTCATGAATTTATCTACACTGACATGATGGAATATCCAGGTCTTCCTAGTACAATCAGTCCAGAGCAGGAGTTTCCAAACATGGCAACTTTATGATTTGTGAACTTCAATTGCGGGCTGAGGAATTCTGAGAGTTTGGTGTGTCCACAAGTTTGGTGTCTCCTGTTCTAGAGCATAGAAGAACCAATCAATCAATAACAATCAATAGTATTTATTTGGTCAATGATCAGCAAAATTTAAAAGAACAAAAAACAAGGTGAAGCAGATAGATACAATCATATACTAACAGCTAGCAAAGTAAACCACATAGTATAACATTGACTCACTCCCCTATTAGTAGGTTAATACTATTGTTACATGTTTTACTCATGAAAAATATATTGTGGAATAATTCCAGTTTGAGAGTATCTGGTAAATTCCCTTTGAGGTGAACCTCCTTCATAGCAGTATTATCTCAGAGCAGCTTTGTCAAAATAGTTTTAAAGACTTTTGCAAAACTTAACGCTGAGTGCAGCTTTCTCAGCATTGCTTCCTGCCAGGTTATTTCATTTCAGAATTTTGGTTCATTATTGTTGCTGGTTGTAAAATCATGGATGTGTTAATGCCTTTAAAAAAATAAGCGGAGGCTTCCAAGCTAGTAACCTTTATAAGAAGTGGAAGAAATTTATTAAAACCGACAGCTTTTAGAATAATGCATGTGATTATTTTTTTTCTCGCAAACTGGTAAGAACCCTGATGGGCTAGAACAGGGGTGGGCAAACTTTGCAACTTTAAGTCTGAAGGACTTCAGCTCCCAGAATTCAAAGCTGGCTGGAGAATTCTGGGAGCTGAAGTCCTTCAGACTTAAAGTTGAAAAGTTTGCCCACCCCTGGGCTAGAATCACATAAAGAGGAGGATGAGGGCTGAGGAAGGCCAAAAAGGAACTGAGGATGTCTGTGCAAACAACCATAAAAAACACAATTTAAGACAAAGAGATACTTCCCACTTATTCCAAATTCCATTTTCCATGCTGGCAACTTGCCTTAGTCCTGCTAACTAAAATCTAACCCTTTATGTATTTTAAGAGGATCGAGCATCCCAATGCTTGATTATGTGTGATCAAGTCATGGTTGACTTTTAGCAATTCTGTGATGATCTCTTCTTAACTTGATCCTTCAGGTCTTCCAATGGAAGGTCTTCCATCACCACTATAATCAAGTTTATTCATCTGGTCATCCTCTTCTTCTTTTTCCTTCTACCTTTTCTAGAATTATTGTTTCCTGTTTTATGGTTTCCATACAGTGCTGTTTACGAAACAATAAATATTGTCATGAAACTAAGTACATTACCTCCTCCTCCTCTTCTTCTCCTTCTTCTCCTTCTTCTCCTCCTCCTCCTTCTCCCTTCTTCCTTCTCCCTCCCCCTCCCTCCTTTCTTGCCTTCATTCCTTCTTCCCTTCCTCCCACCCTTCTTTCCACATTTCCCGGCATTAAAGCCTTCTCCAGAGAGCTGGGTCATCACATGATGTGTCTAAAGTAGGATAATTTAAGCCTGGTTATTTGTGGCTTCAAAGAAAAAAAAAAACCAAGACTTGAGTCACTGTTTATTAAACAGTAGGTCTTTTCATTGTTATTGAAACCAATTCCCATCAGGCCCAGGCAATGAGAAAAACACTCAAGGATCATGGGAGATTTCGGGAGAGCCATGGATCCTCTCACCAGTTTGGGAATGAATGTGTTACATATAGTCCTGTTGGAAGAAATGTCCACCTGGGTTCAGTTCAGTGGTGGGTTACGGCTGGTACGCCCCAGGATGGGTGTACCGGTGCCTGCTGGGAGCAGCAGGCGCTATTCCGATACGGTGCATCAGAGGGCTCACCTGTCCACCTGCGTTCCTTGCCTGTATTTGACCCAACCGGAACATTTGCACGCACACGCGCAGGGTACGGCACCTGTGTGATGCTCCGCCAAGCACGGCCCCATCACAGTGTATTGGTTGCAATGGGAATCAAAACCCACCACTGGTTCAGTTCAAGTGGGGAGAAAGACACTGGAAACATGAAGACTGTTTGGAAAGATGGTTTAATGGTGGACAAAACCACATGGCTTGAGGTCCTGAGCAATCGAGCACATGGGTGAAAGGAGTGGTACTATTCAGCCAGTTCTACCCAGTTCAAGCGAACTGGTAGCAGTGGTGGCGGAAGAGTCCATCTATCTGCCCGGTTGTCATCACGTCCCGTTTTTGACGCTCTGCACATGTGCAGAAGGTCCATTCACATTTGCGAACCGGTAGCGAAGGTAAGTGAATACCACCGCTGGCTGAGAGAGAAAGAAAGATTTATATCCTCTCTTGGGTGCCGCGCCTTGGAGCTTCCTGTTCCTGTGTCAGGGCAGGTATTCTGATTGGTTGTCAGACTCCCATGGGACCATGCAGTGGCAACTTTGTAGGTTGTCTTGAGTCCCAGGCTTGGTTGAATCATGCTGGGGGATGATGTAATGAAGAGGGTTATGTTCTGAAAGGATGTTGGGCAATTCCTATTATGGCTTAATGGCTTTGTCCTGGGTTGGATCTTGGGTGAGGGCTAACCCTATCAAACTATTCTCCAAGGCACCTGAGGATAGAACAAGAAGCAATGGGAGGAAACCAATCGAGGAGAGAAGCAACTTAGAACTGAGGAGAAATTTTCTGACAGTGAGAACAATTAATTAGCGGAACAGCTTGCCTCCAGAAGTTGTGAATGCCCCAACACTGGAAGTCTTTAAGAAGAGATTGGAGAACTATTTGTCTGAAATGGTGTAGGGTTTCCTGCCTAGGCAGGTGGTTGGACTAGAAGACCTCCAAGGTCCCTTCCAACTCTGCTATTGTATTGTATTGTATGTCCTGAGTGTGAAGGTCATTTGTCTTGTAGATAGGTTGGCACCAGTCTTTCTGGGGCTATTAACAAAGATGAGGGCAGCTTTCCAAGAGCATGTTTCTCCTTTTCTCATCCAGTGATGCATAATACAGTAATCCCTCGTTTTTCACGGCTAATCGGGACCGGACCCTTCCGCGGAAACTGAAAAACCGTGAAGTAGGATTCTGTATATCTATACCGGAAACTTGAGTTGGTGGACATCGTTTAAAGCAAGCACTAGGGGGCGCTTGCCTCCTACCGATGCATTTTTTTGCTATTGAAAAACCCGCGAAGCACTGAAGCCGCGGAAAATGAAGCCGCGGAAAACGAGGGATTACTGTATTCTTCCTTTTTAATATTTCCTAGAATCAATCATTCTTCTAGGAGAGGGGTGGATGCTAACTTCCTACAGTTCACCCGCCAAAAATGTGTCCATCATGAGAAGAAAGTTTATCTTTTTGCTGTACCATAAAATGCACTTCAGACATCACCCTCTTGATACATGTTACTTTGGTTGCAAAATTAATTCTGAATGCTTCCTTGCTCTCTCTGCCCCATTCCTCTTGGGAAGGCATGTCACAATTCCCCACCTCCTTCTCTGAGCAAATAATAAGTAGCTAATAACTTTTTTTCTTCCTTTTAGAACGGCACAATTGTTAAAGTGATTGATAATAACTATAAAGTACAGTTATTAAATGTAGCTCTCTGTCTCTCCTGTATCATATTGTGCACAATAACTAATACACCTATGGAGCAATTTTATTTTTCACTGTCATATTAAAAATTGTAATATTTTTAGTTCTAGGTTGGTTGGTTGGTTGTTTTTTTTTTAAACCTGCATGGTCAGTCAGTTTACACAGACATATATTTATTTCCAGTATAATTGCATAAAGATAGAATAGAATAGAATGGAATGGAATGGAATGGAATGGAGTGGAGTGGAGTGGAGTGGAGTGGAGTGGAGTGGAGTGGAGTAGAGTAGAGTAGAGTAGAGTAGAGTAGAGTAGAGTAGAGTAGAGTAGAGTAGAGTAGAGTAGAGTAGAGTAGAATAGAATAGAATAGTTGGAAGGGACCTTGAAGATCTTCTAGTACAAACCCCTGCTCAGTCAGGAAACCCTACACCACTTCAGACAAATGGTTATCCAACATCTTCTTAAAAACTTCCAGTGTTGGGGCATTCACAAATTCTGGAGGCAAGTTGTTCCACTGATTCATTGTTCTGTCAGGAAATTCCTCCTTAGTTCTAAGTTGCTTCTCTCCTCGATTAGTTTCCACCCATTGCTTCTTGTCCTACCCTCAGGGGCTTTGGAGAATAGCTTGATTCTTTCTTCTCTGTGGCAACCCCTGACATATTGGAACACTGCTATCATGTCACCCCTGGTCCTTCTTTTCATTTAACTAGACCTACCCAGTTCCTGCAACCATTCTTCATATGTTTTAGCCTCTGGTTCCTTAATCATCTTTGTTGCTCTTCTCTGCACTCTTTCTAGAGTCTCTACATCTTTTTTACATCGTTGTGACCGAAACTGGATGCAGTATTCTAAGTGTGGCCTTACCATTCTGGCTGGGGAATTCTGGGAGTTGAAGTCCATAAGTCTTAACGTTCCCAAGTTTGGTCACCCCTGCTTTAGAGAATAAATTCCACCAGAGGCATCTGTTTCACAACAGAAGAGTCATGGCTTCCATCTTGATTTTTCTTCTTCCAATTCTGCTTTTATGAGAAACTCCATTCTTCCCAGACCTTCTGAATTGGATTAGTAACGATTCTCATTCTTGTTCATTTGCTGATTTCAACTCGTTTTGTCATTTTATTTCTTTATTCTATTTATAGACTCACCAAATCAACTGCAGACTCATGGCGTTGCGAGAACTATCAATAATATAAAACATTCACAATGTAGAGTCAAGAATCCACAATAAAAATCCATAGGGGAAAGGCTTAGAATCATAGGAAGCAGAATGAACCAACTGACAATGATAAATAAGCATAATATTAACAGTATTGCTATAGATGACAATGGTATATTAATCACCAAATGTTTTTTTTTAAAAACTCCTCTTTATTCCAAGCTCCCAAAACTTAAGGTCCCTTTAGGTAAAAGATTTTACAAGTAGAAATCATACATTGCTGGTGCCAATTTTGTATGGAAGAAATGGCATTTTGCTAATCTTTACTATGTAAGCTGAGTTATCCACAGGAATGTTGGGGTTACAAGTAATGTACACCCATAGCAAACAGAACTCCGAGGCAAGTAGGTTCCTCAAAGAACAGGTTGATTGGATATATCATGGTTTTCACTTAATTAAAAGTAAAAGTTTTCCCCCTTTCCCAAACAATCAGTCACATGGTCCAATCAAGGTGCTGTCCTGTTGCTTGGAAACTTCACTCCTCCTCTTTTCAGCCACCTGTGGGAATGTCCTTGGTTCTCAGGGGAAAATATTTTGTTTTGGCTACAAAACCCCATGTATCTCTATTCCCCTCTCCCTTATTCCTCATCACCATTATGGCAACATGGAAGCCTCCAAGATTGCCACAGTCAGGCCAGATTCAGGGTTGACAAGTATTGGGAATATCTCCTTTAGGAGACAGAGAGTTGTGCAATGGAATTTGCAGCAAGAGAAATGTTGCTAGAGGACACACCAACAGAGTCTCAGACACTGATAGTAAAAACAAGTAGCTTTACTTGTGATGGAAAAATAAACTAGTGCTTCATAAGCAGTGATAGTAGGTATTGAATCAAATATACAGTCTTTCACTCAAAAACAGTTAGTTTACTGTTGCAATCCACGATCCTTCCTTGTTCTGCTGACCTAATCCGACACCGTAACTAACAGTGCTCCTGGCTTCCTCTTATTGCTGAGTTAATTACAGCAGCCAATTACATTCCAATGAAGCACTTAAAGTAACAGAGACCATTTGTAATCATGGTGTGTGTATATATATATATATATGAGTGTGTGTGTGTGTGTGTATATTGATCAGCTCATAAAAACTAACACACACACACACTTATATGTGTGTGTGTGTTAGTTTTATGAGCTGATCAATATACACAACCCAACACTATAGCCAACCCAACACTAGGATGATAGTCCTAACAACAAGGAATATATCTCCCGTAACTACAGATAGTTCTTGACTTACTATCACAATTGGACCAGAAGTTCCATTGCTAAGTGATGTGGTTGCTAAATGAGCCATCGTGTGATCACACCCAATTCTGTGATTTGTATTGACATACTCATTAAGCAAATCATGTGGTTGTTAAGCCAATTCAGTTTTCCCCATTGGCTCATCTTGGCTGGGAAGGTTGCAATTGGTGAACACATGACACTGGGATGGTGCAACCATTGTAAACTCATGCCTGTTGCCAAATAACCAAATCAGGATCACACACCGTAGGGACTTTGTGACTGTCATAAGTACAAGGACTGGTTTCTAGTCCCCTTTCTCAACACTATCATAACTTCAAATGATTGCTACATGAATGTTTGTAAGTCAGAGGGATTCAATTTTTTTTATTACTGATTCTGTGGGTGTGGCTTTGTGGGATTGGCTTTGCTCTGTTTAGTTTTAGTTTTAGTTTTATTCGATTTGTATCCCGCCCTTCTCCAAAAGGACCCAGGGCGGCGCACAGGAATTTAAAATAACATACAAAGTAATACAAAAATACAAAAATTTAAAAACGTATTAAATATCAAATCCTGCGCTAAAACCAATTAAAATCCCCCATTTTAAAACTATCTATACTAGTCACACCGGAGGTTATGTTAGGCCGGCTTGATGAAACAGATGTGTTTTTAAACACTGGCGGAAGAGGCGGAGGTCAGTGATGGTACGGAGTTCAGGGGGTAGGTCGTTCCACAGGGCAGGGCCCGCCACAGAGAAGGCCCTTCCCCTGGGTGTCGCCAGTCGGCATTGTCCAGCCGACGGCAACCTGAGAAGGCTCTCTCTGTGGGAGCGTATCGGTCTAAGGGATGTATGGGGCAGGAGATGGTCTCGCATGTAACTAGGTCCCGAGCCATGGAGCGCTTTGAAGATGGTCGTCAACACCTTGAAGCGCACCCGAAAGACTGTGGGCATGGCTTTGTGGGTTTGGCTTGGCTCTGTGGGTGTGGCTTTGTGGGTGTGGCAGGGGAAGGATACTGCAAAATCCCCATTCCCACCCCACCCCACTAACCTGCTTTCAAACTCCATTTTCCTGTTCAGGGCAACAAAAGAAGATCAGCTGGGAGGCTGGGAGTCAGTGTGGGGCGGGGCCAGCCTATTTGCCAATTCTCCGAACTACTCAAAATTTCCACTACTCGTTCTCTAGAACCTGTCAGAACTGGCTGAATACCACCTCTGCTTTAAGTTGACCTATACATCCTTAGCTTTCTCAGCACTCCAGCGTGTTCCATGATGTTTAACTGGCCTTGAAAGCAGGATCAATCCTGGGGTCATTTGGATGGGAGACCACTCAAGAATCCCAATTCTATGAGGCAAATGGGAAAATAAAAAACAAAACCGAAACAAATGGACTGCCCCCTATTGGCATTGAGAAGTCATTTCTAGATGGCGGCCAAGAAAACTACTTGGAACTGGTTATCAAATTGACAGAGTCAAAACTTTACTTTCTTATACATTGCGGCACAAGGGGAATGAAAAACAGCAGCAAATAAGCTATATATATATATATATATATATTTGTACACTTTGTCTATAGCATTCCCAAAACCAATATAGTTTTGTTTCTAGGGCAATGTTAATCTTCCTCCTGCTTTGCAATTCTATACTAAAAGCATTATTTGCAGTTATTTACCCCCAACAGAAGAAGAGAAAAACATGTTCAAGCGATAGGTATGTAGAAGTGGATATTAATGCATGATATGAATATGATATGTTATAAAAATAGATGAGAAAAATGCTTGGGAAAGAATTTGAATGGCAGAAAAAGTGAAGCAGATAAAAATCCCCCTTTTTTCCCCTTTAAACCCTCACCTTCAGAATGCGTTTCAGAATATAAAAGCAGAATAAAAATAAGAAGATTGCTATCAGATATTATTCACATATTATCACATTCAGTAAGATCAGTTTTCAATAATATGCCTATTAAAATGCTATCTTTTCTTGAACAAAAACCTTGTTCCTAAATATTTTAATGATCAAACATGGAGGGGCATGTTTGATTTCTTGAGTGTGGAAATGAAAAAAAAATGAGTTTTTTTTAAATATACATCAGTGGTGGGTTTCTGCAGGCTCGCACCTACTCGCAAGAACCGGATGGTGAAATTTAGAGAGTCGGTGAGAGGGGGTTCCACCGACGGACCCAGAAGTAAGTCTGGCCTGCCACTGCCGGTAACCCAATGGGAAGGAACGGAAAGGAAAGCAGAAAGTAAGAAAGGAAGGAAGGAAAGAAAGGAAAGAGAGAGAGAGAGAGAATGAGAGAGAGAGATAGAGAGAGAGAGAGAGAGAGAGAGAGAGAGAGAGAGAGAGAGAGAGAGAGAGAGAGAGAGAGAGAGAGAGAGAGAGAGAGAGAGAATTTATCATCACAATTGAGCCCAAAATTTTGGTTGCTAAGCAAGAGCGTTGTTAAATGAGTTTCACCACATTTTACAAGTTGGCCACTCTCACCGTCACATGACTAATAATAATAATAATAATAATAATTTAATTTTATATCCCGCTCTCTCTCCCCAAGGGGACTCGAGGCGGGGCACAGGCAATTAAAAATACAAATAAAACCACAGACAAATACAAAATACAAAATTAAAAATAGATTAAATTGATCCTGCACTAAAACCCATAAACTAAACTAAAAATTACCCCTAAAAACCCCTAACCTAAAAAGAGACTACCCAAGGCCGGCCAGACGAAAAAAGTGTGTCTTTAATTTTAAGCGGAAGGAGCGGAGGTCCGTGGTTGTCCTGATATCGGGGGGAAGGTCATTCCAGAGGGCTGGGCCCGCCACAGAGAAGGCCCTTCCCCTGGGCGTCGCCCGCTGACAAAGTCTAGTGGACGGCACCCGGAGAAGTCCCTCTCTGTGGGAGCGAATCGGCCGTGAGGATGTATGGGGCAGGATCCGATCCCGCAGGTAGCTAGGTCCCGAGCCATGGAGCGCTTTGAAGATGGTAATTAACACCTTGAAGCGCACCCGGAAGACGACAGGTAGCCAGTGCAGCTCGCGCAAGAGCGGTGTTACGTGGGCAAACCTAGAGGTGCCCATAATTGCTCGCGCGGCTGCATTCTGGACCAACTGAAGCCTCCGGGTACACCTCAAGGGGAGCCCCATGTAGAGAGAGTTGCAATAATCCAGTCGGGATGTCACGAGAGCATGAGTGACTGTGCGAAGGGCGTCCCGATCCAATAGGGGGCGCAACTGGCGTACCAGGCGAACCTGGTAAAACGCCCTCCTGGCCACGGCTGTCACTTGATCTTCCATGGACAGCCGGGTATCCAGGAGGACACCCAAGTTGCGCGCCCCATCCACAGGGGCAAGATGTTCGCCCCCTATGGCCAGCGTTGGAGAGAGCTGGTTGAATCGGGCAGCCGGAAACCACAGCCACTCGGTCTTGGTCGAGTTGAGCCTAAGTCCGTTACTTCCCATCCAGATCCGCACGGCTTCCAGGCACTGGCACATCACCGCTACGGCATCGTTGGGGTGGTTTGGGGTAGATATGTACAGCTGGGTGTCATCAGCGTACAGGTGGTACTCTACCTCAAAACCACGGATGATCTCGCCCAGCGGCTTCATGTATGCGTTAAACAGGAGAGGCGAGAGGACCGACCCCTGAGGCACCCCGCATGTGAGGGGTCTCGGGGTCGACCTCTGCTCTCCTGCCCGCACAAATTGCGATCGGCCAGAGAGGTAGGAGGAGAACCACCGTAAAACGGTGCCTCCCACCCCCAACCCCCCCAGCCGATGCAATAGGATACCATGGTCGATGGTATCGAAAGCTGCCCAGAGGTCTAATAGGACCAGGATGGAGGAACATCCCCCATCTCTGGCCCTCCAGAGATCATCTACCAACGCGACCAATGCCGTCTCGGTGCTATGCCCGGGCCGAAAGCCGGACTGGCGCGGATCTAGATAGTCAACTTCCTCCAGGTGACGGGGAAACTGTTGTGCCACCACACTCTCAACAACCTTCGCCAAGAAGGGAAGGTTGGAGACTGGACGGTAGTTGTTCAAAAGAGCTGGGTCCAAAGAGGGCTTCTTGAGGAGGGGCCTCACCATGGCCTCTTTTAGGGAGGCAGGCAAGGAACCCTCACTCAAGGATGCGTTGACAACCTCTTGGAGCCAGCCTCGTGTCACCTCCCAGGATGCCAGTACAAGCCAGGAGGGGCACGGGTCCAATAAACATGTGGTGGCTCGCAGTCGCCCACGTAGCCTGTCCATATCCTCGGAAGTAACGGAGTCAAACTCCTCCCAAACAAGATCTCTCTCGTGGCATCCCACTGGGCCATGAATGGGGGTTAGCTCACTCTGTATCTGGGCGGTTTTCTCCTGCAGAAAAATCACAAATTCCTCTGCTCTACCCTGTAGTGGGGCTTCCCGTTCCCTCTGTTGAAGGAGGGCGCGGGTCACCCTAAACAGGGCGGCAGGGCGGTTTTCTGCGGATGCTATGAGAGTGGCACAATGATGACGTTTGGCCACCCTCAGCGCCACAATGTAAGTCCGTAAATGGGCTCTTACCTGTGTCCGGTCAGATTCAGAGCGGCTAGCCCTCCATCTTCTCTCTAGGCATCTCTTGCGGCGTTTCATCACCCGCAGCTCCTCAGTGAACCAAGGAGCCAGGGTGGTTCGCCGCCGCGAGAGAGGCCGCAAGGGCGCGACCCGATCTAAGGCTCCCACGGCCGCACTATTCCATGCGGCCGTGAGGTCCTCCATCGGGGCGCGGGTCAGGGATACAGGAAATGGCCCAAGCGCTGTCTGGAACCCATCCGGGTCCATCAAGCGCCTGGGGCGGTACCAGATTGGTGACTCTGGTTCCGCCTCCCCGCGGAGGGGAGCAGCGGTCGGAAAGTCGAGCCGGAGAAGTGAGTGGTCTGACCATGACAAGGGTGTGATGACTATATCCCCTGTACCCAGATCACTTTTCCATTTGCCCGAGACGAAGATGAGGTCCGGTGTATGTCCACCCTCGTGGGTGGGGCCCTGAATTACTTGGGTCAGGTCCATGGCCGTCATGGAAGCCATGAACTCCCGAGCTACCACGGATGATTCGCCCAACGATGGCAGGTTATAGTCCCCCATGACTATAAGTCTGGGGGTCTCCACTGCCACCGTAGCGATCACCTCCAGGAGCTCGGGCAGGGCTGCTGCTACATAGCGGGGAGCCAGGTATACAACCAGCAAGCCCAACTGCCTCCCTAGGCCCCACTTCACGCAGAGGGACTCACAGCCGGAAGTCTGAGGCACAATGGTCTCTCTCGGCTCAAGGCCTTCCTTAATAATGACCGCTACCCCACCACCCCTGCCTAGGGCCCGCGGCTGATGAAATGCGCGGTAGCCTGGTGGGCACATTTCAACGAGGGGATGTCCTCCCTCGTGGCCCAACCAGGTCTCCGCAATTCCTACCAGGTCTGGCTCCCCCTCTGACACAAGGTCACTAATGAGGGGGGCTTTGTTGACAACGGACCTGGCGTTGCAAAACATCAGCCGCAGACCCTGGCTCTGTATTCCCTGGCCACCTAGCCTGCGGAGGTTGTGGCACCTGACCGTTTGTAACCAACGGCTACGTGCCTCCAACCGGGAGGAAGGAACTTGTCTCCCCTCGGACCTGCCCCTTCCGGTCAGCAAAACCCCCGTTCTTGGCCGTCAACTCACCCTGGGAGGCCGTCCATGGCCTCGATGGTAAGCCAGGGTGGTCACTTACTGGGCCCGACCCTCAAAGCTGGTAAGGAGGGTCGGGCGGCATCCCTATTAACCAAAAAGCCCCCGCGGCCCGCGCGGAGCTCAGAGGCAGACCGCCATCTCTTCGCGCATGCCACACCCACAAAATAGGCCACACCTACAGAGTAGGTTCTAAAACAAATTGAAACCCACCACTGATATACACACATACATAAACACACAAATGCACCACATGTGTGTGTGTGTTTCTGTGTGTGTTCTGTTCTGTCCCTCCAAGATTGTGAGCTATTTTTCCTTTGAGTAAAGGCACGACAAGTTCAACTTTTAATTAGCAGGATATAAAAAGAGAGTTTCAGATTAAATAAGGCTGGTTGGAAAGAGCATGGTGGAATAGGAGCCACCACTAAAAAGGCCCTGTAATTAACCCCCACCAATTCAAAGGTATCTTGAGGGAGGGGGGTCAAATAATCAAGGCACAGATCGCAATCACACAATTAAAGCTCCATACTTTTTATACAATGCATCACCTGATTGTCGTGATTTTTTTGTTTGACCTTCTCCTGAAATTCTTTGTGCTCAAGTCAACAGAACAAATCTCTTAATAAAAGTGAGAGTGATAGAGCACTGAAATTAATCAGCTTACTGTGTGTGGAACATAGTTTTTAAAAAAGTCACATTATTTTGCCGGCTCACAGAAATAATAGCTTTCTGTACTTTTTCCTTACTTTGCAGGGGGGAGAAAAATCTTTTTTTTTTCACCCTTTTTGAAAACCATCTTTCATACAAAAGGTACTGCAAAAAGAAAAAGATTATTTATGGAGCAATTTGCCAAGAAGATTGTTTCTTGGAATTAAGTTATTTTACATCTTTGACAGGCTGCATAGCAATGACAAATGTTACACTAGTACTAGTTAACTAAAGATGGAACCAAGCAAATCTTTCAGCTCAGGTTGCTTCCTATATAATGTTCACAGAAGCAGAACGAAAGGGAAAAACGTTATCTTACATGAGTGTCGATTCTGTTAATGTTTCAATTAACAAATGTTCAGTTAATTGGAAGGACAGATTTGGGGCGTGGCATCCAAAATGTTAGCAATCAAAGCCAAGCTATCATCCAACGCCTTTTTAATCTGCATCACTTGGGTGAAATATATGAAACAAAGATGGAGCTTTGGTCATATGGAAACATCTTGATCTCTTTGAAATATGATTTAATTTTGTTCTAAGACTGCAGTAATACATTGTGTTATGGAGCTACGGAAATATTTATTAGTGTTATGGAGCTACGGAAATATTTATTATTGGGGGCAGGACAAGGAGCAATGGGTGGAAACTAATCAAGGAGAGAAGCAACTTAGAACTAAGGAGAAATTTCCTAACAGTAAGAACAATTAACCTCTGGAACAGCTTGCCTCCAGCAGTTGTGAATGCCCCAACCCTGGAAGTCTTTAAAAAGATGTTAGACAGCCATTTGTCTGAAATGGTATAAGGTTCCTGCCCATGCAGGGGGTTGGACTAGAAGACCTACAAGGTCCCTTCCAACTCTGCTATTGTATTGTATTGTATTGTACTTACGATAACTTTAATATTTCAAAGATAAGGAAAAAGCTTTATATCATTATTAGCTGTGGTTTCTAAAATGTTAATGTTTTTTTTAAATCCATGGTTGCTTTAATTGTATATCTACAATTGATAAAGAGCTGGAAGGTGCATTAGAGGATGCAGGATCCAATCTGGGTCAATCACAGGTACCAGAGGTTTAGTCTTCCAAGCTTTCAGACAGAAATATATTTCTCTTAGTCAAGCACACCTTCTGGTGAGAGAGAGGTTCCCTGAGGATGGGTTCAAGGATGACTTTAAAACAGTGGTGGGCTCCAAATTTCTTAACAACCAGTTCTCTGCCCTAATGACTGGCTCAGTGGGCATGGCGGGGGTGGTGGTGTAGTTGGGAGTGTCATGTGACTGAATGGGTGTGGCCAACTCTATGTCACTTGTGCGGGCGGTACCTGTATGGACAAGCAGGGTTGGGGAAGGGAAATCCAGGGGTCTCCGGGGCGGGGGTGGGGGAGAAAGATCCAACGCACATGTGTGTGTGTGTGTGTGTGTGTGTGCGCATGAGAGAAAGAGAGAGAGAGAGAGAGAGAGAGAGAGAGAGAGAGAGAGAGAGAGAGAGAGAGAGAGAGAGAGAGAGAGAGAGAGAGAGAGAGAGAGAGAGAGAGACTGCATCAAGCTAGACTGGGAAAGAGGGAGAGAAGCTGGGTAAGCTGTTTTTGGGTGGTTTGAGGGCAGGTTTTGGGAGCATTTTCAGGCCAATATTGGGCAGATTTCAGGCCTTTCTTCGGGCTGATTTTGGCTCCAAAAATGGCCTGGAAAGGCCCCCAAATGGTTTGGAACAGCCCCCAAATGCCCTGTTTTGGGGGCATGTTCAGACCATTTTCAGGCCCTTTTTGAGGCCATTTTTCACAAGAAAAATGGCCTGAAAAATTTCCCCAAAATGGGTGGGGGTGAAGCCAGACGGTAATCTGATTTGCTGGTTCTCCGAACCGCACAGAAACCACACAACACGTTCAGGCGAACCAGTCTGAACCGGCAGCAGCCCACCTCTGATTCAAAAGCTCAGAAAGCTAAACCTCTGGTCCTGGTAACCAATTCAGATTGCATCCTGCCACAATACACTGAGACACATTGTTTTGCTTTCATTGGTGCATTAAATAGCAATAGAACCTAGACTTATATACTGCTTCATGGTGCTTTACAGCCCTCTCTAAGCGGTTTGCAGAGTCAGCGTATTGTCCCCAACAATCGGAGTCCAGTGATGGGATTCAGCCGGTTCGCACCTGTTCATGCAAACCAGTTGTTAAATTACCCTCCTCCACTATCAAAGTGGATCCTGGGCACTGCACTGCACTGCAATGGAAAAACGGGCCAAGGAACAGCCAGTGTGAGGGAAGTAGCAGGCCTCTTTCCTTCTTTCTTCTCCCTACACCTCCTCCTTCCTTTGTGCCATCCGCTCCGTTGTCCATTTCTCCATTGCAGCGCAGCGCCCAGGATCCACTTTCCATTGTTAGCAAAGTTTCTGTCGCTAAGTGAGACCGTTGTTGAGTTTTGTCCCATTTTATCCCTTGGTTGCCACTGCGTTTAAGTGAAACACGGCAGTTGTGAAGTTAGTAATATTATTGTAAAGTGGCTTCCCCATTGGCTTTGCTTGTGACCAGGACCCCAAGAACTCTGCAACCATCCTAAATATGAGCCAGCTGCCAAGCATCTGAATTCTGATCACATGACTATGGGGATGCTACAATGGTAATAAGTCACTTTTTTGAAAGCGGTTGTAACCTTGAACAGTCACTAAATGAATGGTTGTAAGTAAAGGACTAACTGTAGTATTTGCATATGAATAATTTTGGCGGTTTTTTTTTGAAAAAAGTTTTATTGGGTTTTATAAATTTTATACAAATAAGGTAAAGGGTAAGTTGTGAAAAGACATTTTGAGAACTTTCTCGTCGAAGTCATTGACTCCTTCTGAGTCTTCATAACAATAAATATATTTTTCATTTAACATACATTTGTACTACAAAGTGGAGAGAAATGCAGATATATCATTGTAATAAAAAGAACTGTGCTAGCAAACGTATATAAACATCCAAACAAAATTGTAATATAATAAAATAAAGTCACTTTTGAGATCTAAGTTTTTGGCAATTGTATCTTCTTTTCCCTGGCCCCCAGTGGGCGGAGCCGCGGCCGCCTCTGCTCCCCCATTTTCATCCTCAAGGATTGAGGAATGTTTTTCAAGAAAGGCTTGCGCCTCTGCAATCGTTTTAATTCTTACTCTTCCCCCTTCCCAAAACACCAACATTCCCTCCGGCATCACCCACTTGAACCAGACCCCCTTTTTAAATAATCTTTTGGACAAGAAGGAATACTTCCTCCTTATCTCTCTAATCTTCTTCGGGACCTGCTTCAAGATAGCGGCCTTTTGGCGTTTTTAACCACCTATCCCCGTGATGGCTAACCTATGGCACGGGTGCCACAGGTGGCACGCGGAACCATTTCTTAGGGCATGCAAGGAGTTGCCCTGTCAGCTGCAGCGCACATGTGGCCAGCTGATTTAAGTCTTTTTTTGAGGCCCTTTTTCGCCCTCGGAAGGCTTCAGGGAAGCTCCTGAAGCCTCTCGAAGTGTGGGGGAGGCTGTCTTCACCCTCCCCAGGCTCCTAGAAAGCCTCTGGAACCTGGGGAGGGTGAAAAAAGCCTGCCAAAAGCAGGGGGTTGCGTACATAGCATTATGAGTGTGGCACGCCCACGCACAACCCCCCTGCGCTCCCCCTGCTTTTGGCACGCGAGCCAAAAAAGGTTCGCCATCACTGACCTGTCCTATTGATTTGTCTGAGGTAGAAGAAATAGAATTTGTAGTTTGAATAAGAATTTGTTGCAGAAGGTCACTTCCAGAAAGCACACACAGAGAATTGATTCAGCTGGATGTGTGTGTGTGTGTGTGTGTGTGTGTGTGTGTGTGTGTGTGTGTGTGTGTTAGTTTTATGAGCTGATCAATAAATTTAAATTTGAGAGACCAAGATAGATCTATTTCGAGCTTGGGTAGAGCCTGGTTAGGCTGTAGTGCTAGGCTTCTGCCTTGGATGCATTGCAGCCCCGGTTCAAATCCCAGTGGGGTGTGGCCAACTGATGAGAGCTAATAAGCTCGAAATAGATCTATCTTGGTCTCTCCAATTTAAATTTATTGATCAGCTCATAAAACTAACACACATATCTAAAAAAATTTACACAACGTAATTTCATGGTTCTCTGTCTAGATGGTCTCTGGCGATGAGCCGAAAGGCAGAGAGGGAAACAGTATGTCTCCTGCCTTAATGGGGCCCTAACAGGAAGTTGTGAAAACTTCCTTCCTTCCTTCTTTCCTCATTACTTCTTTCACTATCTCTCCTTTCCCTCCTCTCCTCCTCCCTCCTCCTCCTTTCCTTCCCCTTTCCTTCCCCCTTTCCCCTCCCTTCCTCCCCTTTCCCCCCTTCCCCCTTCTCCCCTTCCCATCCCTCCTTCTACAGGATTCAGAATAATTCTTTGTTTTTATAACAAATTTAAAAACAGATACAACGATGAAGCTCCATACTGAATGCAAAGCAACTGAAGACCAATATTCACACACTCTCCCCAACTTCTCTTAAAACATTTTCCCCCGAGTTGGACTTGCTTTAATACTCTGGCCTCATGCCCACAGCAATAGGTCAACAGGGTCACAGCCATCCAATTTTGGGGAAATAAGCTGTTTCATAGGGCAGGCAGAGAGACAGAGAAGTAATGTTTTCTGAGCCTCGTTAAATGGCTTCGTTTAATGGCACAGAATGCCAGCCCTGCCGGTTCTTGCGAGTGGGCGGAATTAATAGGAGAGAGGCGGTCCCACAAATAACCTGACCTTCACTCATTAAGGGTGCTATAGGTGATGGTCAGCAACTTGAGTTGCATCTGAAAATCCAGCAGAAGCCAGGACAGCTTGTGAAGGAAGGATGAGACCTGGATCCATCAAGGGACACCCATAACTTACTCTGCTATCACATTCTGGAGAAGCCACAACTTCCAAGCGGCCTTCAAGGACAGCTCCACGTTAAGGGCTTTGCAGGAATTCACATAGGAAGTGACTTAAGGGGGATGAACAAAATCTTTACAGGTTGAAAAATGATACGTAATAATTCCTTCCTTTCCTTCCTTTACTTTCCCCTTCCCCTTCCTTCTTTTCTGACCTTCCCCTTCCTTCCTTCCTTCCTTCCTTCCTTCCTTCCTTCCTTCCTTCCTTTCCTTTCCTTTCCTTTCTTTTCTTTTCTTCACATTCCCCTTTTTAAGAAACTTGAAAGTTTGGGTGCCGGCGTGTGCATGCATGATGAAATGCTGCTCTTCTGGGTTTTGGCGCTCCTGCGTGTGTGAAGGCCAGCTGACCGGCACGTGTGTGTGCACAGGAATGCAGTAGAGTAGCCAGCAAGGCTGCACCTCCTGCGCAGGATGGCTTTGCATGCCATAGATTCGCCCCCACGGTGCTAGATGATCAGGAGCTGGGGCAAGGAACGGGAGCTCACCCTGTCACACAACACTTGGGTCTTGAACCTGAGCTGTCAGCTTTCCAGCTAACAAGCTCGCTGTCTTTCATTGCCCCCAATATCTGACCCTTGGAAAACTATAAAAATAGAGTTGTGCTGTCTGGAAGGGGTGTCAACAGCTGGTTCCTTCTGATTTCGCCAACATCAAATAACATCTAAGGGAAATTGTCAGCTCCAGCCAAGTGTACAAAAAATTACATGACATTTGAACAAAAGATGCCGCAACGTATCATTTGATCAGAAAGATTTTGCACTGCCAGTTCATCTAGGTCACATCTGATATTTCTTTCAGGCAGGCATAAGGTCAACTTTCTTTTTTGAGACGAGAAAGAGTTTACCTTTGAGGCTTTCACATCTGTTCTTTTTGTGCTTCTGATCTTTCTCCATTCTCACTCTAGGCTCACCAGGAAAATATTTGACCAAAAGGCATTGAGTTTCACTTCTCAAATCGGAGGGCTACATTTCAGTGGAATTTCATAGCTGAGCCCAAAGGTTTTCAAACAGGAGAGAAGCTGAAATTGAATTGCAGGTCCTCAATTCTGAGTTCCTAGTCGGAAGTCTTCACATGTGATCTCATTTGGATTCCATGGAAAAAACTGCAAAGTAGAGTAGAGTTTTCAAGGCCATATGGAACCCGAAGAGATAGAATGGATCTGGGGTCCTGGATTTGGCTATTATAATGTAAATTAATAACCAGATGATCAGGAGTTAGAAATCTGCCTTGGAGAATAAACCTGAACCTTCCTTTTTTTAAAAAAAAATTATTGTAAACTAGTAACAGAAAGAAAAAAAACAGAAATAGGACATTGACAAGACAAAACTACATAGATATAACTGGGAGTGACTCACGCCCTATATGTATACAGTTACCAAGTAACATCATATATCATCTTACTACATTCTAGTTATTCTAGTTATTTCCGTTTATCTATATCTTACATTTATTAATTCTTTATAATTGTTACTGCTCCGTATATTTACTTTATTTACTATTTACATATCTACACTGTATGTTTTTCCCTATCGCTCATCCCGTAATCTTTTTACCTCTATCCATTCATACCATTTTTCCCAACTTTGATAAAAATATTGTTTTCTGTCTGTCTTTAAGAATATATGTTAGTCTGTTGCATTCAGCACACCTGAACCTTCCTTTTTAATGTGATATCTTCTGGCATTCTTCCTGTATTGGTTATCTTTTGTACAGGTGTGTTTTAAATTTATACTGGAAGCTTGAATATAACAGCATGAAAACCATAAGTAAAGTTAAAGTAAGGAAAGCAAAGCAAAGCAAAATAATAAAATAAAATAGCTTTTAGACTTATATACTGCTTCACAGTGCTTTACAGCCCTCTCTAAGTGTTGTGGCCCTGCAGGGGGACCGGAGGAGCTGCTAATGGACTCGGATAGCGAGGAACCATATGAGTCTGCCCTGGAAGCTGAGGAAGATTCTGTAGGGTGTTCAGAGTCAGAGCAGGAACCAGAGAGGCTGGTTGGCCACCAGGAGGCGCCTGGGTCATGGAGCAGTGGGGAGGATCAGAGCCAATTTGTCCATGATACAGGAATGAGCAGAGCTGAGAGGCGGAGGCAGCAATTACGTCGTAGGCAGGCTCACAGATGGTGATTATCCAGGTGGTTGTTGAGTGGCCCCTCCCAAGAGAGCTTATAGGTGAGGCGATGGGAGGGGACATTTGCAGGAAACAACAGTTCAGTTGCAGTAGTCGTTTTAGTGAGATAGTCATGAATGTTTGTGTGGAGAGATTTCTGTGAGTCAAGCCTGTGCTTTTAGTTTCTGGGCTCTCAGCCAAGGGAGTTTGCTTATCTCTCACTCATTAGGCAGACAGCCAAGCCTGTGTTCTGGTCTATTCACAAGCCGGGGGACAGAACACTAAGTGGCTTTAGAATCAACCTATTGCCCCCAATAATCTGGATCCTCATTTTACTAATCTTGGATTGATGGAAAGCTGAGTCCACCTTGAGCTGGTCAGGATCAAACTCCTGGCTGTGGACAGAATTAGCCTGCAATAGCAATAACACTTAGGCTTATATACAACTTCATTGTGCTTTTACAGTCCTCTCTATGCAGTTTACAGAGTCAGCCTATGGCCCCAACAATCTGGCTCCTCATTTTGTCAACCTCAAAAGGATGGAAGGATGAGTCCACCTTGAACTGGTCAGGATCAAACTCCTGGCAGTGAGTTAGCCTGCTGTACTGTATTCTAAACAAAATCAAATCAAATCCTCCTATAAACCAGAGAAAAAGAAGGCTTTAGAACAACTACGGACCTCCGCTCCTTCCGTCGAAAACTGAAAACACACTTTTTCTGCCTGGCCGGCCTTGGTTAGTCTCTACCTCTGGGGTGTTTAGGGAATTTAGTTTTAATGGGGTTTTTAGCGCAGGGACGATCAATTTAATCTGCTTTTATTTATTGTATTTATTGTTTGTATATATTTTTATATGTTTTAATTTCCCTGTGCACCTCTCCGAGTCCCCTTGGGGAGAGGATGCGGTATACAAAATTAATTATTATTATTATTATTATTATTATTATTATTATTATTATTATTATTATTATTATTATTATTATTATTATTATTATTATTATTATTATTATTATTATTATTATTATTATTATTATTATTATTATTATTATTATTATTATTTCAGTCTAACATTAACTAAGAATCAGTTTGGTCTAATGGTTAAGGCTAAAAGCAAGGAAAGTATGAGTTTTAATCCTTCCTTAAGCATGAAAGCCACTGGGTGACTTTGAGTCAGTCTGTCTGTCTCTCTCTCATCCTAACCCACCTCACAGGGTCCTTTTTGCATGGGAAAAGAAGGAGGAGGAAGGTTTGTTTGATATGTTTGGTGCCTTGAGGAACATCATGGAACTTATGTTTCCCAATGTTCTAGCTGTGTTCCTCTAACATTCCTAATTTGATTACTGGATTCTTGGATTTGCACAATGGAGATGAACCTTACTGTTGACACTGTAGCATTTAATCATGGAAAACAAATCCATGAAAAGTGAAGGTTTGGGGGGACATGAAGTGAAGTGGGTGGACGTTAGATTGATACTTCTGCACATGCATAAATTGTGCTAGATATCCATCAGGGAGTACTTCATATAGTATATGGGCTTAACTCTGTATTAGTCAATCAAGGATACAAAAAAACCCCACACCATGTATATTAAGACAACAGATAATAAAGTCTACCTATATATAAGACAAAAAGAACAGAAAACAGAGTTGGAAGGATCTTGGAGGTCCTCTAGTCCAACCCCATGCTTAGGCAAGAAACTCTACACCACTTCAGACAAATGGTTATCCAACATTTTAGGATTATCTAGCAGCAGGGCTCACTGCATTGAGAAATCACCTGGGGACATTGCATCTCCCTCCAGACTTCAACCAAACCTCTCAGACAATCTATAGGGTTAGCTATGACCCCTACAGCAGTCAATAGAATACATGTTCTTGCTCAAGGGCAGTTAATTTTTCTAACTGTCAGGAAATTTCTCCTTAGTTCTAGGTTGTTTCTCTCCTTGATTAGTTTCCATCCATTGCTTCTTGTTCTGCCCTCAGGTGTTTTGGAGAATAGCTTGACTCTCTCTTTTTTGGGGCAACCCCTGAGATATTGGATCACTACTATCAAGTCACCCCTGGTCCTTCTTTTCATTTAACTAGATATACTCTCCTTGACTTACAACCATTTGATTAGTAACCTCTCGAAGTTACAACAGCACTGACTCATGTCCATTTTTCACGCTTATGACTGTTGCAACATCCTTGTGGTCATATGATCAAATTCAGGCACTTGGCAACTGGTATGCATTTATGATGGGTTGCAGGCTGTCAGGATTATATGATCCCCTTTTGTGACCTTCGGACAAGCAAAGTCAATGGGGAAGCCAGAATCACTTAACAACCGTGTTACTAATCTCACAACTGCAGAGATTCGCATAACAACTGTGGCAAGAAAGATCATAATGGGGGACAAACCTCACTTAACTGCTGTCTTGTTTAGCAAAGGAAATTGCTGTGGCCTGCCAGCAGCCAGCGGAGCTGGTGGCACTCAGATAGTGAGGAGGTTGGGAAGGAACATGGGCCAGTCCTGGAGTTTGGGGAAGGCTTTGATGAGGGCTCTGCGTCAGAAGCAGAGATAGGGCCAGAGCCGTATGCCAGCTATCAACTGCCTTTAGAGTCAGACATCAGTGAGGCAGAGGAACAGCAGGAGCCTGTTCCCAGTGTGTGCTTGTGCAGAGCTACCAGGAGAAGGAAACAGCTAAGGAACAAGGACCGACTTGGGAGTAAAGCCACAGGTGTACAGTGAATGGCCTCTCCCTTAGGGAATTAAGAGGAGTGAAAGGGGAGGGGTGTTTGCAGGAGACAATTTGTTCAATTCATTATGGTGATGATCTGTTCCTGACTTCTTGCCAAGTAATTGCTGCTACAGCATGGCGTTTGGAAGATATCAGCCTGGCAGCTCTCCAAGCCTGATAAAGGTGTGTAGTTGTCAAATCTCTTAAAAGACTTTGCTGAGACTTTGCTGGAGAGGAAATCACTTTGAACTAAATAAAAGGGGTTTTATCAAGAGGAGGAGTCAGCTTTGTGCTTTAGGGAAGCCTGGGTCAGAACAGAAATTTTGGGCTGAATTGCAGTTGTTAAGTCAAGGACTATCTGTATGGCCGATTTTTGCTTAGCGCCTTGGCTGCAATATAATGGAATGAATATTGTGCTCATTCGATTTTGCTCTCCTTTTTTATTCTTATGCATTGTTAGTTACCCAGAGTAACTCGCTTGTGATAGATGGCCTTTTGAATTCCATAAATAAATAGTTCAGCCACACACAAACAAGTATTTAAGGCTAAACAAGTTTAATCTGTCTTTGAACTGTCTTTGATCTGTTGAAATGGGTAAAATTAACTCAGCCTCTATAACAGGAAATAAAACCGGGACATTTAGAACTTTTAAGTCTGGGAAGAAATTCAAAAAATCGCTTGGGTGCAGTCCACATTAAGAAGTGTGTGTGTGTGTGTGTGTGTGTGTGTCAGATATACAAAACACTGACATTTTATATCTATGTATTAAAAATGCATATTAAGTAGAGCTAAACGGCATACCGTTCTCTGTGCCTTCCTCCCAATCAAAAGTAGAATAAAAGAAATGAATAAAAGAATTTGCACACCAAAAATGCTGAATACTGCATTCAGTTTTGGTCATCACGATGTAGAAAAGATGTGGAGACTCTAGAAAGAGTGCAGAGAAGAGCAACAAAGATGATTAGGGAACTGGAGATTAAAACATATGAAGAACGGTTGCAGGAACTGGGTATGTCTAGTTTAATGAAAAGAAGGACCAGGGGAGACATGATAGCAGTCTTCCAATATCTCAGGAGTTGCCACAAAGAAGAGGGAGTCAAACTATTCTCCAAAGCATTTGAGGGTGGAACAAGAAGCAATGGGTGGAAACTAATCAAGGAGAGAAGCAACTTAGAACTGAGGAGGAATTTCCTGACAGTTCAAACAATTAACCAGTGGAACAGAAGTTGCCTCCAGAAGTTGTGAATGCCCCAACACTGCAAGTCTTCAAGAAGATGTTGGATAGCCATTTGTCTGAAATGGTATAGGGCAGTGATGGCTAACCTTTTTTGGCTCGCGTGCCAAAAGCAGGGGGAGTGCAGGGGCGATGTGCACAGGTGTGCCACATCCATAATGCTATGTGCATGACCCCCTGCATTTGGCATGCTTTTAACGTCCTCCCCAAGCTCCAGAGGCTTTATAGGAACCTGGGGAGGGTGAAAACAGCCTTCCCCCACCTCAAGAGGGCAAGAAACGGCCTCAAAAGAAGGCCTAAATCAGCTGGCCAAGGCACACATACACACTGAAGCTGACAGGGCAATGCCTCTCATGCCCTAAGAAATGGTTCCGTGTGCCACCTGTGGCACCTGTGCCATAGGTTTACCATCATGGGTCTAGGGCTTCCTGCCTAGGCAGGGAGTTGGACTAGATGACCTCCAAGGTCCCTTCCAATTCTGCTATTATATTATTGTATTACAGTAGGTAGGTAGATAGAGGGATAGATAGAGAGGGAGAAATACAGTAGGTATGTAGGTAGGTAGGTAGAGGGAGAAAGGAAGAAATATAGTAGGTAGGTAGGTAGGTAGGTAGGTGGATAGATAGATAGGGAGAAATACGTAGGTAGGTAGGGGGATAGATAGAGAGGGAGAAATACAGTAGGTAGGCAGGTAGATAGATAGGGGGATAGATAGAGAGGGAGAAATACAGTAGGTAGGTAGGTAGGTAGGTAGGTAGGTAGGTAGGTAGGTAGAGGGAAAAAGGAAGAAATGCAGTAGGTAGGTAAGTAGAGGGATAGACAGAGAGGGAGAAATACCGTAGGAAGGTAGGTAGGTAGGTAGGTAGGTAGGTAGGTAATCCTTAATCCTTAATCTCAGCCAAAATAAGTAGGGATTGATTGATGCTTATTCTACCAGTACTGCTTTAGCATTTTTACTGCTAAACTATTATTCCTTTTCAGTGCTTTCTAAAAACTCTCCAAGACATTTCCATCCGACATTTTTTCTTTCTTTCCCTAATTTATTTATTTATTTATATTTATATCCCGCCCTTCTCCACAAAGGACCCAGGGCACAAAAATTTTCAGAACATTTGAGGTAAAGAGAGGGAGCAGTCTACTATTATATTCGTTAATCCAAAGAATTTTGTCAAGATGCTTAACTCTGCTGGAATAACTGCTGGCAAATAGCTACTACACATTTTCTGCTATTAATTCAGCACATTACAGCTATTAAGCTCCTTGGGACAAAGCTACAAGGATCCTAGCATCTGTCCTGGATGTTAGAAAGAAGAAAAGATGGTAGCAAACCAACCATCTCTTTCTACTGGCATAACTCAAGTTTAAGAGAGCGCTGCTTTTAATGTTGAAATTATAAATACAAAGAAATGTGCTTATTTGTTGAGTGGTTGCTAGGAAGATATTCACTGGCCCATGTTATAAAAGCCAAAAGCAGGTGGGTTCACTTTCAGATCCATTTGTCAACCTTTATGAATATCTTGTCACCACTTGTTTGGAAATTAGGGCTTCTTTCTGTCATTAAATCCCTTTTGCTATGAAATTAAAAGATGCTTGCTCCTGGGGAGGAAAGCTCTGGCAAATGCAGATAGCATAACAAAAAGCAGAGCGATCAACTTGCCACCAAAAGTTAACACTATGGCTTTCCCAGTAGTAATGTATGGTTGTGAAAGCTGAACTATAGGGAAGGCTGAGTGCTGAAGAATTGATGCGTTCAAATTGGAGAAGACTCTTGAGAGTCCCTTGGACTGCAAGGAGATCAGATCAGAATTAGAATTAGAATAACAGAATTGGAAGGGACCTTGGAGGTCATCTAGTCCAACTCCATGCCTAGGCAGGAAACCCTATACCATTTCAGACAAATGGCTATCCAACATCTTCTTAAAGACTTCCAAGGACTTCTGTCCTTGATTAGTTTCCACCCATTGCTTATTGTTCTACCCTCAGTGCCTTGGAGAATAGCTTGACTCCCTCTTCTTTGTGCCAGCCCCTGAGATATTGGAACACTGCTATCATGTCTCCCCTAGTCCTGATGTCAGCCTCTGCCTTTGCTGCTTGCTTCAGCTGTCATTGTAATGGGGGGGGGGGGGGGTGTTATTTGGGAATGGGATTCAATGGTGCAGGAGGGAGATTGGAGAAGGGAGTATGTTCTCACCATCTACTCCGCATGCCGATGGCTGGTGCCTTGAGATGGTCAAGGCCAACCGTCCTGCATACCAACCTGATGATGCTCCTGGAGATGCAACCCACATGACACCTGAGGGATTTGCGGATTGGACACTAGGGTGGGGAATGTTGGGGGGGGAGTGAGTTGGACATTATTGATATGTATGGTTTTGCGTGCTTTGGCTTTTAGACCATTGTTTTACTTAGCTGCTTTCATAACCAGTAAAAGTACTCTTAATTCTTCAAAATGGAGTTGAGTGGTTTCTTTCTTGGTTAATGATGGAGGCAGACCTGACACCTTCTTTTCATTAAACTAGACCTACCCAGTTCCAGCAACTGTTCTTCATACGTTTTAGTCTCCAGTCCCCTAATCATCTTTGTTGCTCTTCTCTGCACTCTTTCTAGAGTCTCCACATCTTTTTCACATCATGGCCACCAAACTGGATGCAGTATTCCAAGTGTGGCCTTACAAAGGCATTATAAAATGGTATTAACCACGTTATCTTGATTCTATCTCTCTGTTTATGCAGCCTAGAACTGTGTTGGCTTTTTTGGCGGCAGCTGCACACTGCTGGCTCATATTTCAAAGGCTGTCCACTAGGATTCCAAGATCCCTTTCACAGTTACTATTGAGCGAGGTACCACCTATATAGATCAGTCAGTCATAAAGGAAACTAACCCTCATGAATTAAGGTAAATATCCATGTTCCAAGATAATGTTGCAGTTTCAATCTGTCAGTCACTGGGACCAAAAGTTTATTCTTCCAAGCTTTTAGGCTCATCACCAGGAACTTCTCTTTCTCTCTCCAGAATATGTACATGGGGCTGTTCTACTTGTATTTACTATGATTACAGATAAAGAGTAACAGAGTTGAGAGGGACCTTATAGGGTATGTAATCCAACCCCCGCTCAAGCAGGAGACCCTACCATTTCTGACAAATGGCAGGCCTGTCTCTTCTTCGGGGAGAGGGGGCGGTTTAGAAATGTAATTAATAATAATAATAATAATAATAATAATAATAATAATGATAATGATAATGATAATGATAATGATAATGATAATGATAATGATAATGATAATGATAATGGTAATAGTAATTGTTATTGCTATTGCTGCTGCTGCTGCTGTTGTTGTTGTTATTATTATTATTATTATTATTATTATTATTATTATTATTATTATTATTATTATTATTATTATTATTATTATTTCTTGAAAGCTTCCAGTGATGAAGCTCCCACAACTGTTGAAGGCAAGCTGTTCCATTGGTTGATTGTTCTAACTGTCAGAAAGTTTCTCCTTATTTCCAGGTTGAATCTCTCCTTCAGCTTCCATCCATTATTCCTTGTCTGCTCTTCGGGTTCCTTAGAAAATAACTTGATCCCTTCCTCTCTCTGGCAGCCCCTCAAATATTGGAAGGCTGCTATCATGTCTCCCCTGGTCTGTCTCTTCACTAGACTAGCCATGCTAGTTGTTTGTAGCTTTTAGTTTTAACTAGGGTGTTGATGGACTCATTAATTGTTGTTTCCTTGTGGAGCCACGCTTTCAGCTCCTAAATATCTGATAGGCTGGTAGTAAATCAGCATACTTATTGTTTGACTCTTGTCAATCTTTGATATTGACATTATTAACTCTGTTCCTTTTGCTCTCTTCTACTAATTGTGCTGCTCTCCATTAAATGCAGTACGACATTTGGAATTTCAAAGGAGGTTAAAATGATTCCTCTGTTGATCATACTTTTACAACAGGGGTCTCCAACCTTTGCAACTTTAAGACTGAAGGACTTCAGCTCCCAGAATTCTCCAGCCAGCTCCAGTCTGGGAGCTGAAGTCCTTCAAACTTAAAGTTGCAAAGGTTGGAGACCCCTGTTTTAGAAGATCACCTGGACTACTTACAAGAGCCATGATGGCACACTGGTTAGAATGTAGTATCACAGGCTGACTCTGCCCACTACCAGCAGTTCGATCCTGACTGACTCAAGGTTGACTCAGTCTTCCAGCTTTCTTTCTTTTTTAAAAAAAAAGTTTTATTTTTATTCTTTTATAGATAGTTACAGGTATAGTTATTGTTCTTATTGATCTTTATCACTTTTACATTTGTTTTTTCCATATAAAAGGTTAAAATATACATTCAGGATTGCTTTGCTTACCATTCCATACACCTATTTCATATTTTCACCACCCTATTTTTTCTTTTCTTTTCACTCTCCCTCCCTTCTCAACTTCCTTCCTTCCTCCTCTCCTTTCCCTTTCCTTCTTCCCTTGCCTCTCCCCTCTTCCTCTTCCCCCTCCTACCTTCTCTCCTTCTCTTTCCATCCCTTCCCTCCTTCCTCTCCTTTCCTCTTTACTCCTTTTTCTTGGGTATCCTTCCAGGGAAATATAAAAAAAGAAGATACATATTTGATTATACATGTAACTATGGCAGCAAGAATTGTATTTGCACAGAATTGGAAATCAGATAAGGTACCAACAGAAGAAGCGATAATAATACAAATTTTATATTGTGCAGAGATGAATAGGTGAACTTTGAGAATAAAGGATAAAGAGGAATAGGTGTACTTCAAGACATGGGGGAGATTTTTTTGATTGGTTAGAGAAAGGAATCAAGAAAAGAAAGCAAGAGAGAGGTATAGAACCCAGATGAGACACTTAAATGGAAAAGGGGGGAATAGAAAAGAAAGGATTAATATATAAGTATATGTTCAAGAATGAGATACAGAGGAAAAAAATAGTTAGGATATGATAATGAAGAAAAGGGAATAGGAAAGGACAAACATAAAATTATAACAGGGTTTGCAGAAATACCATCCCGAAAATACACCAGTTCAGAATTGAAAAGAGATAACTGCAACGACAGAAAAGGAAAGGAAGAGAGTAGTAGAGGAGAAGAGAGGAAGGGGGAGAGAAGGAAGCCTTCCATGCTTCCGAGGTCGGTAAAATGAAGACCCAGATTGTTGGGGGGACAGGATGCTGACTCTGCAAACTCCTTAGAGAGGACCATTATGAATCTAAGTACTATTCAATGATGGGTTCCAGATCCTGTTGCAACCGGTATGCTGTAACAGGGCCGGGTGTCCACCATGCGCATGTGTGCAGCACATGTCCCCACTGCCCCTAATGCTCCAGTTGCTCCACAGAGCGTTGCGCAGGTGCCATGCACTCTGTGCGCATGCACGAATGCCCCAATTGGTTCAAATAGAGGTAAGAAGAGCAAGCAAGCGGGTGGGCCCTCCAGAGCACCGTACAGGAACGGTACCTGGTGCTCCTAGCAGGTACCGTTATGTCCGTACTGGGGCAAACTGGTCATATCCCACCACTGGTGCTATTGCTATTATAGGTATGCTTGTCCTTCAGATCAGGTTGACAGCGTCAACTTCCAGGATGTCTCGCTCCATAGCCACTTTTTCTTCTCTTTTTAAAAATTGATTTAATACGAACATGCTTTCTCTTTGTGGGGTCATTTCGGGGAACTTGCGATTCTCCCTGAGCCTTTTCCCATGCTTCTGCAAACCTCTGAAGTCCCCTGGGAGGGCCACTACCTTTTACTCCTCTCTCCATTCCCCTGATTTGTCTGTTTTTGGCTGGCACTCTCCACCTGAGTTCAGCATCCAAAGCAATGATGCGTAAGATGAGAGTCGTATTGCAGTATTTCATCCTCGTTAATTATGCAGCAATGATCTTGGTGTCTGAGTGAATACACGCTCCGAGAACAGGCAGCAACAAAGGAACTCTGCTGGGAATCCACTGAGGTGATTCATGCCTTTAATAAACTCAAAATATACTATTTATGGGTCAGCAAATCAGTGATGCAAATGTATGTAGATTCAGCAAGGTAGGGCTGGAAGGTAGAACACAGCAGTGTTTGAAGTGGGAGGTCACGTTTGCTTGCACAGAAGCATGCTATAAACACAGCAGAGGATAATGGGTTCCGGATCCACACGGCACACTAAATACATAACTGTTGTGTTTATCTAATAAGGAATGCCAATTAAATAAATTAAAAATAAATAAATGTTATTTTGCTTATTGGGGAGCAGTGCAAAATAGCATTTGATACTTCAAGATAAATACTCAGATCCAGTGGTGGGTTTCAACTTTTTTTAGAACCTCTTCTGTAGGTGTGGCCTGCTTTGTGGGAGTGGCTTGCCGGCCTGTGACTGGGTGGGAGTGGCTTGCCAGCCATGTGACCGAGTGGGAGTGGCTTGCCAGCCATGTGACTGGGTGGGTGTGGCCAACTTGTAAAATGTGGTGAAACTCACTTAACAACGTTCTTGCTTAGCAATTAAAATGTTGGCTCAAAAACTCTGGCATTTGAAGCACGCAAGTCTTAAAGCTGTCAAGTTTTACATCCCTTAGACCGATACGCTCCCACAGAGAGGGCTTTCTCAGGGTGCCGTCGGCCGGACAATGCCGACTGGCGACACCCAGGGGAAGAGCCTTCTCTGTGGCGGGCCCAGCCCTTTGGAACGACTTACCCCCTGAACTTCGCACCATCTCCGACCTCCGCCTCCTCCACAAGTGCCTAAAGACACATTTGTTCCATCTAGCCGGCCTAGCGTAACCTCCACAATGACTATTTTAGACAGTTTTAAATTTTGGGGATTTTAATTTGGTTTTAGCGCAGGATGGTTATCAAATAAGTTTTTAAAAAATTTTACGTGATTTTGTATGTATTTTTTAAATTCCTGTGCGCCGCACAGAAGGGCGGGGTATAAATTTAATAAAATAAAAAAAATAAAAAAAATAAAAAATAAGTTACAAGACACTTGCACCCCTTTAGAAAAAAACCCAGGGATGTTCAAACTTGACAGCTTTAAGACTTGTGAACTTCAACCCCCAGAATTCCTCCTCTCGCTCTTCCTCTTGATGATGGGCGGATGGGCGGGGGGAGGGAGCTGGAACCAGTTCTAAACGGCACTGTAGATTTGTGGAACCTCTTCTATAAAAGAGGTTAGAACTGGCAGGAACCCACCCCTGCCCAGATCAGTCTAGAATAAATGATCTCTCAGATCAAATTATGCGTACTATTGATGATGGACAAAAAGCCACTGCAATCCTAAATTGCATTAACAGATGGAAACAATCAAGATCAAGTGAGGTACTAATACAACTCTATAAAGCCTTAGTAAGACCACACCTAGAATACTGCATCCTGTTTTGGTCACCACACTATAGAAAGATGTTGAGACTCTAGAAAAAGTGCAGAGAAGAGCAACCAGGATGATTAGGGGACTGGAGACTAAAACATATGAAGAACAGTTACAAGAACTGGCTAGTGGCAAGTTCAGTGAAGAGAAGGACCAGGGGAGACATGACAGCAGTGTTCCAATATTTGAGGGGCTGCCACAGAGAGGAAGGGGTCAAACTATTTTATAAGGCACCCAAAGGCCAGACGAGGAATAATGATGGAAACTGACCAAGGAGAAATTCAACCAAGAAATAAGGATACATTTTCTGACAGTGAGAACCATCAACCAATGGAACAGAAGTTGCCTTCGGAAGTTGTGGGAGCTTCACTACTGGAGGCTTTCAAGAAGAGATTGGACTGTCATTTGTCAGACTGCTTCCTGCTTGGGGGGTGGGGATTTGGACTAGATGACATACAAGGTCCCTTCCAATTCTGTTAATCTGCTTTAAAAAGAAAGAACTCACCCATTGTAAATGGGAGTAAATTTCTTGCTTCATTTTAAATATGCATTGCATGCCCACATTGAGATTGCTTACCATAATGAAAATGCAGAATAGCATTTGATACTCCAAGATAAATACCCAGAGCAGTCCTGAATATATGTCCTCACAGATCAAATTATGCATACTATTGATGATGGGCATTTGTTTTAGCAAGAAATTACTGAAATATTTCCATGCAGGTTCTTTTTGAATGAGAATCAGGAAGCAGGAATTGTACACAAGGAGTTACAACTCTATCATATCCCCTAAGCACAATTCTTCTCCAAATAACAATTGACCCTAAAATTCATTATAGACTTATTAGATCCATGGAAAACAGTGAAAAATCAAACATCAAGCTACTTCCTTCTGTATTATTTTGCATTACAAATGCCTCAGGGGTGGTATACACTTACCTTCCCTACCGGTTTGCAAATGTGGCCGCATGTGCCACCTCCATACATGCACAGATCCTTCCGTACATGCACTTTTGGTGAAAAAGGGCCTAAATGGAATACCATATGAAGTGATAACATTATTGCCGTTATCAGGCGGGCGGGCCCACAGATGAGGGGGAAGAAAAACGACACCAAATTCTTCTTCGAGTGGGGTGGAACGGCGCACAGACAAAAGCCTGCAAGCCCTTTTATTAACTTTATCAGAAGGCAGGGTTAAGCATGCAACGTCATGTAAACAAATACACAAATCATGACCATAAAAGGAAATTCACACAGTAGAATAGGAGTCACGTGCTCTTTGTTGATAGTTAGCACGTTGCAAGAAGGTGGGAACTTTTCTCCAAGGTGTTGAATGTCAGAGGGTGTGCTAGTAACTTTCCATGCCAGCTTCCTTGTTTATGTCCGACCGGTCAGAACCAGTCTACACTAACAGAAATGCTTAGCACGTGATGCAGTGTCATAATGCAACATCCATAGAGCTGGGCACGGGTGGGCGGAGCCACCTGTGATTCCCGCTACCGGTTCGGGCGATCTGGTCCGAACCAGTAGAATACCACCTCTGAAATGCCTGTAATACATTGAGTTCTACAGCTACAAGAATCACAACTGAGCAGCAGAGTTTGGGTGAAGGAACCATTGGCTGGCTCAGGAAGGATGTGTCACTGCAAGGCAGCCAACCCGAGTCCCTTCCGATGTTTTCTTTTTACCGATGGCAGCATCTTGCTGATCTCTCCTGAGCAAAATTGGAGCCCAATTAGTCCGGCTTTCGGCCCGGGCATAGCACCGAGATGGCATTGGTCGCGTTGGTCGATGATCTCTGGAGGGCCAGAGATGGGGGTTGTTCCTCCATCCTGGTCCTGTTAGACCTCTCGGCGGCTTTTGATACCATTGACCATGGTATCCTATTGCATCGGCTGGGGGGGTTGGGGGTGGGAGGCACCGTTTTATGGTGGTTCTCCTCCTACCTCTCTGGTCGATCGCAATTTGTGTTGACGGGAGAGCAGAGGTCGACCTTGAGATCCCTCACATGTGGGGTGCCTCAGGGGTCGGTCCTCTCGCCTCTCCTGTTCAACACATATATGAAGCCGCTGGGCGAGATCATCCGTGGTTTTGGGGTAGAGTATCACCTCTACGCTGATGATACGTAGCTGTATATATCTACCCCAAACCACCCCAACGATGCCGTAGCGGTGATGTGCCAGTGCCTGGAAGCCGTGCGGATCTGGATGGGAAGTAACAGACTCAAGCTCAACCCGACCAAGACCAAGTGGCTGTGGTTTCCGGCTGCCCGATTCAACCAGCTGACTCCATCGCTGGCCATAGGGGGCGAACATCTTGCCCCTGTGGATGGGGCGCGCAACTTGGGTGTCCTCCTGGATACCCAGCTGTCCATGGAAGATCAAGTGACAGCCGTGGCCAGGAGGGCGTTTTACCAGGTTCGCCTGGTACGCCAGTTGCGCCCCCTATTGGATCGGGATGCCCTTTGCACAGTCACTCATGCCCTTGTGACATCCCGACTGGACTATTGTAACTCTCTCTACATGGGGCTCCGCCTGAGGTGCACCCGGAGACTTCAGCTGGTCCAGAATGCAGCCGCGCGAGCTATAATGGAGACCGCAAGGTATACCCACATAACACCTCTCTTGCACGAGCTGCACTGGCTGCCTGTCGTCTTTCGGGTGCGCTTCAAGGTGCTAGTTGTCATCTTCAAAGCGCTCCATGGCTCGGGACCTAGCTATCTACGGGATCGGATCCTGCCCCATACATCCTCACGGCCGATTCTCTCCCACAGAGAGGGACTTCTCTGGGTGCCATACACTAGACTTTGTCAGCGGGCGACGCCCAGGGGAAGGGCCTTCTCTGTGGCAGGCCCAGCCCTCTGGAACGACCTTCCCCCCGATATTAGAACAACCACGGACCTCCGCTCCTTCCGTCAAAAATTAAAAACACACTTTTTCTGCTTGGCCGGCCTAGGGTAGTCTCTTCTTTTAGGCTTTTCTTAGGGAATGATTGTTTTAATGGGGTTAAGGGGTTTTTAGGATAGTTTGTATTTTATTGTTGTTTTAGCGCAGGATATGATTTAATGTGATTTTAATTTTGTACTTTGTTCTATGTTATCTGTTCTTAATTTACCTGTGCCCCGCCTCGAGTCCCTCTGGGGAGAGAGAGCGGGTTAGAAATAAAATTATTATTATTATTATTATTATTATTATTATTATTATTATTATTATTATTATTATTATTATTATTATTATTATTATTATTATTATTATTATTATTATTATTATTATTATTATTATTATTATTATTATTATTATTATTATTATTATTATTATTATTATTATTATTATTATTATTATTATTATTATTATTGGAAAACCAGTGTAATTTCCAGCTTGGTTTCCACCCAGCCCATGGGACAAACAATTCCTGTATCTGGATTGAAGCAAGCACACATGTCACTCAGTTCAGCTGGCAATAAAGAGTGTAACATTTATTTGTTAAATGTCAACAAACATCTAAAAGGGTTAATGGGCAAAAAGGGCCAAAAGCAATGAGGAGGAGCGATATGAACTGTGCTCACTTTGGCAGCAGATAAATGGAAATTGGAACGAAACAGAGAAGATCAGTGAGAAGGAGAGACATAAACCAAAGGGGAAGAATCTCAATCTCTCTCTCTCCCTCCCTCTCTCCTCCCTCCCTCTCTCCCCCCTCCCTCTCATAAACTAGCAAGATTCATTTTTCTTGCCATGTACATGTATACGTCCAGACTAGACTTTGGTATGTGAGCAATGTGGGATATAATAATAATAATAATAATAATAATAATAGTTTAATTTCTTGACCGCTCCTCTCCCCGTAGGGACTCGGAGCGGTGCACAGGGAAACTAAAAACCATAAATATACAATCAAGAACATCTTAAAAACAAATTAAATAGTACCTGTGCTAAAATACCCAATCTAAACTAAAATTCCCACTATACACTAAAACCCCATAGAGAGAGACTACCCCAGACCGGCCAAGCAGAAAAAATATGTTTTTAATTTCAGACGGAAGGAGCGGAGGTCCGTGGTCGTTCTAATGTCGGGGGGAAGGTCATTCCAGAGGGCAGGGCCCGCCACAGAGAGAGCCCTTCCCCTGGGCGTCGCCCGCTGACAAAGTCTAGTGGACGGCACCCGGAGAAGTCCCTCTCTGTGGGAGCGAATCGGCCGTGAGGAAGTATGGGGCAGGATCCGATCCCGCAAGTAGCTAGGTCCCGAGCCATGGAGCGCTTTAAAGATGATAATTAGTACCTTGAAGCGCACCCGGAAGACGACAGGCAGCCAGTGCAGCTCGCGCAGGAGAGGTGTTACATGGGTAAACCTAGAGGTACCCAGGATTGCCCGCGCGGCTGCGTTCTGGACCATCTGCAGTCTCCGGGTGCACCTCAAGGGAAGCCCCATGTAGAGAGAGTTACAATAGTCCAGTCGAGATGTCACGAGAGCATGAGTGACTGTGCGAAGGGCGTCCCGATCCAATAGGGGGCGCAACTGGCGAACCAGGCGAACCTGGTAAAACGCCCTCCTAGCCACGGCTGTCACTTGATCTTCCATGGACAGCCGGGCATCTAGGAGGACACCCAAGTTGCGCGCCCCATCCACAGGGGCAAGATGTTCGCCCCCTATGGCCAGCGATGGAGTTAGCTGGTTGAATCGGGCAGCCGGAAACCACAGCCACTCGGTCTTGGTCGGGTTGAGTCTGAGTCCGTTACTTCCCATCCAGATCCGTACGGCTTCCAGGCACTGGCACATCACCGCTACGGCATCGTTGGGGTGGTTTGGGGTAGATATATACAGCTGCGTATCATCAGCGTAGAGATGATACTCTACCCCAAAACCACGGATGATCTCGCCCAGCGGCTTCATGTATGTGTTGAACAGGAGAGGCGAGAGGACCGACCCCTGAGGGACCCCACATGTGAGGGGTCTCGAGGTCGACCTCTGCTCTCCTGCCAACACAAATTGCGATCGGCCAGAGAGGTAGGAGGAGAACCACCGTAAAACGGTGCCTCCCACCCCCAACCCCCCCAACCGATGCAATAGGATACCATGGTCGATGGTATCGAAAGCCGCTGAGAGGTCTAATAGGACCAGGATGGAGGAACAACCCCCATCCTTAGCCCTCCAGAGATCATCAACCAACGCGACCAATGCCGTCTCGGTGCTATGCCCGGGCCGAAAGCCGGACTGGCGCGGATCTAGATACTCAACTTCCTCCAGGTGACGGGGAAACTGTTGTGCCACCACACTCTCAACAACCTTCGCCAAAAAGGGAAGGTTGGAGACTGGACGATAGTTGTTCAAAAGAGCTGGATCCAAAGAGGGCTTCTTGAGGAGGGGCCTCACCATAGCCTCTTTTAGGGAGGCAGGCAAGGAACCCTCACTCAAGGATGCGTTGATAACCTCTTGGAGCCAGCCTCGTGTCACCTCCCAGGATGCCAGTACAAGCCAGGAGGGACACGGGTCCAATAAACATGTGGTGGCTCGCAGTCGCCCACATAACCTGTCCATATCCTCGGAAGTAACGGAGTCAAACTCCTCCCAAACAAGATCTGTCTCGTGGCATCTCACTGGGCCATCAATGGAGGGTAGCCCGTTCTGTATCTGAGCGATTTTCTCCTGCAGAAAAATCACAAATTCCTCTGCTCTACCCTGTAGCGGGGCTTCCCGCACCCTCTGTTGAAGGAGGGAGCGGGTCACCCTAAACAGGGCGGCAGGGCGGTTTTCTGCGGATGCTATGAGGGTGGCACAATGATGACGTTTGGCCACTCTCAGCGCCACAATGTAAGTCCGTAAATGGGCTCTTACCTGTGTTCGGTCAGATTCAGAACGGGTATTCCTCCATCTTCTCTCTAGGCATCTCTTGCGGCGTTTCATCACCCTCAGCTCCTCGGTAAACCAGGGAGCCGTGGTGACTCGCGGCCGCAAGAGAGGCCGCAAGGGCGCGACCCGATCCAAGGCTCCCGTGGTCGCAATATTCCATGCGACCACAAGGTCCTCGATCAGGGCGCGGGTCGGGGGTACAGGAAATGGCCCAAGCGCCGTCTGGAACCCATCCGGGTCCATCAGGCGCCTGGGGCGGAACCAAATTGGAGACCCGGGTTCCGCCTCCCCGCGGAGGGGGGTGGCGGTTGGAAAGTCGAGCCGGAGAAGTGAGTGGTCTGACCATGACAAGGGCGTGATGACTATGTCCCCTAAACCCAGATCACTCTTCCACTGGCCAGAGACAAAGATAAGATCCGGTGTATGTCCACCCTCGTGGGTGGGGCCTAAAATTAGTTGGGTCAGGTCCATGGCCGTCATGGAAGCCATGAACTCCCGAGCTACCTCGGATGATTCGCCCACCGATGGCAGATTAAAGTCCCCCATGACTAAAAGTCTGGGGGTCTCCACTGCCACCGTAGCGATCACCTCAAGGAGCTCGGGCAGGGCTGCTGCTACATAGCGGGGAGCCAGGTATATAACCAGCACGCCCAACTGCCTCCCTAGGCCCCACTTCACGCAGAGGGACTCACAACCGGTAGTCTGTGGCACAGTGGTCTCTCTCGGCTCAAGACTTTCCTTTACAATAACCGCTACCCCACCGCCCCTGCCAAGGGCCCGAGGCTGATGAAAAGCACGGTAGCCTGGTGGGCACATTTCGACGAGGGGGAGTCCACCCTCGTGGCCCAACCAGGTTTCCGCTATTCCTGCCAGGTCCGGCCCCTCCTCTGACACAAGGTCATGTACGAGGGGGGCTTTGTTGACCACGGACCTGGCATTGCAAAACATCAGCCTCAAGCCCTGGCTCTGTACTTCCCGACCACCTAGCAAGCGGGGGTTGTGGCACTTCACCGTATATAACCAACGGTTCTGTGCCCTCAACCGGGAGGATAGAGATTGTCTCCCCTCGGGATATGCAGTACCATGCAGTGAGCCATGGGCAGATCTGTACATTGGGAAAACAAAACAACCACTTCATAAACGCATGGCACAACATAGGAGAACAAAGCCATTAGGACTAGATTCAGCAGTCCATCTGCATTTAAAAGATGCAGGCCACTCTTTTGAAGACAACAAAGTCCATATTTTGGACAGAGAGGACCAGAAAGTGGGAATCAAATAGGCCATCTATGTCAAAATGGAACGGTCCTCTTTCAACAGAGGCGGAGGGATATGACATCATCTATCTCCGGTCTACAACACAGTCCTTTCAACAGTTCCAAGAAGGCTCCACACTTATTTGCACCACTCAGGTGATCCCGAGGACACAGATAAACCTCCTGGTGACCTTAAGGACCTGCTAAAAGAATGCAAATGACCAGCTGTCTGCAAGGAGTATACATCCTTCCATTTCCCACCATCCAGTCAGAGCTGAAGAAGCTTCTTGGATGAGAAGCAAAACGTCTTCAAAGAAAAATCACAAAATCCAATAGCTGTCGGGGTTCCAACGGATGCCCTAATTAAACCATGAGCCTCAAGCCAAGCTTCAAAAGAAATCCAGTTATTTATTAGAAGTAACATGTTGGCATGTACCCAAGTGAAGCCAACTCTGACCCCACATAATTTACAACCCAATTATGACCTTGTTTGCCTCCCGCCCCAGGGTGTGTCATAAATCACGTTCTCCAATGTAGCACTTTCGTGGGATGTAGACTGCTGCAGGTAACCTGGGAGACAGTCTAGAGAAAGGTATGCATGGAATCTGTTTCTGTTTGTGTCTGCCATGCTGCATAATCAGTTCCCCATTCCCCTTGCCTATGGCAACTCAAGAGCAGGCCAGGGATGCTTTGTAAGTTGACAGTTGCTTCTTGGAAGGGGGCACACCTTTGGGACAACCATGACCTGAATGACTGAGAATCTCCATAGGAAGACTAGACCGTGTTGTTTCTCTGTGTCATATATGTGGGTATATGCATAATTTTGTATTTATTTATTTACATTTATGTAGTGTGTATTGAAGGTGGTGACCTTTTGAGAGCTGTAGGCAATGAAATTTCATTTTAATATATGCCGATTGCTGTACATTCAATAAAGTTATTATTCTATTCTGTCTTTGTCTCTCTGTCTAGGTCTCTGTCTCTGTCTCTGTCTCTCCTTCTTCCCCTCTCCCTCTCTCCCTGTCCCCCTCTCTCTCTCTACCTCTCTATCCATCTCAAAACATTAAAAAAAAAGGATTTCCAGCTCCATTGGAAACACAACTGTCATTAATTAGCATGGGCAGCCCAAAGGGAGTTGCCTTTGGTTGTTCCAGCTGTAGCCCTTTTATGCAACATAATAGGAAGAAAGGGGAGAACACCAGATGGTTTCTGTTCAGCACTTTGAAAGGCACAGCTTGATGGATGGGGTTATGAGCATTTAGATGGGAGAATGTCAGGAAATACCAGGGCTGGAAGCTAAATTGCCAAGCGAATATATATATATATATATATATATATATATGTATGTATGTATGTATGTATGTATGTATGTATGTATGTATGTATGTATGTATATATATATATATATATATATATATATATATATATATATATATATATATATATATATATGGACAAGGAGACAACAGCAAACCTTTAACTGACAAGAAAATTGCATAGATGGGGCTCATGAAACAACCAGGAGCTAAGAGGCTTTAGATTTCATAAGCACCACAGCCTCAGGAATCCAGAAAGGTACGGCAAATGGGAAATTTCACCCCTGGAAGAATTTCGTCCCGGAGGAAGCCTTAAAGAATGCCATGCAAGCCAATTTACAAAAAATATGCCATTTCTCTTTCTAAAAAGTTTAGCAAGTGACAGAAGTGAATATCTGTAGCTCACGGTCGAACTGTCTGATGCTTTATTGCTTCTCTGCACTTGGTTGGTTTTTTTGTTGTTTTGGCAGAAGTTTCATTGCCATCATTTTAGTAATGAAACATCTCAACAAAGGAGAATATTTGTAGCTCGGGGTTGAAATGAGGGGTCAAAAAACTAGTTGTTTTCATGCAGATGTTTCTTTTTTTAAAAAAAAAATAGTTTTTAATTAAACATTTATACCTTTAAAAACAAAAAAAAAGAGATGCAACAAAAAGAAAAAGAAACAAAAACCCAAAGACAAACATAACCATATAAAATAGTTATATAGCAGTAGGGGTTTTGGGATCCCATTGCCACCGGTACGCTGCAACGGGGCGGGGCGTCCTTCACATGAATATGCGCACAGTGCGCGCATGCGCCCTACCCTCCAACGCAGTGGTGGGTTTCTGCAGGCTCGCACCTACTCGCGAGTACCGGTTGGTGAAATTTAGAGAGCCGGTGAGAGGGGGCTCCACCGGCGGACCCAGAAGTAAGTCTGGCTTGCCGCTGCCAGTGACCCAACGGGAAGGAAAGGAAAGGAAAGGAAAGGAGGGCAGAAAGTAAGAAAGGAAAGGAAAGGAAAGGAAAGGGAAGGGAGGCAGGGAGGAAGGAAGGAAGGAAGGAAGGAAAGAAAGAAAGAAAGAAAGAAAGAAAGAAAGAAAGAAAGAAAGAAAGAAAGAAAGAAAGAAAGAAAGAAAGAAAGAATTTATCATCACAATTGAGTCCAAAATTTTGGTTGCTAAGCAAGAGCGTTGTTAAATGAGTTTCACCACATTTTAAAAGGTGGCCACTCCCACCCTGTCACATGACTGCCAAGCCACGCCCACAAAATAGGCCACACCTACAGAGTAGGTTCTAAAAAATTTGAAACCCACCATTGCTCCAACGGCACTTTCGCGAGCCTCTGTGACACTCCAGCTGTTTGGCAGAGCGTCGTGCAGGTGTTTTACATGCCATTTGTGTGTGCGGAAGTGCCAAAGAGTTTAAAGACAGGTAAGGACGACGTGTGGGCAGGTGGGCCCTCCCGAGCACCGTACCAGAACAGTACCTGGTGCTCTGGCCAGGCACTGGTACGCCCGCACCAGCATGTACCTCCTGCAACCCACCACTGTTATACAGCCTTCTGTACCAGCATTCATGTTTAGCCTTTGTAGTTCACCATTCTGCATTGGCCTTCCTATTGGTTTTAACTTCTCTCATCATGTAATAACAGTTGTACTAACAGTTATAATACTATTAATTGTTCATATCACCATTATATTTACATTGTGGTCAGTACGTTAAGTTTGGTAGTAATTAGTAACTTAAGTTAATTTTTATTCAATACTAGTTTGGTAAAAAAAACAACCCAAAAACAAATAAAGACTTCCATTTCCTGTTTTGGCTTCTGTTTTCTAGCCACTTATAAATTCTATTCCATATTTTATAGAAATCCGATTTTTCTCTTTCTTTTAGTTCCATGATCATTTTGTCCATTTCTGCACATTCGAGTACTTTTCTAATTATTGTTTCATCTGCAGGTATATTGATTTGTTTCCAGCTTTGTGCGAAAGCAATCCTAGCTTCTTGCAGATGCTTCATTACATTCAGACTAGGTGTTGTGTTTTCCCAAAAATAAGATAGGGTCTTAATTTCTTTTGACCCCCCGAAATAAGCGCTTGGCCTTATTTTCAGGGAGCTCTTATTATTTTTGAGGTGCAGGAGGCGGTGAGCGTGGTCACCTCATGGCTGCTGCTGTGCTGCAATATTTTCGGGGAGGGCTTATTTTAGCACATGAACTCAGAAGCCTGACTGGACTTATTATCTGGGGAGGTCTTATTTTGGGGAAAACAGGGTATCATCGTCAGTGCTAGTTCCCAGTCCGAGTAATGAAATGTCTGTAAGAAAACTACCGAGCTCAGACCATCAAGGTAGGGGTTAGGATTCTTACTGTAGGAATCTGAGGAAGCTGTTTTTGGTTTTCTACTCTGTACTCAGGATGTTGTATGTTAAAAACTACAGAGAAGACCTTCTTAATCAACCCCAGGAAACCTTGTTTGGGAATCTCTTTTGTCCTCTTTCAAGACTCAAGCACTGCATCACTGTCACTGAGCTTCTGCTTTTGCCCCAGCTCCTCCCAAGGACAAGTAGCAATGGATGGGAGAAACAGGGAAGGACAAGAAGCAATGGATGGAAACTAACCCAGGGGAGAACCAGCCTCAAAATAAGGAGAAATTTCCTGACAGTGAGAACAATTAATCAATGGAACGGCTTGCCTTCAGAAATTGTGGAGGTTTTTAAAAAGATTGGACAGCCATTTGCCGAGAAAGGTATAGCGTCTCTTGTTTATGCAGGGGTTTGGACTGGAGGACCTCAAGAGCCTTCCAATTCTGTTGTTATTCTGTTAACCTAGCACAGGAATTTATTTTTATTTATTTTTATTTATTTAATTTATAGACCGCTCCCTCTCCTCGAAGGGACTCGGGGCGGTGCACAGGACTTTAAAACGCATTTAAAAGTACAAACAATACAATATTTAAAATAGAATTAAATAATTTACCTGCGCTAAAATGTAAAATCTAAAAACCTTAAAAACCCATTAACCCTAGTTCCCGGCAAACCCTATTAAAACATTTTAGGTTAATATTACAGCTTAGGGTGGATAGATTAGGCCAGGCCAGCCAGATGAAAAAAGTATGTTTTTAGCTTTTGGCGGAAGGAGCGGAGGTCCGTAGTTATTCTAAGATCGGGGGGTAGGTCATTCCAAAGGGTCGGGCCCATCACAGAGAAAGCCCTTCCCCTGGGTGTCGCCCGCTGGCACTGCCTAGTGGACGGCACCCGGAGAAGTCCCTCTCTGTGGGAGCGAATCGGCCGGAGGGATGTATGAGGCAGAATGCGATCACGCAAGTAGCTATGGCAAACTTTTTTGGCACCGAGTGCCCAAACCAGAACATTCATACATATGTATGTGCTGGAGTACCGGAAACCTGAAGACCAGCTGGCCAGTGTGCACATGCCTTCTTTTTGGCTGTTTGGGGGGACATTTTTGGCCCCAAAAATGGCCTGATTTGGGGGACATTTTCTGGGTCATTTTTGGCCATTTTCTGGCTGTTTTCCGGCACTCCAGGACCCACGAAGACCAGCTGGCCAGCACATTGGAAACCAGAAGAGCAGCTGGCAATGGCACATATGCCCACAGAGAGGTCTCTATGCGTGCCATAGGTTCGCCATCACGGACCTAGCTGTTTGAAAGCATGCAAATACAATAAATACGTACCAGTTTAGTCAGAAGGTAATAGTGTTCCATGCCCGTCTGCCAGAGGTGGTATTCAGCAGGTTCTGACCAGTTCTGGAGAACTGGAAGAGGAAATTTTGAGTAGTTCAGAGAACCGGCAAATCCCACCTCTGACTGGCTCTGCCCCCATCTTTTCTAGTCCCAGCTGATCGGGAGGAAATGGGGATTTTGCAGTATCCTTGCCCTGAAGTGGGGAGGGGATGGAGATTTTTTCCCAGGCCATGCCCACCAAGTCACACGCAAGCCACACCCACCAAGCCACATCACACCCACCAAGCCATGCCATACCCACCAAGCTATGCCCACAGAACCGATAGTAAAAAAAAATGAATCCCACCACTGGCCTCTGTGTATAATCATGCCAGCCACATGACCATGGAAGCATCTTCTAACCACGCTGGCTACTTCTGCAAGGAAATAGAGATGAGCACCGGCCCTAGAATTAGACTCAGCTGGACAGAGGAAACCTTTTTTTTTAACTTTTCTAGACTTAAAAAGGAGTTCAAATTATTTTCTTCAAATAGAATCATTGTGTGTTCCTGTTGTCAATTTTGCTTCCTCGATCACGGATCCCTCATTTCTACCTGTCACACACCTTAATTGTTTATCAATTGCTTGGATGGAAAGAATTTAAATTAAACCATTTAAATATGAGCCAGCCGTGTGCAGCAGCTGCCAAAAAAGCCAACACAGTTCTAGGCTGCATAAACAGAGGGACAGAATCAAGATCACGTGAAGTGTTAATACCACTTTATAATGCCTTGGTAAGGCCACACTTGGACTACTGCATTCAGTTTTGGTCACCACGAGATAGAAAAGATGTGGAGACTCTAGAAAGAGTGCAGAGAAGAGCAACAAAGATGATTTGGGGACTGGAGGCTAAAACATATGAGGAACGGTTGCAGGAACTGGATATGTTCAGTTTAATGAAAAGAAGGACCAGGGGAGAAATGATAGCAGTGTTCCAATATCTCAGGGACTGTCACAAAGAAGAGGGAGTCAAACTATTCTCCAAAGCAGCTGAGGGCAGAACAAGAAGCAATGGGTGGAAACTAATCAAGGAGAGAAGCAACTTAGAACTGAGGAGAAATTTCCTGACAATTAGAACCATTAATCAGTGGAACAGAAGTTGCCTCCAGAAGTTGTGAATGCTCCAACACTGGAAGTCCAACACTGGAAGAAGATGTTGGATAGTCATTTGTCTGAAACAGTATAGGGTTTCCTGCCTAGGCGGGAGGGGGGGGATTGGACTAGAAGACCTCCAAGGCCCCATTCAACTCTGCTATTGTATTGTATTGTATTGAAAGGCTGTTAACGAATTCCTCCAATACAATAACATTTATTTTTGAAAATCTATAGCAGAATAACCAACCAGCTGCTCTCCCTCAAAATGTAGCCATAAAAACTAAGATAAAAGTGAATAATTTTCCAGGCTTTTCACGACACAAGAAATAGGCTGCTTGACATGACACCTTTCTCTGCTGCATAGCTCTGCCAGTTACACCTATATTATTCACTCCCTTTTATTCTTTTAATTTTTAGTTTTTTCATGACTCTGTGACCAATGACATCCTATCCATACCTTATAGAATGCATTTTACTAGAATTGATACTAAGCTCCAGGGAGTAAAGTCTATCTATCGGTTCTATAAATCTAAATAAATTAAATTAAATCTATCAGCTCTATTAGTATTAAAATATACATTTAAAAAATAAACAGACGACATTAGCAATTGCCCGACTCAGCCAAGATTTGATTCAAATTTGAGAGGAATCCACCATTTAAATCCGTATGAATCATCAGTTTGATTTGAATGGTTGGTTGATTCCTTTCAAATTGGTAATTCTATTAGAAGAGTTCAACAGAGTGGCAAATGAAGCAATCAAACCAAATCTGTATGAAGATTCAATTTGATAGTGCATAAATACATGTGCAAAAATCCAACAAATTGAAGATTTGCACTGTCATACAGAAATAACTAAAAGTAGGGCCTGGTTAATTTCAGAGTTGCTGCTCATCTTATATACACCATCAGGGTCAAGAATCTTGAGGCTTTGTTGCTCTTCTCTAGACTTTTTTAGAGTGGCAACATTTTTTTCCTATCATGGTGACCGGGGTGGGTTTCTGCCAGTTCTAACCTCTTCTACAGAAGAGGTTCCACAAATCTACAGTGCCGTTTAGAACCGGTTCCAGCTCCCTTCCCCCGCCCATCTGCACATCATCAAAATGAAGAACGAGAGGAGGAATTCTGGGAGTTGAAGTCCACAAGTCTTAAAGCTGTCAAGTTTGAACACCCCGGGGGGGGGGGGGTGTTTCCTAAAGGGTTAGGGGTGTTAGAAGGGTCTTGTAACTTGACAGCTTTAAGACTTGCATGCTTCAAATGCCAGAGTTCCTGAGTCAACATTTTGGTTGCTAAGCAAGAGCGTTGTTAAGTGAGTTTCACCACATTTTATAAGTTGGCCATGCCCACCCAGTCACATGACTGCCAATCCACTCCCACTCTATAATAATAATAATAATAATAATAATAATAATAATAATAATAATAATAATAACAACAACAACAACAACAACAACAACAACAACAATAATAATAATAATAATAATAATAATAATAATAATAATAATAATAAATTATTTAATTTATAGACCGCTCCCTCTCCCCAAAAGGACTCGGAGCGGTGCACAGGGGAATTAAAAAACATACAAACATAAATACATCATAAATATATAAAAATCAGATTAAACAAGTTATCCCTGCGCTAAAAACCCAAAATACTAAAAACTAAACCCCTTAAAAACCAATTAAAACAATAAACAGATGACTAACCTAGGCCGGCCAAGCAGAAAAAGTGCGTTTTTAATTTTTGACGGAAGGAGCGGAGGTCCGTAGTTGTTCTAATTTCGGGGGGAAGGTCGTTCCAGAGGGTCAGGCCCGCCACAGAGAAGGCCCTTCCCCTGGGCGCCGCCCGCTGGCATAGCCTAGTGGACGGCACCCGGAGAAGTCCCTCTCTGTGGGAGCGAATCGGCCGCAGGGATGTATGGGGCAGGGTACGATCCCGCAGATAGCTAGGCCCCGTGCCATCACATGACCAGCAAGCCACTCCCACTCAGTGACATGACTGGCAAGCCACTCCCACAAAGCAGCACCTACAGAAGAGGTTTAACTTTTTTTTGAAACCTACCATTGATGCTGATCAAACGTGCAGACATTGGTAGAGATTTTTTAGACTTAACTCACTCTTCCTTTCACTTTTCTTCTTTTTCCCCTCATATTCTGCCCCCTTTTCCACATTACTATCCCTGATTGGCTCTTTATGACTTTCCTCCTTTCTAGATCTCCTCTTCATTATGCAGAACAGCTGGGCTTTAATAAAATCAAGTGATTTCTCCCCTAATAGTCATCCCTTGTTTTTCTAATTAAGTGGAATTTTAGGGACAATCTGAAATCACTGAGGCTGAATTAAAAGAAACAGAGTCGATGGGAGTAACTAGGCACACTGTGCTTAAAATTCTTTATTGGCAGCTATGCATTATAATTTATTGTAGTCCACCTGTAATACTTTGCCTTGTAAAACACCCAGGAAATTCTGATCTTTTGTTGTTATCGAGCCAGTATGATTCAGTTTCCTTTAATGTGACTAAATCTTCTTATAGTGCCTGTAAAATTAGGCAACCTTTTATTATCTGCCCACAATTTCAATTATACTATTTTATTTTGCTTTTCCTTCATTTTTCATTATTTTATTTCTATCGATTTTATTTCATTTTTACTTTAACTTTTAATTTTAATTTTAGTTCTAGTCAGTGACCATAGTAAAAATATTAAGACATGAAGTAATATCATAAAATGCATTTGCAAAATAATAATAATAATAATCCAGTGGCTTTCCCTTTAGGAACTCAGGATGAGAAGCAATGAGTGGAAGAGGGAGATCTAACCAGAGGTGGCATTCAGCAGGTTCTGACCAGTTCTGGAGAACCGATAGCAGAATTTTGAGTAGTTCGGAGAACCGATAACAGTGGTGGGTTTCAAATTTTTTAGAACCTACTCTGTAGGTGTGGCCTATTTTGTGGCCGTGGCTTGGCAGTCATGTGACATGGTGGGAGTGGCCACCTTTTAAAATATGGTGAAACTCATTTAACAACGCTTTTGCTTAGCAACCAAAATTTTGGACTCAATTGTGATGATAAATTCTTTCTTTCTTTCTTTCTTTCTTTCTTTCTTTCTTTCTTTCTTTCTTTCTTTCTTTCTTTCTTTCTTTCTTTCTTTCTTTCTTTCTTTCTTTCCTTTCCTTTCCTTCTCTTTCCTTTCCTTTCCTTCCCGTTGGGTCACTGGCAGCGGCAGGCCAGATTTACTTCTAGGTACGCCGGTGGAACCCCCTCTCACCGGTTCTCTAAATTTCACCAACCGGCTCTCGCGAGTAGGTGCGAGCCTGCAGAAACCCACCACTGACCGATAAATACCACCTCTGACTGGCCCCATCTCCATCTATTCTCTGCCTCCCGAGTCCCACCTCTTTGGGAGGGATTGCAGATTTTGCAGTAACCTTACCTTGGAATAGGGAGGGGGAATGGAAATTTTACAGTATCCTTCACCTGCCACACTCACCAAGCCACGCCCACAGAACTGGTAGTAAAAATGTTTGAATCCCACCGCTGGATCCAACCTGGAAATGAGGAGGAATTTCCTGATAGTGAAAACAATTAATCAATTAATCAATTGATTAATTAATCTGTTGGACTTGTGGCTGCTCTATCACTGTAGGTTTTCAAGAAAAGATTGGACAACCAGTTTTCTGGGATTTTAAAAGGCTGTGATGCAGGGGTAGGTTCTGGCTTCTGCAGGGGTGGGCTCCTGCCAGTTCTAACCTCTTCTATAGAAGAGGTTCCACAAATCTACAGTGCCATTTAGAACCAGTTCCAGTTCCCTCCCTCCGCCCATCCGCACGTCATCAAGAGGAAGAGCGAGAGGAGGAATTCTGGGAGTTGAAGTCCACAAGTCTTAAAGCTGTCAAGTCTGAACACCCCTGGGGTTTTTTTTTGTAAAGGGTGAGGGGTGCAAGGGTCTTGTAACTTGACAGCTTTAAGACTTCCGTGCTTCAAATGCCAGAGTTTCTGAGCCAACATTTTGGTTGCTAAGCAAGAGCGTTGTTAAGTGAGTTGCACCACATTTTACAACTTGGCCCGCCAATTGAGTCACATGACTGCCAAGCCACTCCCACTGGTCACATGACTGTCAAAGCACTCCCACTCAGTCACATGGCCTACAAGTCACTCCCACAAAGCAGGCCACACCTACAGAAGAGGTTCTAAAAAAATTTGAAACCCACCACTGTGCTTCTGCTACTGCTGGTTCGCTCAGGGACGTGCTTCGGGGGCGCAGGCACAGTAGTAAAAAAAATTGCGCAGAAACAAAAAACAAGATGGTGATGCCTATTGTGCCACCGATAGAACTGATTTGGGGGCGTGGCAGGCCAAGTTGCTACCTACTCGGCCGAACCAATTCAAACCGGTAGGAACCCACCTCTGCTCTGATAGTGAACCTATGTGACTTGAAGTGGCGCACAGAGCCATGTCACCTAGTAGAGATGGCATCGCCCATTCATCTTCTGGGATTCTGGCACGCATGTGTGCATGACAATCAGCTGACCTTCATGAGTGTGGCAGTGACGGAATCTGGAAGAACTGGTCTTCTGTTTTCCAGCATTAGCATGTGCACTGGCCAATAACCGGAAGTCTAGCTGGACAGCGTGCATGCTCCCACTGGAAAATGGAAGTGCATTTTGTGGTGCACACATGCCCGCTGGGCAGGTCCTCTTCTGGGTCCCGTCCCAGACAAGCACTCACATGTGTGCTCCCTTTTTGGCACTCCGTGCCAATAAGGTTCGCCATCATTGCTATAAGGTCTCCTGCCTTCAGCAGGAGGTAGGACTAGCAGACGTCCAAGGTCCCTTCTAGCCCTACGATTCTATGATTCTAACTCTTCCTGCCCCTTCCACGACCAGAAATGAATTAAAATAATGTACAGGTTGTGTGTGTGTGTGTGGAGAGCTTTTATGATTGTCTGCTTGACATCCGTTCTTGGCATCCAGAATCCATAACACATCAAGTTTGGAAGAAAATCAAGTGAGCGAATGGCTTTTTAACAGGTGAAGCCAAACTGCCTTGTGCTTTTAGTAATTAAAAATTCATTAAAGAATTAATAACCTCCTCTTTTTCTCTCACTCTGAAACACTCAATTGATCGTTAATTTGATTGGAGTGAGGAATTAAGAGCAGCTGTTCTCCCCTCTCACAGTATGGCTTTTTCTGATTTCCAGAGCAATAAATTCATAGGCGTTCATTCCCCCTTCCAGATGCTGAACTAGGGAGAAGCATAAGAAGTCTATTTTATGGATCTGTTCTCCAGTTGTAAGATTTTATAATGACTCTTGACAAAAAAGTCCCCGAGTTATTTGTCCCCAATTCCAATTTTTAATGAGAATTGTCCATTAAAACATAAGAGTTATTTATATGCTGGCAGAAACATATAAATAAGGACAATTTATGTCCTTTGGTAGAATTTCAAGATGACCTTTTTTTAACATCGGTTCCAAGAGTTCCACTCATTTCAGGGTTGACACCAAAATAAGAACATCTCCTGAAGTTCTTAAGGGAGATCTTATATAGACTCAAAGGGACGCAGTAGCTCAGTGGCTAAGACGCCGAGGCTGTTGATCAGAAAGGTGAACAGTTTGAATCTCTAGCGCCATGCAATGAAGAAAGCTCCCGTTACTTGTTCCAGCTTCTGCCAACCTAGCGGTTAGAAAGAATATAAAAATGCAAGTATTAAAAATAGGAACCACCTTTAGTGGGAAGGTAACAGCATTCCGTGCGCCTTTGGCGTTTAGTCATGCTGGCCACATGACCATGGAGACGACTTAGGACAGTGCTGGCTCTTCAGCTTTGAAACAGAGATGAGCACCATCTCCTAGAGTCGGGAACAACTAGCACATATGTGCGAGGGGAACATTTACCTTTACCTTATATAGACTCATATGAGGAATAAGGTTTTTAAAGAAAATATGTGCCAAGTTGTACAGACCTTCATTGGTCATAATCAACACTTTAGAATTTGACTAGAAAATAAATGGTGGCCAGAAATCACCAGCCATTTTTTTAAATCATATGGACATAGTGTCCTGGATCATGTTTGTGAACCTCTGGATCACAAGACAAATCAATACACAGTACAGTAGTGCAGGTGGGGTGTCTCTTAAAGAATGAATTACCATGATGAGATCTGATGTTTCTTCAAGAATAAGTGTTATGAGAACATAAGTGCAGAAAAAAATAGAACATTTCTTGTGCATTTGGTATCTGAACATCCTGGGCACTAGGTCAGGGCTCTGCAAAGTCGGCTCTCTGCAAAGTCGGCTCTTTGGTGGACTTCAACTCCTAGAATTCCCCAGCCAGCGTAGCACTAGGTCTATCAAGGGTGAAATTCAGCAGGTTCTGACAGGTTCTGGTGAACCATAGTGGAAATTTTGAGTAGTTCAGAGAACCAGCAAATACCACCTCTGGCTGGCCAAGGAGCGGGGTAGGAATGGGGATTTTGCAATATCCTTCTCCTAGGAGTGGAGAAGGAATGGAGGTTTTGCAGTATCCTTCCCCTGCCACATCCACCAAGCCATGCTCACAGAACCGGTAGTAAAAAAATATGTGAATTTCACTACTGAGGGCTATCAAATAAACGTATACAAGAAGTATACTTCTTATTTTTCAGTGAGTAAATTTGGGGTCCAGGCAATAGATAGGCACTTAAAGAAGAGGATATGATAACCCACCATAAATCAATTTTTAATCATTTTCTTGAGGTATCGAGGACACCTCTTCCTCAACTGAATTGCTCCTTTTTTTAAATCCACTTTCAGACCACAGCCTTTTCTAGCCTTTTCTGGATAGCATCTGCATTACATCCAGAATTCTAAATCAAATGCCTGGCCTCTTAATCTTTCTTCCTTGGGAAACAGCTTCCCCTCTTCCTATTCTAGAACATGGGTCTATTTTCCCTTCATCTTAATGCCTCGAAACTCATGCATCATGTGATGCTGCCCAAAATATGCAACACCCTTTTTAAGACTGCTGAGCTGTGGACCTATCATAGAAGATGGCTCTAAGAAATGAAGTAACATGGAAGATAAATGGAGAAAAGTCTCATTACGTATGCAAACTATCAGAAATTGTGGTCAGTGCACAACCTGAGAACAAGGGGAGAAGCAACCTAGAACTAAGGAAAAATTTCCGGACAATGAGAAAAATTAATCAGTGGAACAGCTTGCCTCCAGAAGTTGTGGGTGATCCAGCACTGGAATTTTTATAGAAGAGATTGTACAACCATTGGTCTGAAATGGGCAAGGGTCTCCTGCTAGAGCAGGGGCTGAACTACATGACCTTCAAGGTCCTTTCCAACTCGGATGATGTTCTATCTTCTATAACATTGTGGAATGTCCCTTTGGGAAAACAGGAAGATAGATTTCAGCAGAGCATTTGAGCAACCCAAGGATTGGGTTGTCTTCAATTTTTTTTAGAAGCTGATACAGAATGGTGACAGGTGAGGCTGACCTGAGAGGGGATTAGAAGGGAGATACCTAAATTGACTGACAATGATCAATAATCTCTCCCATCCATTATTGGTCATCTGAGTTGAATGTAATCAAACAAATTTAAATGACTGAGGGTTAGTTATACAAATTTTTAATTAGAGGGTTTTTTAAATTATATTTTTAGCGCAGGAGTATTTAGTTTAATAGGGTTTTAGGATGTTTGTATATTTTGTACTGTATATTGTGTTTTTTAAATGCCTGTGCGCTGCCCTGGGTCCTATTGGAGATAGGTGCGGGATATAAATTTAATAAAATCAAAATCAAAATCAAATCAAAATTTTACGTGCTTTGCAGCTATCATTGAATGCTGTCATCTTAAGAAGGAAAACAATGCCTTACTAGCAAAGCTACCAAGGATGGCATTGTTGTCTTACACATGAGCTGGGGTCAGGTGGACGCAATTCACTCGACATTCCCACAAGCAGGTTTATGCCCCAAGCCACCAAAAGTGGCTGGAGTATGTTACAAGTAATTGACTGCCTTCCTCTCGTCTTTCTAATAGTTGAGTGGAAATCATACACCCAAGAAGACGTCAGCCTTATAAGATAGTCTAACAGGAAGTATGGTCACACTTCACTTGGAATCCTGCATCCAGTTTTGGCCGCCACAATATACAAAAGATGTGGAGTCTCTAGAAAGAGTGAGGAGAAAAGCAACAAAGATGATTAGGAGAGTGGGAGTTAAAACATATGAAGAACAGCTGCAGGGATTTGATATATCTAGTTTAATGAAAAGAAGGATTAGGGGAGACGTAACAGTAGTATTCCAGTATCTAAGGGACTGCCACAAAGAAGAGCTGCTCGACTTATTCACCAAAGCACCTGAAGGCAGGACAAGAAGCAATGGATAGAAACTAATCAAGGACAGAACCAACCTAGAAATAAGGAGAAATTGCCTGACAGTTAGAATAATTAATCAGTAGAATGGCTTGCCTTCAGATGTTATGAGTGCTCCATCATTGGAGGTTTTTAAGAAGAGATTGGACAACCATTTGTCTGAAATGGTATAGTGTTTTCTGCTTAAGATGGTGGTTGAAGACCTCCAAGGACCCTTCCATTCCGTTCCATTATTCCATTCCATTCCATTGTTCTATCCTATCCTATCCTATCCTATCCTATCTATCCTATCCTACCCTACCCTACCCTACCCTACCCTACCCTACCCTACCTTACCCTACCCTACCCTACTTGACTCGACTCTATTCTATGATGGGCCAATTTTTATTTAATGTTAGGTTATATTAACAATACAGTGGTGGGTTCCTACTGATTCAGACTGGTTTGGCTGAACTGGTAGTAGCTTGGCAGGCTGGGTCACTGGAACCAGCAGTGACCCTGGCCTGCCACACCCCCGAACCAGATCTCTCGGCGGTGCCTACAGGGGTGCCATCTTGTTTGTTTCTTCTGCGCATACGCAGAGCAATTTTTGTTGTATTATGCATGCACACACAGTACATCCTTGAGCGAACCAGCAGTAGCAGCTGCTGGAACCCACCCCTGTAACAGAATTTTGCAAGTCTGAAAGCTCATTTCTTGCCCATCGCCTTTACAACCCATGAAACTAGAGAGGGTCCCCTCTGAGACATTTGCCCCACCCACATTTCTTTTCTGGACTAAACTGTCTCTTGCCCAACTGCTGCCCTAACTATAACTCTCCCCCATCTCTTCCAAGGTCATTCCTACATACCATTACAGAAAGCCAGGGTCTGTATTTTCTAATTCCAGTGTCAGGCCCACAGCCATCTTTTTTTTGAATTTATTTATCTTTTGGCCTGCCACACTTTCTATTCTTCTACTATGCATTTTCTATTCTATTATAGGAAAATGGGAGGGGGGATGGTAAGAAGTGAGATGCTATGTAGCCATAACAAAATACTTTCTAGAAAGCCAAGGTCATCCTTTGTCTTTGCACCTCTGCATCTGACCAGAATTGGATGGGTGGAACTGCCAGCATAGCATCGGAAGATTGGACCATGTGAGGGACTTGTGAGCGTGGAGGCAAGATCTTGAACTTTCAACTGGGTGGGGGGAAACTGGGAAGCTTTCAGATTCGGGTTTCCCCAGATGTGCCAGCATGGCTCTCTTAATAAATTGGAACTTCAAGCAATACTGTGCCTTGGATTCTGATTTACTTTTGGATGCTATTTGGAACCTTGACATCCAGAATGAAGGGCATGCAATGACAGAATGAAGTTACAGGAAGGTAGATACCAAATTAGTGGCCTCCAACACCCCCCCCCCCACTCCCCAATCAAAACCTCCCCTCTGTCTTAATGGTAAGTGCAGTCTGACTTTGGAACCAATTACCAAAACAGAAAATGGATTCCCCTTCACTAAGTGTGTCCAGATGGAGGTAAGATGTTCAGCTGTTGTTGGGATATCTTAATTGGAATTCCTCTATGATTTGATGGCCTAGAATATTGTTTGGAGTCTTTGTGTTCTTGAGAACATTCTCTAAGTTCTGGAGAAAATTGCATATTGTAATATTGCATATTGCAACATCCTGGAGAATTTTGTGAAATATATAGAATCCATTACTGTGAAGACAGATTTACAACTCAGTGCAGGTTGTGAGTGCTACGGCCCACCTGTAAAAAAAGAAAGAAAGCCTTGAATGGCTTATGACAAGGGAATATATCTTTCTAATGAGGTACCTAAATTATTTCCTGCAGAACAGCTAATGGTATTGATAGCTCTCCATTCCCAGCCCCAAATTAAATCATTTGCATTTGCCCAATGGCACTTTTAGTCTACTTTGATTCGGTTGGGTTTTGAAATGAGTTTGCTTGTCTCTCCGTTGATACATTGTCGTGATTGCTTTCATTTTATTATATATTATGATTTAGAGCCAGACGTCCTTGTTCTAATATAGCATCTGGAAATATGAACAATAGCATATGTGGCCTGAGACATTCAAGCAGAGCTTAGAAATTCTCTGGCATTGTATCCTACCTTCTCATTTTGGGTTGATGCAACAGAGTTCGCTTTGCTCCTTTAATAAGCAAAGAGAAAAAAAAATCTTCTAATGAACTATATATTTATTTACTAGTTATAGGAAAGGAAGGGAGTCCCTGCAGAACTGTGGTGGCACAGTGGTTAGAATGCAGTACTGGCCCATCTTCCTCCCCAACTTCCTCACTGTCCGAATCTGCTGCCAGCTCCACTGGCCGATGGCGGACCACGACATAATCCTCCATCCATTTTCCTGCCTACCTATTTGCTGGCGAACTTTAAAAAGAAACTTCAGGGCTATTTTACAAGCAGCTGATGTTAAGTATGAACTATTTTTAACTTCACACATGCACCCGCAGATTATTCCATAAAGGTACATTTGCAAGAACTGAAAAAGATGTGGAGTTGCTAATACATACATTTAAAAAGAGGAGAGGCTATGGCGAGATTTATTCCTAAATAATCCATTTCATCCCGTGGAATTAACTTCCTCTTGGCAAACGTCCCATTTACTGAGCAGATATAATATTACTTTAAAGGGGTTGCTAGAGCTCCACTTTCCTTTCAACAGAATAAGAAAGAAAAGTTAGATAAGGACGCATTATGTACTTACTGTCACCTATCCAGGATTACAGTTTAATATATACATGAATCAAAAGCTCCCACAAGTACAGCTTTCTATTCTGAAGTGTATTTCCCCTATCTTTTGCTTAAGGTAACACGAGATGTAATTTACCTGTTGCAGTCAGTGTGAGCTTTGATAGATGTCTCTTATCTTTTTCAAATGAAAACCAAGAAAGGCGAACTCCAAGGAAGGACCAGGGAAAGGAATTAAAGTAACCCAGTGTGACGGAATGCAGTCTGGATTCCCAGGAAGGAGGGCGTGCAGTCCAGAAGAACAAGTCACAATGCAGTTCATATACTTTGTGTGGGAGAAAGAGGGTGAATTTGGCGCCTCCTTAACAGTTCCCAGAATATATGCTTTAGGGGCAGTGGTCATCAACTGGTGGTCCGTGGATCGCTGGTGGACCACAAGAAAATGTTAGGGGTCTGCAGAAAAATCATTTGCATTTTTTAATATTACCACTAAATCAGAGGTCCTCAAACTATGGCCACTGGGGCAGATACGTGAACATTTCTGTTGCTCCCCCTTCAGGGGTATTTTGTGCAGATTGGAGGGGGGCAGCTTCAGCCTCCTGGTGTAGGGCTTTGGGTGAAGGCTGAAGGGAAGTGCCCTTGGTGGCAAAAAGCCTGAGTGCCTCGTTCCAGTGGGACTGTATCATGGCCTGGAACTGGCTGACCATCTCAGCCCACTGAGCCTCCAGATGCCAGTATCTGGCCTTGCACTTCCACAGGTCTTCCCTCTGCTTGGAAAGCCTATGTTCGAAATCCTCAGTGAGTTGCTTCTGGTGAGCCTCCTTCTTGGTCAGATCCAACTTGAATTGAGCCAGCTATTTTGCGAACTCTTTTTCATTGTGGCTGCTTAGCTCCAACAACTGCTTCCTCTTGGGGCCCTAAGGAGCTTGGGTGGGCAAGGAGTGGCTGGAAGGGGAAGGGTGAGTAGAGGCCAGCGAGGCACCCCTTCAATGTGAGTTACATCAAGTTGGCCATGCCCACCCAGTCATATGACTATTTAGCCATGCCCACCCAGCCAGTCATTAGGAAGATCATATTAGTGGTCCGCGGGATTTAAAATTATGAATTTAGTGGTCCCTGAGTCCAAAAGGTTGGGGACCCCTGATTTAGGGAGTATTTGCATGCTTTAACTTGGCAAGATTCTGTCTACAGGAAAAAACAACAAAGAAATATGTTTGGAAGAATCACAATGTGCCTTTCTTGGTTTTGGAGCATGAGGGGTGATATGTTATTTCATTGTAGTAAAACATGAGAGGCAACTCACTGGATACAAAAGGAAAAACAAATAATGAGCCACCGAAGAAAATACAGCCTAGGGGAGTATCTTAACCAGGCAAACACTTATCTCCAATAGAAGAAACTACAGTATATGCAGCTCGGGGTTGAACTGTGGAATCCTTGGTGATCTCTGTGCTTGGTTGTTTGCTTGGAGATGTTTCACAACCCAACTAGGCAACATCATCAGTGCACCAATCATGATGATGCTTAGTTGGATAATGAAATGTCTGCAAGCAAACAAGAGGCCACCAAGGACAAATAGTTGCTTAGAACAGGGATGTCCAAACTTGGGAACTTTAAGACTTGTGGACTTCAACTCCCGGAATTCCCCAGCCAGCTATGCTGGCTGGGGAATTCTGGGAGTTGAAGTCCACAAGTCTTAAAGTTCCCAAGTTTGGACATCCCTGGCTTAGAAGGTTCTGTAAAGATGAGTCAGATGATGAGTTGAGAAGTCTTCACAAGTAATGGCATTTGTGTCTAATAAAGGCTGTACGGTTCAAGGTTAAATATATAGAAATAAGGGCAGTTTTAAGAAAGCTAGTAGGTGGAAAAGGTTGGGATAAGGCTTAGAGGAGAGAGGAGAGGAAGAGCGGTGCAGTGGTTAGAGCCGACCCTTTGGAACGACCTACCCCCCGATATTAGAACTACTACGGACCTGTGCTCCTTCCATCAAAACGTTAAGACCTATCTGTTCCATCAGGCCGGCTTGGCCTAATTTATGCTCCTCGCCCCAGTCTGTAATTTAAATTGTTTTATTTGGTCTTAATGGGATACAGTTTTTAATGTTTTATAAATTTTAGTACAGGGTTATTTAATTCGATTTTAATTATGTATGTATCGTTATGTTTTTAGATGTTTTTAATTTTCCTGTACACCGCCCCGAGTCCCGGGGCCTAGCTACTTGTGGGACCGTCTCTTGCCACATACCTCCCTGCGTCCGATACGCTCCCACAGAGAGGGCCTACTGAAGGTACCAACCGCCGGTCAATGCCGGCTAGCGGTGCCCAGGGGTAGGGCCTTCTCTGTGGCAGGGCCGGCCCTCTGGAACGACCTACCCCCCGAACTTCGCACTATCACGGACCTTCCCCTCTTTCGCCGTTCACTCAAAACATACTTTTCTCAGCAAGCTGGTCTTGCCTAATCTTTTAGATTTTATTGTTACATAGCTTCTGCCAAATACGTAAATGGACGTTGGGTTTTTAGTGGGAATTTTAGCACAGGCTCTTATTTAATTCTTTTTATCTATTTATTGTATTGTTTTTATTATTGGTTGGTTTTAATTTCCTGTGCACCGCCCTGGGTCCTTTTCGATGGAGAAGGCGCGGTATATAAATCGAATAAAATCTAAATCTAATCTAACCTTCGGGGAGAAGGGGCGGTTTAGAAATTTAATAAATTATTATTATTATTAGAGTGCAGCACTACAGGCTATTTCAGCTGACAGCTAGCTGAGCAGGAACACGGAATAAGTTCAAGTGCAGGTCCCTTTCCTTGTATGTCCTGGAGGAGAAGAAGGTTTCTGTAGCATGATATCAAATCAGCAAGCATTATTACATCACAATCTACCTGGCCACATTGACTTATTGGATATTGTGCTACAATTTCAACATTCCAGCCCATTAGATTGTTGATTTCAGAAGACAAGGATCATTAGACCTGTTGTGGCCCGCCAGCAGCCAGCAAAGCTGTCAGCAGAGTCGGACTGTGAGAAGGTTGGGGACGAACATGGGTCAGTCTTGGAAGCTGGGGAAGGCGCAGATGGGGGCTCTGCATTGGAGGCAGAGAGGGGGCCAAGGCCATCTGGCAGTTCTCAGCTTCCCGGAGCTAGACATCAGTGAGGCAGAGGAACAGCTGGAGCCTGTTTTCAATGTGCGCATGTGCAGAGCTGCCAGAAGAGCAGCTAAGAAATCAGGGTTTACATGGGAGTAAAGCCACAGATGGATGGTGAATGGCCCCTCCCATAGGAAATAAAAGAGGAGTAAAAGGGGAGTGGGCTTTTGCAGGAAACAATTTGTTCGTTCATTTGTTCGTGTGCTGTTCATTCATTTATTTCAGGAGTGTGAAGATCTGTCCGTGAATCTCAGAGACTCTGTGCCAAGTCTTTCTTTGCACAGCACTGCGTTTGGAGAATGTTTACATGGCGGCTTTCTAAGCTAGATAATAAATTCACCTTTGAAAGACTTTTTACCAGTCTGAATGTGAATGAGAGGAATTCACATTCGTTTAATAAAATAATGGTTTTGTCGGGACCAGGAATCTGCTTTGTGCTTTTTGGGGTAGCCTAGGTCAGAACAAGATCAAGCATATCTAGATCTGGGAATCTTTGGTTAGGTATTTCTTCTAACTCATGATTGTACTTCATGATTTGTTGCTGGTCTGCAACCCAGGATTGCATTTAGCAGCTAAAATCCATGGCACGTGGATCAGACATTCTTCCTGTTTGAGATTTTTTGCTATCTTTGAGGAACACAAAAGAGAACTCCATCTGGGAGGTATCAACTAAGAAGAGGAGGTCCTTATGACAAAGGATACAAACTAGAGTTTCTGATTTGTATTAGCCAGCCTTGGCAATAGCCGTTGGAGAATATCCAAACTAATTTGCTGGACTTTGAATTTTAATAGGACATAAGGGGGAAATTAATAAGTGCATAGTGAACAAACACCTTTCCTTAAATCAAGTTACTAAATTCAATCTAATTCAATTAAATAGAATACAGTTTTGGTCTGCATCTTAGGAATGCAGTCCCTAATTTTCTGCTCAAAAGCTAAACACAGCCTTGGTGAAATTAATGGTTTTAGAAGATATGGGACTCAGTAGGTTTTAAATTTAAAAGCCACCCTTTGCATTTTGATGGCAAATGAAGCCACGGTGCGCATAGCTTTTTTCCAATCGGAACAGTATTTCAGCTGCCAAGAGCTGCAATTGCATTTTCAGATTGCTTGGTCCAAAAGAGCTTGCAAAGGTAAGTTTGTTAAATATGTACACTCCAAATTCATTGAATTGGCAGCCAGCTTTTAAATGTATGTATCCACTATGTTAAACTCGGCTCCGCCACTGTTTTATTGCTTTCTGTTTTATAGCTCTGCAAACAGATGGAGCCCTGCAGGTTTATGACCATGGCTTCACTGGAAATGCTAAGAAACAATTAATTGTTCAAGTAAGAAGCAGAGAGGAAACATAATGGCCTTATAAAGCTAAAAAGCCAACTGTGGAGAATATAGAAATGGAGCAATGGCTGCTAAAAGAGGGATAGTGGGGAAGGGTTCTGGCAGGAATACAGGGATCCAGAGATAGATAAGATTGTATCCAGCTCCCATCGTTTCTTCTAGGCATTTTCAGATAGTTTTCTTAACAGTCCATTCCACGCATCTTGCGCACACCAAGCCATTGTCAAGGGTAGGCAAGCTGTACCCATTAGTCTGCATATTTTTTTTTTAGTTCATTGCCACAATGATACTCCAGAAAGAGTGCAGAGAATAGCAACAAAGATGATTAGGGGACTGGAGGCTAAAACATATGAAGAATGGTTGCAGAGACTGGATATGTCTAGTTTAATGAAAAGAAGGACTAGGGGAGACACGATAGCAGTGCTCCAGTATCTCAGGGGCTGCCACAAAAAAGAGGGAGTCAAAGCACCTGAGCGTAGGACAAAAAGCAATGGGTGGTAACTAATCAAGGAGAGAAGCAATTTAGAACTGAGGAGAAATTTCCTGACAGGGAGAACCATTAATCAGTGGAACGGCTTGCCTCCAGAAGTTGTGAATGCCCCAACACTGCAAGTCTTTAAAGAGATGTTGGATAGCCATTTGTCTGAAACGGTATAGGGTTTCCTGCCTAGGCAGGGAGTTGGACTAGAAGACCTCCAAGGTCCCTTTCAACTCTACTATTGTATTGTATTGTATTGTAAATATGAGCCAGCAGTGTGCAGCAGCTGCCAAAAAAGCCAACACAGTCTAGGCTGCATAAATAGAAGGAGAGAATAAAGATCATGTGAAGTGTTGATTCCATTTTATAATGCCTTGGTAAGGCCACACCTGGAATACTGCATTCACCTTTGGTCGCCATGAGGTAAAAAAGATGTGGAGATTCTAGAAAGAGCGCAGAGAAGAACAACAAGAAGAGCCACTCTCCCCGAAAGGACTTCAGTTGACTGAAAACTGTTCTGCATATGTGCAGAAACACACTGGATTGGCAGAAGAGACCAGGGAACAGGTTTGGGGGCATGGCAGGCCTGCCTCACTGCCAGTTCCCGCGACCAAGGCCATCTTATCACTACTGGTTTGACTGAACTGGGCCGAACCGGTAGGAGGCCACCACTGGGGTGGGTGTTAACTTTCTACAATCACTATGATTCTTTGAACAATAAAGCCATTGCGCTACTTTACGCCATATATAAAGCCATTACATTCCACTAATAACAACCAGCCTAGTGCACCTACAGCAGTGGTGGGTTCCAGCCGGTATGGCCCAGTACAGCCGTTCTGGTAGTAGCCGGGAGCAGTGGACACCATACCAGTAGGGTGGCTCATTTGGCCCATCTGCCCACCAGTGTTCCATACCTGTTTATAATGCATCCGGTCAATTGCACATCAACGCACAGCATGCCTGCCTGCCTGACCTCCGCTGAGCAACTGGACGTTGAAGGAGTGGTGGCATGCAGATGCATGCACAGCGCACATGCACGACTAGGACATCTGGCCCCATGTGCAGCATACCAGTAGCGACACGGAGCGGAACCCACCACTGACCTACAGGCAAGGGACTCTGATCTTCCATGTAATCCTCAAATACTTACCCGAAAGTTATGTTTGAATAGATAGTTGATAAAAGAGGGAAATGTCTGGATATTTCTTAACAAGCTGTTTGGAAGGGGAGGAGGGCAACACTGAGAAGGCTCAACTATGATATCCCTGGAAATGTCTATCCATGCAAATAACAATGCTTCAGTAGTGGGACCCTTAGCGGCCCCTGATTTCCCTGGGAAGTAACAGGAACATGGCCTAACAAACACAAACAGATTTGATCCAAAAGAGCAAAGCAGATGTTCTGTGCGAAAAAAATATTATATTTTGGCTGATAAATTGAACTAAAGTTGGAACTCCAGCTTCTAATTTCCCAAGAAAGTTGTCGCGTGAAAGAAGAACCTCTGAGCAGAATGGCAGATACTGAAATAAAGAATACTCTAATTTCTCTTCAACCTCATTAACCTCAATTAATTTGGCAATACCCATTGAAGCCTTTAATTAAGTTGTATCAAAGCTGAATAGTAGCCCTGCAGTCCATTGGTAATAAAATTCAAAGTGCATCAACTCCCAGCTGACTTTAAAAAAAGGAGAATATTGCGAATTTAAAGGGGATTTTGCATTTTACTTTACATTACTTTATATTTTATTTAATTTATGGTTCAGTAGTCCTCAGCTCTGTTTTTTACTGAGCCAAACATTAAGAGTTCCTAGAGAAGGGAAGGGAGAAGAAGAGGAAGAAGAAGCGAAGGGAGAGAAAAGGGAAGGAGAAAGGAAGAGGAAGAAGGAAGGCAAGGGAAGAGAGAGGAAGAGGAAGAAGAAGAGGAAGGAAAGGAAAGGTCAACTTTGTTCATTCAAAGGTAATCACTTATTTCCGTTAGGAATATTTCCGTATTCTTTCATCAGTTGTTTGTACCCTGGCTCAGCATTTTTCCCTAGGGCACTACATAATTTAAGAAGAAAGAATGTATCATGATAATATGGAGGATGCTGAAAATTGTATTTGTCTTGGATAAGCCTCATTGCAAGACAAACACAAAGCAAAGTACTGGGAGATTACTATGATCGGATTAAATATAGATGCTAAAAAGAAATATACAAGGAATGCAAAGTATATAAAAAACGGGAACCATCCCCAAATCAATTTGTTTTCCCTAATTTAGATAGCTCTGTAACTAATGGTGATGAAGACTAATCACACAGGAGGATGATTAAGATCTATCCCTTTATTCTGGTGCTCAGAAACAAAGGCCCCAAAGCTGAGAACAAAGGAATATTTGAGATTCGGCGACATCCAAAATGGGGAATCAGAAAAGTCAAGATGGCAGATGCAATTATGTCTACAAAGCTCTTCACCTTTCCACACTATGTGGTGCATGCCACACTTGGCGTCTTGACACTTTTGATACCTTGACACCAGGTGAGATTGATCCTGACCAACAACTCTCCCCCTCCCACAGTACATAGACCCTTCTGGACAGAGTATGAATATGGGATTACTCCAAGAAGAATAGATCTACAAAAATGCATGGAGTGCTACTGCAAAGGGCAGGGAATTTGTCACTCAGTGCATTGGGTCAGAAGATCTCCAAAGTTGCTTTTAACCATTATCATCTACAAAAAATAATAGACTAGAATAAGTTGGATTTTGTTAAAGGTATACACAGGGCCTACACCAAATATGTTGTTAACAGAACAACAGAGCTGGAAGGGACCTTGAAAGTCTTTTAATCCCATTTCAGACAAGTGGTTGTCCAATCTCTTCTTTAAAATCTCCAATTTTTGGAGCACCCACAACTTCTGAAGGCAACTTGTTCCACAGTCTAATTTAAGGAGACCAGACGTCCCGCTTTTGGCAGGACAGTCCCGATTTTTAACAATTTGTCCTGCGTCCCGCAGCACTTTAAAAAAGTACCGATTTTTGGAAAGAAAGGAATTGGTCCGGTTGGGGGCTGGACGTCTCCCTCCCTTCCTCCCGCAGGGCTCCAGTGCCGGCCGAGGTGGGTGGGGGACATGTGGGATGGGCGGGGGGGGGGTCTCGGGGGAGCAGGTGACCTCCCTCTGCCCCCACCCCTTCTGAGGGGGCAGCCCCCGATTTGCATGTGGCTCAGACGGGGGGGGCGTGTGCAGGAGGCGAGGAGCACACCCAGCCTGGAGGAGGAGCTGCAGCCGCCACTAGAGGTGCGTCAGGAGAAGTTGGAGGAAAGTTGGCGGCAGCAGTGGCGTCCTCCGCTTTGTCCCGGGCCTTGTCCGCTGCCACGCCGCCCGCCTGAGCCCGGGAGAGAGAGAGAGAGAGAGAGAGAGAGAGAGAGAGAGAGAGAGAGAGAGAGAGAGAGAGAGAGAGAGAGAGAGAGACGGGGCGCCACACGGGCGAGGGAGGTATCGGCACCACTGGAGAAAGCGAGGCAAGCGGGCGGGCGAGGCGGGCGGGCAGTGGGGCTTCCTTATTGAAAATAATAATTGTGGAATAGATTAACAGAGTTGGAAGGGATCTTGAAGGTCTTCTAGTCCAACCCCCTGCTTAGGCAGGAAACCCTACACCACTTCAGAAAAATGGATATCCAACATCTTCTGGAGGCATGTTGTTCCACTGATTCATTGTTCTGTCAGGAAATTTCTCCTTAGTTCTAAGTTGCTTCTCTCCTTGATTAGTTTCCACCCATTGCTTTTTGTCCTACCCTCAGGTGTTTTGAAGAATAGCTTGACTCCCTCTTCTTTTGTGGCAGCCCCTGAGATATTGGAGGACTGCTATCGTATTTCCTCTGGTCCTTCTTTTCATTAAACTAGACATATTCATTTCCTGCAACCTTTTTTTCATATATTTTAATCCCCAGGCCTTTAATCATCTTAGTTACTCTTTGCACTTTTTCCAAAGTCTCAAAATCCTTTTTTGAAATGTGATGAGCAAAACTGGATGCAATATCCCAGGCGTGGCCTGACTAAGGTTTCATAAAGCATATTTTATAAAGCTGTGTTTTCCCAACTAAACTAAACTTCAAAGCCCTCTATTAACAATCTATTATTGTATTTCACAAACAGAAAATCCACTATGGCTTTTAATCTACCACTGCAGTCATTATTTCTAATCTGTCCACAATCAAATATCTTCAATTGATTCTTAATAATAAAGCTTTTCCTTAAAATTGTAACTGGAATCTTTCCCAGCAATTGCATCTCATTCCCCGAAGTCATGGTTCTCCATTGTGAACATCTCTGCAGCACTGGTTATTGACTTGTTATTCAGATGGTTTTTGCACCAGTTGAACTACAACAGGGGTGTCAAACTCAAGTGCTTAGATCTGGCCCACAGGGCTGCTCGGGAAACAGCGAAGGATTGGCCCACGGTACCTCTGCCAATCAAAATGGAGCCAGGGGGTACACATACTCCCCAGGGTTAGATAGATAGATAGATAGATTTTATTTTTCGATACCGCGTCCTCTCCCCAGGGTGACTCGGAGCGGTGCACAGGGAAAATTAAAACACATAAAATATATACATAAATAAATACAATAAAAACAGATTAAATCAACTGTCCCTGCACTAAAATCCCCATTTTAAAATTAACATTCCCTAACCCCTGAGGTAGAGACTAACCTAGGCCGGCCAAGCAGAAGAAGTGAGTTTTTAATTTCTGACGGAAGGAGCGGAGGTCCGTAGTTGTTCTAATATCGGGGGGAAGGTCGTTCCAGAGGGCTGGGCCCGCCACAGAGAAGGCCCTTCCCCTGGGCGTCGCCCACTGACAAAGTCTAGTGGACGGCACCCGGAGAAGTCCCTCTCTGTGGGAGCGAATCGGCCGGGAAGATGTATGGGGCAGAATCCGATCCCGTAGATAGCTAGGTCCCGTGCCATGGAGCACTTTAAAGATGAGAACTAACACCTTGAAGCGCACCCGAAAGACGACAGGTAGCCAGTGCAGCTCGCGCAAGAGCGGTGTTACATGGGTATACCTTGCGGTACCCATTATTGCTCGCGCGGCTGCATTCTGGACCAGCTGAAGTCTCCAGGTGCACCTCAAGGGGAGCCCCATGTAGAGAGAGTTACAATAGTCCAGTCGGGATGTCACGAGAGCATGAGTGACTGTGCGAAGGGTGTCCCGATCCAATAGGGGGCGCAACTGGCGAACCAGGCGAACCTGGTAAAACGCCCTCCTGGCCACGGCTGTCACTTGATCTTCCATGGACAGCCGGGCATCCAGGAGGACACCCAAGTTGCGCACCCCATCCACAGGGGCAAGATGTTCGCCCCCTATGGCCAGCGATGGAATCAGCTGGTTGAATCGGGCAGCCGGTTCCAGTTTTTGCTGACAGGGGGCTGCAGGAGGCCATCGTGAGCAGAAATGGGGCTCCATTTTTGCTGCCAGAGGGCTAGCAAAACAAACTTAAAAACAAAACAAAAGGAGAAATTTTGCATTTGAGCATGAAAGAAGGGACAGGAAAGGAGAAAGGGAAAGAGGAAAGAAAAAGAAAAAGGAGGGAAGATGGAAAGAGAGCAGGGAAGGAAAAAGAAGGAAAGAGGGGAAGGAAGGAGAATGAAAAGGGAAGGAAAAAGGAGGAAGAAATGAGATTATAATGAGAGGGAGGGAAGGTCTGAGGGAAGTCCTGCCTTAGCACTTGGTCACCACAGGTTCCCCCAAAATGAGTGACATTGAGGTGGCCATACCCATCCCAGTTATGCCCCTCTGCCCTCCCCCAAGGTCAAACACAACCCTGATGTGACCCGGCCCGCAGTGAAATTGAGTTTGACACCCCTGAACCGCAACATCTCTTAACAGTTGTTAAGAAACCTCAAAATTACTAATATGAAAGACGTTTACTGGAATGTAATTATTAATACTATCAATAATACATAGAGTCTGCTCAGATGCTGACACACACCATGTAAGCTAAGTGGAGAGAGTGGAAGAGGAAAGTGGGAGAGGGAAAGAAGAAGAGAGGGGTTAGGAGAGAGGGAACATAGGGGAGGAAAAGAGTAGGAGAAAGAGAAGGAGTGGAAAGAAGGGAGAGGAGAAGGAGAGAGGAAGGGAAAGTAGAGAAGAGAGGATTGGTAGAGGGTAGAAAGGAGATAAGGAGGAGGAGAGAGGGAGAGAAGGCAGGATGACGATGGATAGGGTATAATGCAATACAATAGCAGAGTTGGAAGGGACCTTGGAGGTCTTCTAGTCCAACCCCCTGCATAGGCAGGAAGCCCTACACCATTTCAGACAAATGGCTATCCAACATCTCCTTAAAGACTTGCAGTGTTGGGGCATTCACAACTCCTGGAAGCAAGCTGTTCCACTGACTAATTGTTTAACTGTCAGGAAATTTCTCCTCTGTTCTAAGTTGCTTCTCTCCTTGATTAGATAATATGGTGTATGGAAAGCAGAAGAGCAAACAATAGTTGCTATGGGTTGATGGGAATAGGAATTGATCTAATATAGAATAACCCCAAATAGTGCTGGCTAAGGTGTAATGGTATACTTGTGGTTACCTGTATGAAAATAAAAATAAAAAAAACTTTTCTAAGAAACAGTTGTTAAGAAATGATAGAGGGTAGACACGCTTGACAAAAATTGATGAATATCTTTATAATCAGTTGAAAAATGGAAGGTTTTTCCCCCCCTCAATTGATTATGAATATATTTGTCAATTGTAGGCAAACCTGCATTATGCTCTAACATTTCTGAATCACGTAAGGAAGCAGAGTCATGCTGCAATATTTTATTGCACAACTCATATTTTTAAATATTGAATGCTGGCCTTGAGGAAAAGATTTATTTGTACTCCGTTTCAGCCTGCAGTTGGACTATCTCTGCATTCGGGGCTGGGGAAGAAGAATGCAATCGTTCATGGTCCCATCCCTGTAGATTTGTTTTATATACCTGACTGATTAGAATCTAAAAGTTCTGCATGCTGATCGTTCCAGATGTAGCAGAAAACAAAAATCTTGGCTTCAGAATGATAAACGCTTTCCCTTCATATCTATCAAGAGCACAAAAAATGCCTACACCAAAAGTTGATATATGCCACACTCAGAAAGTCATTAAAATCTCAACAGCTGTCATAGCTTTTGTAGCTTTCGCAGCTGAAGCCAGGTAGAAAAACTATTTCATTTTTAAAAACTAAATAACTCTGAGTGCTTGCCTGAATAAAACTGGTTTTCCTGGTTTCTTTCTTTATTTGTTTTGAGAAGCAGAGCAACACAGTTATATTCCTCTTCAATATAATGTTCTTTATAAGCGATGGATAATAAATGATAGATAGAGAAATGATGATAAAATAAAAGAGATGATCGATGGACAGAGAGTATAAAATAGATAGATAGATAGATAGATAGAGAGAGAGAGAGAGAGAGAGAGAGAGAGAGAGAGAGAGAGAGAGAGAGAGAGAGAGAGAGAGAGAGAAGAATAATAATAATAATATTTAATACTTGTAGACCGCTCCCTCTCCCCATAGGGACTCGGGGCGGTGCACAGGAAGAATTAAAAAAAAACAGCAAATATACAAACATTTAAAAACAAATTAAACCTATACCTGTGCTAAAAATCCCCATTAAAACTAAGTTAAACTAAAATAACATTCCCAATTAAATATAATACCCCATAGACAGAGAGACTATCCTAGGCCGGCCAGACAGCAAAGATATGTTTTTAATTTTAGACGGAAGGAGCGGAGGTCCGTGGTGGTTCTAATGTCGGGGGGAAGGTCGTTCCAGAGGGTTGGGCCCGCCGCAGAGAGAGCCCTTCCCCTGGGCGTCGCCCGCTGACAAAGTCTAGTGGACGGCACCCGGAGAAGTCCCTCTCTGTGGGAGCGAATCGGCCGTGAGGATGTATGAGGCAGGATCCGATCCCGCAGATAGCTAGGTCCCGAGCCATGGAGCGCTTTAAAGATGATGACTAACACCTTGAAGCGCACCCGGAAGACGACAGGCAGCCAGTGCAGCTCGCGCAAGAGCGGTGTTACATGGGTAAACCTTGAGGTTCCCATAATTGCTCGCGCGGCTGCATTCTGGACTAGCTGAAGTCTCCGGGTGCACCTCAAGGGAAGCCCCATGTAGAGAGAGTTACAATAGTCCAGTCGGGATATCACGAGCGCATGAGTGACTGTGCGAAGGGCATCCCGATCCAATAGGGGGCGCTCTTTTAAGCTATGCTGGCTGGGGAATTCTGGGAGATGAAGTCCACCCGGCTTAAAAGAGCCAACTTTGCAGACCCCTGGTATAGGGCTTCCTGCCTAGGCAGGGGGTTGGACTAGATGACCTCCAAGGTCCCTTCCAACTCTGCTATTTTGTTTATTTGTCTTGTAGATAGGCTGGCCCAGTGCTTCTCAATTTGCACCATATATCTGCTGGGGGCAGGGAGCTGTTCTCTGTCTTTAAAACGTGTTTCTTCTTTTATCATCCAGGGAAATATAATATTCTGCCTTTATAAATATTTCTCTAAATACTTAATTCTTCTAGGAGAAGTGGTAGGTGCTAAGTTTCTTCAATACTGCTCTACCTGACAAAGCAGGTGTAAGATAAGTGTTTTCCACATGGTAAATGCTAGCTGTGTTACTGCTGAAAAGGACTTGGCATGAGAGTCAAAGCAAAGATGATAAGGAGACAAACTCTCATCAGTTTGCAATCCTTGGGAAATTCCAGAGTATGTAAGCAGTTGCCTTCTAGAAATTTCAGACAATGGTTCTCACTATCCCTTGCAGCTAATCCTGTTGGCTGGAGCTGGTGGGAATTTAAATACAAAGAATTTACAGACAACTTTACACAGATTGATCAGAGTTGAATAAATTGTAACCTCTGGAGCGATGCATCACTGAATCTTCCAGAACCCTTGTAGACAATTGTCCAAAGGGATTTGATGGAATAAAGTGGGAAAAGTATTCAATATGCAAAGGTTAATCGTTTAATACAATAAATGGATAAGATAATAAATATGAAATGCTTAGTCACACTGAAACTAATGCACTTTTAATGAAGGATGTAAGGACCTAAGGACAGGTCTACTGGGTCGTGTGAAATCCCATCATAGTTTAACATCTTGTATTTCCCAGCAAATAGCAGAAGTCTCTGGGTTACTCAAAAGAAGAAGGTAGACACACCATTTTCCCACCACTGTTGTCCTGGAAGAGCACTTCGACATTTCTTACTTATTTATTTTTCCAATTTCTATAGCCACCCACCCCAACCAATGACTCTTGGCAGCTTCCAGTTCTAAAGCTATAAAAAGAGTAAACACATTTTCAACAATAAAAACCAAAAATAAATATAGACAGCAATTGAGATAATTAAGTAGCTACTGTAATTGTAAAACCAAGAAATGGGGCTCTTAGCCCATTCAGAACCCCAGGATCGGGATACCTAGCCAGGTTCTTGAAGTCTTATGAAAGGCCAACAGGGTTGGGGGTCATTCTAATCTCTGATGGGGACATGTTCCACAGAGCAGGGGCTACTGCAGGAAAGGCCCTCTTCTTAGTTCCTGCCAGAGAAAGATCTTTGGGTGATGGGATCGGCAGCATGCCCATCCGTGGCTATTCCTGCAACCCAGTTTTCCAGCTTTTAGAACTATTATCCCCTAACAGGAACTACAAATCTAGTCTGTCTGTCTGTCTGTCTGTCTGTCTGTCTGTCTGTCTCTATCTGTCTGTCTGTCTGTCTGTCTGTCTGTCTATTTATCTCCATCTATCAGATGTTATTATAATCCACGCTTGCTTTTGAGTCTTTTATCTATATTACAGTTTGCGACAAAGAAGACATGTTTCTCTAACAGAACATTAGATTAAAGCAGCTGCAAACTAGAAAGTTTTGCCATAAAAAACATACTGGTTAGCAAAGGGTCAACTCTTTGCATTCCCAACTTATTGCCAACCTATGTTGTGGCTGTGCCATTTTTAAAGCAACTCTGGCTTGGGACCAAGACTGCCTGAATTATGGCTAACACACCAATCAGATATGCTACCAGAATATCTTCTTGCATTATAGTTTATACTTCCTTAAGGGAAGTATAACATGCTGCCAGACCAATGGAAGCTTGGCAGAGGCTTAAGGATGTAAGAAAAAGGCTTTATATATAATGCTACTCCAGGAGTGTCAGCTGTTTGAATTAGACCAGGTCAGGAAAAACACACCACAAGAAGTAGATTAGAACTTTATTGTTACAGGATATAAATATGAAATTTTGAAAGCCTGACCAGTTCTCTGCCTACTAAAGAAATTCAGGGCAGGCCAATCTTGAGTTTCTTCCTCATCCTCTCCATCTTTCTGGGCCAGGTTGAGGCAGGGCATTGGCATAAAGTGAGACCTGGTTGTTAAGAGTGAAATGATGTGGGGTTGGGCTGGATGACCCAAAGGGTCCCTTTTTCCTTTTTGAAGCTATGAATAGTCTGAGTTGCAACAGGATGCGCCAAACCGCAGAAGCGGCACCTGCTCGAGTTAGATGGCAAGTGAGACAACGAGTTAAACCACAAAGGCTGGTTAGCAATAACAAGATATGTTTGTGGTTTTCTTTTTGATGACGATCATTTAACCAATCAGAAACTAGCTATGATGAAAGTTGCTTGTAGTGAAGTATGAAACTTTGTATTCCCTTTTGGAAGGGATTCAGAATTCTTGGATGCTAGCCTCTAACTAGCTTTCTGAATCATGGCAGCCATAATAAACTTTTCCTGATTTTGAGAAGTCCAAGTCTCGTGCTCTTTTTTCTGCAACAAGGTCAAGTTGTTGTAATAGCTGCCACATGTTTTCTTCAAAGCTGTCTCTGGATTTTTCTACACAAGGAGTCCATCTGTTGTCATTTTGGAGGGGTTCCCAGTAGTGGTGGGTTCCAGATCCCATCACAACCGGTATGCTGCGATGGGGCTGGACATCCACTTTGGGCACACGGGCTAGGCATGCATACACACACAACCACCCTGCAACACCCCAGCTGCTCAGCGAGGTTGCGCAAGCGCCGTACACTGTGCGTGCATGTGCAATTGGCCTGTTTCCCTCAAAAAGAGGTAAGGAACGCAGGCAGGTGGGTGGGCCCACCGAAACACCATTCCAGTATGGTGGCCGCTGCTCCCAGCTGCTACCAGTATGCCATACTGGGCCATACCACCCAGAACCCACCACTCGTTCCCAAGTAAGTGGAGCGATGTTGACTAATATACCTTTTTTCTCAGTACAATGATTATCTTAATATTGATTCAATAAAATATCTTTTTGGCATTTCATCCTGGTTTGAGCAACTTGTTCCTAAATCCCAAAGAACCTATTGGCTGTTGACTGGCTACTAGCACTAAGAGAGATGGAGAACTCACTTGCTCTCTACATGGGGCTTCCGTTGAGGTGCACTCGAAAGCTACAGTTAGTGCAGAATGCAGCCGCGCGGGTGATTACGGGAGCCTCTAGATGCTCCCATATAACACCGATCCTGCGTGAGCTGCACTTGCTTCCTGTGGTCTTTCGGGTGCGCTTCAAGGTTTTGACAACCATCTTCAAAGCGCTCCATGGCTCGGGACCTAGTTACATGCGAGACCGTCTCCTGCCCCATACATCCCTTAGACTGATACGCTCCCACAGAGAGGGCCTTCTCAGGGTGCCGTCAGCCGGACAATGCAGGCTGGCGACACCCAGGGGAAGGGCCTTCTCTGTGGCGGGCCCTGCCCTGTGGAACGACCTACCCCCTGAACTCTGTACCATCACCGACCTCCGCCTCTTCCGCCAGTGTCTAAAAACACACCTGTTTCATCAAGCCGACCTAACATAGCCTCCGCTGTGACTAGTATTAGATAGTTTTAAAATGGGGGATTTTAATTGGTTTTAGCGCAGCTTTTGATATTTAATAGGTTTTAAATTTGTGTATTTTGTATTACTTTGTATGTTATTTTAAATTCCTGTGCGCTGCCCTGGGTCCTTTTGGAGAAGGGCGGGATACAAATCGAATAAAACTATAAAACTAAAACTAAACTAAACTTCCCTATGTAGATTTTATGTCAGTAGGAATAAATAAAACCAAAAAATTCATAATTAAACCTCCAGTTGAATTAGGACATTACCTCTGAATGCACATTATCTCCAAGGATAAGATAGACATGTTGCTCATATCAAAGGAATCATATGTGTGTTTTAGTCTTCTATATATTTATTTATGCTGTATTGTAACTTTATTAACTTATCTATTTATTTTACATATTTCTGAACAACCCATCTCCCTCAAAGTCTGGATCTATAGCATAATTTCCCACTGTACGTAAAATTAGAAATCATACTCTCTATATTTTATGAATTTATTGATTTTAATTTTGGCTATTACACAATGAAAAGGTCCCTTGATCTGTTTAAACCTTGGATTGAAAATGTCACAGACGTTGCTTCTCGGAGCTGCGTATTGGAGCAACATAGCTTTTAAATGAAGGCTTAATTAAAAATCCTTCTTGCAGTAACAGATTTGAAGAAACATTTTTTTAAAAAAGAAAAAGAAAAATGAATTAAGTGTTTCCTGTTTAACGATGTAACACATAGGAAAATATTAGCAAATATGTACCTCTGTTTTTTTTTAATTGCACATTTGGTTAGGCAGGGATATGGTAAATTAATTGGAGATCACTGTGCAAAACAAGAGATGGGCTGATTGCAATATTTACAAATGTGATTACTTCCCCCCAAAGGCACATCTGTATCATGTTTTGAAGTGTTTCGTTATGAGCTGGTGCAATTTCTGCCACTTGTTAGTGTGTTCTTTGTTCTATTTTGTCAAACTTTTACTGGCAATGCCAGCGAAATCATTAATTAACTGGAAGCTCAAAACCCAACAGCCTATTATAGTTTACTATTGTGGAAAGCTCCCATCCCTCCTAGAAGAATGAAATCTTTTGAGAAATATTAATAAGGCAGAATATTACCGTATTGTTTGGAGTATAAGATGCTCTGAAGTATAAGATGCAGCTACCTTTTGGAGAAGAAAACAAGGGGGGGGGGGAGAAAACCTGCCTCTGCCTCCCAGCAATTTGCCTCCTTGAAGAAAACATCAAACAATACAGACGATATGTACTGTTTGTGGTGATAGCAGTGTTCCGATCATGTGATAGCACATGATAGCAGTGTTCCGATATCTCAGAGGGTGCCACAAATAAGAGGGAGCCAAACTATTCTCCAAGGCACCTGGGGGCAGGATAAGAAGCAATGGGTGGAAACTAATCAAGGAGAGAAGCAACTTAGAAATAAGGAGAAATTTCCTGACAGTTAGAACAATTAACCATCAATGATTTGGATGAGGGGATAAATGGGGAACTCATCAAATTTGCAGACGACATCAAGCTGGCAGGAATAGCCAACACTCCAGAAGATAGGCTTAAGATACAGAAAGATCTTGACAAACTTGAACATTGGGCACTATCTAATAAAATGAAATTCAATTGTGAAAAAAGTAAGGTTCTACATTTAGGCAAAAAACAAACAAAATGCACAGTATAGGCCAGGCATGTCCAAAGTCCGGCCCGGGGGCCATTTGCGGCCCGGGGGTCAGTTTAATACGGCCTTCCAACAGCCCTCCCTGCTCTGTATAAATGTGGCCCTCCCTTCCTCCCTCTGTCTCTGGGGCTGTGTGGCTGGGAGGGAGGTGGACGGAGGTTATGGACGCCTCCTCCCGCAGCGGGCGAGGGAGCAGGCGGGGTGAGCACCCAAGGCTACCGTCATCTTAAGCACCACCGAGGCTGTCGCCCGGCAGGGGCGTCAGGCAGGGAAGCCGGTCATGCCTCCATCGCTGCACGTTCTGGGGCTGTGAAGCTGGGAGGGAGGTGAACGCGCAGCCCCAGAACACCTCCCTCCCAGCCACGCAGCCCCAGAACGTGCAGCTCCCGCCGCACAAGGTCGCCCGGCAGGGGCGTCAGGCAGGGAAGATGGACGCGCGGCCTCAGAACGTAAGCCGTGGTGCCTGCCGGAGGGAGCCGCGATGGAGATGCGACCGGCTTCCCTGCCTGACGCCCCTGCCGGGCGACAGCTTCGGTGGTGCTTAAGATGACGGTAGCCTTGGGTGCTCACCCCGCCTGCTCCCTCGCCCACTGCGAGTGGCGAGGGAGTGACTGACAGACACAGAGAGAGACAGAAGGGGAGGGAGGGAAAGACAGAGAGACAGACAGAGACAGAGAGAAAGAGAGGGAGGGAGAGAGACGGAGAGAGACACAGATAGATAATGAATCGGAATCGGATTGAATCGGAGACAGACGGGAAAAGAGGGAGAGACAGACATACAGAGAGAGGGAGGGAGGGAGAGAATCAGAGAGAGTGACACACACAGAGACAGGGAGAGACAGAGAGAGGGAGGGAGAGACAGATAGAGACTGATTAAGTGAGTGAGAGACAGACAGACAGACACACACACAGAGTGACAGAGAGAAAGAAAGAGAAAGAGAGAAAGAAAGAGAAAGAGAGAAAGAAAGAGAAAGAGAAAGAAAGAGAGAAAGAAAGAGACAGAAAGAGAGACAGAAAGAAAGAGAAAGAGAGAGAGAGAGAGAAAGGGAAAGAAAGAAAGAGCGAAAGAGAGAGAGAGAGAAAGAAAGAAAGAGAGACAGAAAGAAAGAGAAAGAGAGAGAGAGAGAAAGAGAGAAAAATGGAGAGAGAGAGAGAGGAAGAAAGAGAGAGAAAGAGAGAGAGAGTGAGAGAGAAAGGGAGACAGAAAGAGAAAAAGAGAGAGAAAGAAAGAGAGAGAAAAAGGGAAAGAAAGAAAGAGCGAAAGAGAGAGAGAAAGAAAGAGAGACAGAAAGAAAAAGAGAGAGAGAGAGAAAGAGAGAGAAATGGAGAGAGAGAGGAAGAGAGAGAGAGAGTGAGAGAGAAAGGGAGACAGAAAGAAAGAGAAAAAGAGAGAGAGAGAAAGAAAGAGAGAAAGAGCGAGAGAAATGGAGAGAGAGAGAGAGAGGAAGAAAGAGAGAAAGAGAGAAAGAGGTAGGTAAGTTTTTTTAAAATTTATTTTCAATACATTGTGAAAACTCAACTGTCAGTTGATCTTAATGTTATGAAATGAAAAGTATGTCATTTGCAATTAACTTGGCATAAAATAATTTATTTGCATTTAATTGTAATGGTTCAAAGAATGTTCGGAAAAATGTTCGGCCCTCCACCATGTTCACTTCATCCAATCTGGCCCTCTTTGAAAAAAGTTTGGACACCACTGGTATAGGTGGTACCTTGCTCAATAGTAGCAACTGTGAGAGGGATCTCGGAATCCTAGTGGACAACCATTTAAATATGAGCCAGCAGTGTGCAGCAGCTGCCAAAAAAGCCAACACAGTTCTAGGCTGCATAAACAGAGGGATAGAATCTAGATCACGTGAAGTGTTAATGCCACTGTATAGTGCCTTGGTAAGGCCACACTTGGAATACTGCATACAGTTTTGGTCGCCATGATGTAGAAAAGACGTGGAGACTCTGGAAAGAGTGCAGAGAAGAGCAACCAAGATGATTAGGGGACTGGATACTAAAACATATGAAGAACGGTTGCAGGAGCTGGGTATGTCTAGTTTGATGAAGAGAAGGACCAGGGGAGACATGATAGCAGTGTTCCGATATCTCAGAGGGTGCCACAAAGAAGAGGAAGTCAAACTATTCTCCAAGCACCTGGGGACAGGACAAGAAGCAATGGGTGGAAACTAATCAAGGAGAGAAGCAACTTAGAACTAAGGAGAAATTTCCTGACAGTTAGAACAATTAACTTCTGGAACAGCTTGCCTCCAGAAGTAGTGAATGCCCCAACCCTGGAAGTCTTTAAAAAGACGTTAGATAGGCATTTGTCTGAAATGGTATAAGGTTCCTGCGCACGCAGGGGGTTGGATAGAAGACCTACAAGGTACCTTCCAACTCTGCTATTGTATTGTATTGTATTGTATTGGTGTATTTCTCTGCATGTGTGCCTGACCCATAGAAAGAGCAAAGAATTGGAGAAATGTACATTATGGCAGTATATTAATGCCAGAAAGCTTTCTTAAAAGTAGTCACAATAACTCCTCCCAATTATTTAAATTATTAGATCTACTCCAAACATGAGTAAGTCAGGGCCTAACTCAGCTGCCTTATCTTAATACTACAGCAGGACACTGTTACATTTCAGACTTTACTTGTACAGATGTTGGTAAAATTGATGTGGCTTTCTGGAAGTATACATTATTCTCGGCTATTTAGAAGAAGATACAATAGCACCGGGCCTCTTCAGATCAAGCATTTATTTTAAAAAGCTTCTTCATTTTGTTAAGTTGTCTAGAACAATAATAAAGCAGTCTTTAAAAAATAAGTCTAATAATTTGAACATTTTATAGGCATTTATAGTTATTGACTTATCCCCTTGCAACAAACAGAAAACAGCCAGTTTCACCTTCAGCCCAGCCTGATTAGCACAAGCAGCTGATAGTCGGCCTCCTGACCATCAACTGTTTCAGTCTGCAGGGATTGCCATATTCTATTGCCACCTTCCGCAAGCCCCATTTTCCACCCATTCCGGGCTCTGAGGATTGGAATGGGCGGATAATAATAATAATAATAATAATAATAATAATAATAATAATAATAATAATAATAATAATAATAATAATAATAATAATAATAATAATAATTTAATACTTATAAACCGCTCCCTCTCCCCTTGGGGACTCGGGGCGGTGCACAGGTAGAATAAAAACAATAAATACATACAAACATTTCTTAAAAACAAATTAAACCTAACCTGCGCTAAAATTTCCCATTAAAACTGAACTATACTAAAACTACCCAGTAAAACCCCAAAGACAGAGAGACTATCCTAGGCCGGCCAGACAGAAAAGATGAGTTTTTAATTTAAGACGGAAGGAGCGGAGGTCCGTGGTCGTCCTAATATCGGGGGGAAGGTCGTTCCAGAGGGCCGGGCCCGCCACAGAGATAGCCGTTCCCCTGGGTGTCGCCCGCTGACAGTGTCTAGTGGACGGCACCCGGAGAAGTCCCTCTCTGTGGGAGCGAATCGGCCGTGAGGATGTATGGGGTGCACAGAGGCCAAAAATGGTATTCCAATAACTAAGAAGCAAAGAAGAGGGAGTCAAGCTATTCTCCAAAGCACCTGATGGCAGAACAAGAAGCAATGGATGGAAACTAGTCAAGGAGAAAAGCGACCTAGAACTAAGGAGAAATTTCCTATTCGTGAGAACAATTAACCAGTGAAATAGCTTGCCTGCCTTCAGAAGTTGTGGGCGCTACATCACTGGAGCTTTTAAAAGAAAAGATTGGATAACGATTTGTCTGAAATGATGTGGGGTTTCCTGGCTGAGCAAGGGGTTGGACTAGAAGACCGCCAAGATTCCTTCCAACTCTGTTATTCTATTACTACCTGTATTATTAAACAGTATCTACACAGAACACTATTCGGAAGAAGGTTTTCAGTAATGGCAAATCAACAATCTGATACCTACTGACAGCCATCTGGTGGTGGGATTCAGCTGGTTCGTACCGGTTTGGGTGAACCGGATGCTAATTTTACATCTGGTTCGCCAAACTGGTAGTTACAAGAACTGGCTGGCTACACTCATCCCTCCCCTCCCTTCCCAAGAGTCTCCACACTTTGGATGCCAAGAAAATGCAGGGCCGTCAGAGGCTCTGAGAGGGTGAAAAATGGGCCTCCCAGAAGATCTGGAAGTTCCAAAAGTCTGGAAATGGTCCCATTTCCTGCCTGGCTGTTTTCACCCTCCCAGAGGCTCAAAGAAAAACCTCAATAGCCTAGGGACAATAGCCTGTGGTGCAGGAGGCTGAGTAGGCCACACCTAACCAGCCAACCAGCCAACGGTTGTTAAAAAATTTTGAATCCCACCCCTGCAGCCACCTAACCATTGATCTGAATTTTAATGTAGCTAGCTGAAGTTCTCAGATGAGAAGGCTGTGGCTTTAGTCATCCAGAAAAATTTCCTTTAGAATGGCAATGTGTGGAATGGACAGGCAGAAATTGCCCTGCTATTTCTCAGGGAGTTCAGCTGCTGATCTGAAAGATCCTTCTCCTATAAAGGAAAAGAAAGAACTTCCAATATTTAAACTCTTCTAAGCACAACAGAACAGTGAGTGTGTTTGCATGCTAAGCATGCTTTTTTTAAAAAAAAAAATCATGGTTTATTTGCATAACAACAATTGCCGCCTGAAATCTTGAGCACCTATTATTTGGATTGCTTAATTATGGGTTTTAATTCTGCATGCCACCCAGAGCCGCAGCTGTGAGATTGATGGCTGAGAACATTATTTAAATAACTATATATAAGATAGGTTTACATATAATGCTAGGCTGTAAACCATGGCGTGCGAAGGTTGAATTTAGCCGGCATTGTTGATTAGGCTGAGACTGTTGTCCTTTGTTGTGACTTACAGAAGGGGAATTGCACGCTGTTTCACAGTTGGTTCTGAGTGGAGTGTAAACCATGGATAAACAAACCAATAAACAAAGCAAACTCAAAACAGCCTCACCTATTATTGAACCGAATGTACACAGGACCAAGCAACACCATATTACCAATTTGGTTCAGGCTGATGGCCAACTGTAGTGACTTCAACAGGGTTGAAATGGTCCCATGCTGGTTACAGTTTCATGCCTTGGTGAAGGGAAGGCATGGCCTCCTCTCTCTTGGCTGTCTCAGATTCATGGCCTTTCACTTCATCCAGATGCCATTCAAGAATACACATAGACCTCAATGAATAGAATAGAATAGAATAGAATAGAAGCTGGAAGAGACCTTGGAGGTCTTCTACTCCAGCCCCGTGGTCAAGTAGCAGATCCTATACCAGTGAAGGCAAACCTTTTTTGGCTCGAGTGCCACAAGCACAGGGGGTTCGTGCGTGGGCATGCTGCACCCATAATGCAATGTGCTACACCCCCCAGCGAGTATGCGCTCATGATAGGTGCGAAACCCCCCCCTCCCGATTTTTACATGCTTTTTTCGCCCTCCCCAGGCTCCAGAGGCTTTATAGGAGCCTGGGGAGGGCAAAAACAGCCTCCCGCCCACCCCTGGAGGCTCTCCAGAAGCTTCAGGAGCTTCCCTGAAGCTTCGGGAGGGCTAAAAATGACCCTACGTCTGTTGGGTCATTTTTCATCCTCCGGAGCCTTCAGGGAAGTCTCCTGAAGGCCCCTGAAAGCTACAGAGGACTTAAACCGACCCTTCAAGCAAACCGGAAGTCTGTTCTTGAACTTCCAGTTTACCCATAGGGCCAGTTTTTTTGTGCTCCGGAGCTTTCCTGAAGCCTCCAGAGGGTCTCCGGGAGTGCTGGGGGCTGTTTTTGCCCTCCCCAGGCTCCTATAAATCCTGGGGAGGGCGAAAAATGGCTTTAAAAATGGCAGAACTCAGCTGGCCAGCATGCACATGCGCCACATGTGCCCTGACAAATGGCTCTGCGTGCCACCTGTGGCAAGCGTGCCATAGGGTCGCCATCACAATCCTATACCATTTCAGACAAGTGGCTGTCCAGTCTTTTCTTTAAAACCTCCAGTGAATGAAGGTTCCTCTCACAGTTACTGTTTGTGAGCCAGGTTTCACCTAATATGTGCTTGTATCTTTGGCTTTTCCTGCCCAGGGGTAAAACCTTGTTTTTCCCCACGCATTACATTTCATTCTGTTGGATAGGGCCCATTGTTCAAGTCTGTCAAGATCTTTTTGGATCCTGAACTTGTCTCTGGCATGTTGGCTGCCAGGACCCCAAAATTTCTGTTGGTAAGCAAAACCATTGTTAAGTGAGTTTTGCCCCATTTTACAACCTTTTTTGCCACAGTTCTTAAGTGAATCCCTGCAGTTGTTAAATTGTGGTTACTAACACAGCTGTTAAGTCTACATTTTCTAACTGCAGATATTTGAGTTCTCTCTTTGAAAAGATTTTGGGAGTGAGGCAGAAGATCTCATAAAAATCAGGTGGCAGACATAAAACTTTAGAGGAGAGATTCAACCTAGAAATAAGGACAAATTTTCTGACAGTGAGAACAGTTGTTTTGGAAGTTGTGGGAGCTTCATCACTGGAGGCTTTCAAGAAGAGATTGGACTGCCATCTGTCAGAAATGATGTAGGGTCTCCTGCTTGGGTGGAGGGTTGGACTAGATGACCTACAAGGCCCCTTCCAACTCTGTTGTGTTCTTCTGTTCTGAGAATTTATATTTACAACAGAGATGAATTCTTTTTTTTTTTTTTATTGAAAAAGTTTTATTGGTTTTACATTTTTTAACAGGATAGGGTAATGGTAACAAAGAAATTTTGAGAGCATTCACGTCAGAGTCGTCGGACCTTCCGAGACCTCAAAATACACATTAAAAAAGTTAACATAAAAAACATTTTCCATACCACTACAAGATGGAAGCAAGTACATTTACCTAAATTCTCTCTTCCATGCTGTCAGACATTTACAAAAAGTCCGGATAGAAATATTATACAAAATTGTTCAAGAAAAATCAAGGCAAAGTTATTTTTTTGATCTAAGTCTTTTGGCTATTGTATCTTCTTTCTCTCCTCCCTGGCCCAGAGATGAATTCTTCATGAATAACATTTCAGCTCCAAAAATCAAGAAAGATATGCTAAATCACTTCAAAATAGTTCTCTTTTTAATTGTTCCAGAAGACAGAAACCTTGTCAAACTAAAGCAACTACTTGCATCATTAAAGATAAATTCTGAGAAATTTTCTGGAGGAGCTTTCTTAACCCTCTTTCTCCCAACCAATCTAAATTTGGTTGGCTATTTGTTTTCTGGAATGCAGCCCCTCCTTCTTGGGAATCCAGACTTCATTCCACCACAGGCTGACAGCACTTCCCGGACTGCTTATGTGATCATTTAATGCCACTTGCTGGCTTGCAGGAATTTCTGGATTCCTCAGGAATACTTATAATTAATTAAATGCAACACCTCCTTTCCCAGATTGCTTTCCAACGCCTAATGATATAGCATAAAGTGTTTCTCAAATGAATGGCTCTATTCAGGATGCACTTTTCTTCCCTTTTCATATACATTGGAATTTCAGTGGTTCATGGTAACAATCTGTGCAGAGAAGAGCAACAAAGATGATTAGGGGACTGGAGGCTAAAACATATACAGCACAATTGCTGGAATTGGGTATGTCTCGTCTGATGAAAAAAAGGACTAGGGGAGACATGATAGCAGTCTTCCAATATCTCAGGGGCTGCCACAAAGAGGGAGCCAAGCTATTCTCCAAAGCACCTGAGGGTAGGGCAAGAAGCAATGGGGGGAAACTAATCAAGGAGAGAAGCAACTTAGAACTGAGGAGAAATTTCCTGACAATTAGAACAATTAATCAGTGGAGCAACTTGCCCTCAGAAGTTGTGAATGCTCCAACACTGGAAGTTTTTAAAGAAGAGTTTGGATAGCCAGTTGTCTGAAATGGTGTAGGATTTCCTGCCTAGGCAGGGGGTTGGACTAGAACAGGGGTCTCCAACCTTTGCAACTTTAAGTCTGAAGTCCTTCAGACTTAAAGTTGCAAAGGTTGGAGACTCCTGGACTAGAAGACATCCAAGTTCCTTTCCAACTCTGTTAGTTTGTTAATGACTAAATAATACTATTAAAAATGAAGACGCATACCATTAAGAGGAGAAATGATATGGAGCAAGATTAGATTAGAAAATGCTTAATCTCTTTTTTGTCTTCTTTTTCAGATGCTCATGTCACACAGTCTTTGCTCTGTCATTAAACAAAGACGCATCTCTTGGGGGAAAGGCATTTGAAGAAAGGAAGGTACATAATCCCGACAACCTAAATAATAATTTGTAAAACACATGGAACCAAGTACAGAATGTATGAGCTATTTGCAGACGCTAGGTAAATCTGTAAGAATATTTGGCAGGCTTTGATATTTAGTACAAGAATTTAATCATCTTGGAATTAATAATAGGCAGCTTATTTTATTAAAGGGAAGAAGCAGGACCGTCATCTGAACATGCCAGAAGAGAATGGACAATCATTTATCTGGAATGGTATATGGCAGTGATGGCTAACCTTTTTTGGCTAGCATGCCAAAAGCGGGGGGAATGCATGGGGGCCGTGCCACACCCATAACGCTATGTGTGCGATCTCAGCGTGCATGTGAGTGCTCCCCCCAGCGTGCATTCACATGCGACCAGAGCTCCCTCTGTATTTGGTGCACAATTCTCACCCTCCCCAAGCTCCAGAAACTTTCTAGGAGCCTGGGGAGGGAGAAAACAGCCTTCCCCGCCCCTCCCAGAGGCCCTCTGGAGGCTTCAGGAGCTTCCCTGAAGCTTCCGGAGCACGAAAAACCAGCCCTACTTGCAAACCGGAAGTTCAGTAACAGACTTCCGGTTTGCTTGTAGGGCTGTTTTTGGAGGGCAAAAAACAGTCCTATGAGCAAAGCGGAAGTCACTTCCGGTTTGTTCGTAGTGCTGTTTTTCACCCTCTAGAGCCTTCAGGAGGCTTCCGTGAAGGATAAGGAGGGCGAAAAATGGCCCTACGGACAAACCAGAAGTCTGTTCCTGAATTTATGGTTTGCCTATAAGGCTGTTTTTCACGCTCCGGAGGCTTCAAGGAAAACGGCCTCAAAAGAAAGCCAAAGTCAGCTGGCCAGCATGCGCATGTGTGCTGAAGCTGACAGGGAAACACCTCATGTTCCCTAACAAATGGCTCTGCAGGCCTGTCCAACTGGTGGCCCACGGGACAGATATGTCATGCTCAGGCCACACCCACTTCCCCCCCAAGTTATCAGTCACATTGTCCAATAGAGGTGCTAGCTGATTGCTTCGTTACTCCACTCCTCCTCTCCCCAGCACCTGCTGGAGTGCCCTTGGTTCCTACAGGAAAACTTTTTGTTTTGGCTACAACCTCAGCTATCTAGTTTCCCCCCTCCCTGTCCTGTCTCCTTCTTTGTGGCAACTCCGAAGCCTTAAAGATGGCTTCAGCCAGGTTCGCTTAAGGGCTCTCTCTCTCTCCCTCTCCCTCTCTCTCTTTCTCTATCTCTTTCTCTCCCTCCCTCCCTATCTCTCTCTCTCTCCCTCCCTCCCTCTCTCTCTTTCTCTCTCTTTCTCTCCCTCTCCCTCCCTCCCTCTCTCTCTCTCCCTCTCCCCCTCTCTCTCTCTTTCTCCCTCTCTCTTTCTCTCCCTCTGCCTCCCTCCCTCCCTCTCTCTCTCTCTCTCTTTCTCTCTCTCTCTCTTTCTCTCTCTCACACACACACACATAAATATAATAATATAAAGGAAATTTAAAATCCTGATTCTTCAAGGAAGATAAAACAGCCCTTGCTTATATTTATTTTCTTCTGAAACATTTAATGCTGATAAAAAAAAATCCATATTCGATCTACTTAAACATCCATCTTGTTTTCAAGGCAAGCAGGAGACAGCTTTATGGATAGATTTTTTCCCCCAACATTTCAAAAATCAGACAGTTTCCTCTAGTAGATAAAAACCCGATACATCCAAGGATTTCCCATGGATTTCAAACTCAGGACCAGTTTATACTTATGTGCCATTCTAAAACAACTCAAGCCATTAGATTGAATGATTGAATAGGGAAGAGAAGTTGGCAGATTCACCAGAGAAGGAATGGATTAAATGGTGATGGTGGTAATATCAGAAGAACCACAGTTCAGTGCCTGTAAAATGATTGTTTGTTGTCTGACTGACCATACCCAATTACTGCATTCAAACCTGGGGACCATGAGTTCTAGTCCTTCCTTAGCCATGAAAGCTGACTGGATGAACTTGGCCCAATTGCCAGGAGACTCTGAGTTCTAGTCCTGCCTTAGTCGCAAAAGCTGGCTGTGATGTAATGATTCTAGGCTGAGTCCTTTCTTGACTCCACTCACAGGTTTTGCCCACTATTCTACAAGAAGCAGAAGTTGTAGAGAAGTTAAATCAACAGACAAGAGCCATGATGGTGAACCTATGGCACGTGTGCCCGAAGTGGCATATGGAGTCTTGTCACCTGGCACGTGCGACATCGCCCGTTCCTCTTCCAGGTTTCTGTTGTGCATGCGTGCACAACAATCAACTTGCCTTTATGCATGCAGCAGTGGCAGAAACAGGAAAAGTAGGTTTTCCATTTTCCAGCATGTGCATGCGCAACAGCCAGCTGATTGTCAGGCATGTCAGTAACCGGAAGAATAGCTGGCATGCAGGAAACTGGAACTTCCTTTTCCGGCGAATGTGTGCCCCCTGGGCAGCTCCTCTTCCAGGTTGCAGCCCAGACAAGCGCGCATGCACAGCCCCTTTTTGGCACAGTGCTGAAAAGGTTTGCCATCACTGGGTTAGTGAGTTCTAGTTCCACCTTAGGCATGAAAGCCTGCTGGGTGACTTTGGGCCACTCATTCTCTCTCAGAGCAACCAGCTCCATAGGAGTTCTGTGGAAAAGAGGAGAAGGAAGGAGTATTAGGTATGTTTACCACCTTAGGTTATTTATAAAAGTAGGATAAAAATACATGCATAAATAAAAACTAAATAAATATGATGGCCATTAAAGTTCTCTTGGCAACCATGTTATTAACTTTTAAAGCTAAGTTTAAACTTGAGGCTTTAAACTTCCAGCGTTGCATTGCATTGGCATCCTTCAGTCTCAAAAGACTATGGTATCGTGCTCTGGAAAGAGGTCAAAGCTGGAGTGTCCTCTCCAGAGCACGATGCCTGGGTAGATGAATATGGAGGATAGACTGTTACCCAAGCAGCAGATCCCCCCTATCCATGTCTCTGAAATAGTCCAATGGAACGGCAGAGACGATGCGATTGGTTCCAGCTGTGTCGCAGGAGTTATCAGATCGTGGTTGTACACAGTCATGAACTGTTTCTGGGACTCCGGCTCCAGATTTTGCCTCAAGGTTGACTCCTGAAGCCTTTTCCAGTAGTGGATGTAGCCACAAGGCAGTGGAGGTTCGTAATGAGAGTTTCCCTTCTCCTAGAAGATGGTTCTGGTGCTTTATCTGCCATTGGGGCATAGAGCCCTCTTCCACCTTCAAAACCATTGACCGTCTTCTTCTGTAACCCTGGGAACGGGCTCTTACAAGGTGCTACCAGCCGAGCCAGCTGGACCAAGGCTTTTTAAGGAGGTGTCACTCCTCCATCGCTCACCCTTTGTCCTGGCTTGTGACACGCAGAGCCTGGCTTCCCAAATGTTGGGCCCAGGATGGCGGGTTTACTTCCAGCATAGATAAGGGCATAAAATGGTGCTTTTCTATTGCTTTAAGAGTAACTTTGAGGGGAGACTTGGAATGCTAGTGGATGGTCACTTAAATATGATCTAGCAGTGTGTGGCAGCAGCCAAAAAAAGGTAATATCCTTTGCTGTATATAAACAGAGGCATAGAATCCAAATCACATGACGTATTAGTACCGCTTTATTTATTTATTTATTTATTTATTTATTTATTTATTTATTTATTTATTTATTTATTTATTTATTTATTTATTTATTTATTTATTTATTTATTTATTTATTTATTTATTTATTTATTTATTTAATTCGATTTATATACCGCGCCTTCTCCGTCGGAACGGACCCAGGGCGGTGCATAGGAAACTAAAAGCCAATAAATAGAATATAATACAATAAATACAGATAAAAGAAATTAAATTAGGGACCTGTGCTAAAATTCCCACTAAAACCCAACGTCCATTTGCGAATGTGGCAGGAGCTATATAACAGTCCGATCTCAGTGTTAAGCAAGACCAGCTTGCTGAAAAAAGTACGTCTTGAGTGAACGGCGAAAGAGGGGAAGGTCCGTGATAGTGCGAAGTTCGGGAAGCCACACCTGGAATACTGCGTCCAGTTTTGTCACCTCATTACAAAAAACATGTTGACGTTTTGGAAAAAGTGCAAAGAAGAGCAACTAAGATGATTAAAGGCCAGAAGACAAAAATATATGAAAAACAGTTGCAAGATTTGGGTTTGGCTAATCTAGAGAAAAGAAGGACTGGGGCGGGGAGATGATAGCAGTATTCCAGTATTTGAGACGCTGCCACAAAGAAGGGCGGGGGGGTCAATTTATTTTCCAAAGCACCAGAAAGCAGGACAAAAAACAATGGATGGGAACTAATCAAGGAAAGAAGCCTTTCGAGTGTGCTTCAAGGTGTTGACGACCATCTTCAAATCGCTCCATGGCTCGGGGCCTAGCTATATACGAGACCGCCTTCTGCCCCATACATCCCTTCGTCCGATCCGCTCCCACAGAGAGGGCCTTCTCCGGGTACCGTCGGCCGGGCAATGCCGGTTGGCGACACCCAGGGGAAGGGCCTTCTCTGTGGCGGGCCCGGCCCTCTGGAACGACCTACCCCCCGACCTTCGCACTACCTCGGACCTCCGCCTCTTCCGCCAACGTCTTAAGACGTACCTATTCCAACAAGCCGGCCTAGCGTAGCCCCCCGTTTTCTGACTCTACTGATAAATTTTAATTTTTTAGGGTTTGAAAGGGTTTTTAGCACGGGTTTTAACTTAATTTAATATGTTTTTAATAGTATATATTGTTTTGCTATGGTTTTAATAATGCCTGTGCGCCGCCCTGAGTCCTAACAAGGAGAAGGGCGGGGTATAAATTCCAAAAATAAAATAATAATAATAATAATAATACCTGGAATTAAGGAGAAACTTTCTAATAACAAGGACAATTAATCAATAGAATTGCTTGCCTCCAGAAGTTGTAGATGCTTCATCATAGGGCCTCCTGCTTGAGCAGGGGGCTGGACTAGAAGACCTCCAAGCTCCCTTCCAGCTCTTTTCTGATTGATTGACAATGAGACAGCCTGTCCCAAAACCTGGCTCGGATTAGCATCCACCGCAGTTCAAATGGCAGAGTTGAGTCATGTTGTCTCTTCGATGAATTATACCCTTAGAAAACAAAGAAAAGGGGGGAAATGGAATCCGTGCCACCAACCTGTTCCTCCTCTCCTTTGAGCAATTGGCACTTAGGCCACCAAGAAATTGGCACCTCTTTTTTACTTAGATTCCTTGTTCCTTCCATTAGCATTTGGCTGGAATACCTATGCCCGGATAGGAAGACAATGTGTTTTCTTTTTCAAAGGAAAAAGTCAGCATTCAGAGGTGTTATTCCAAGGGAAAACTGCTCAATATGAATCTTGGCTATGCTGAAAATTGGCAGAAACCTGTTCTCTTCCAATCAGCATTTTTTTTTTTGCTCCATTTGCTTATTTACCTTTGTCTCTTTTTTCCCTCCTGTTCCTGGATGCTAAAACCTGATGTTCCAGGGATTTCTCTCTCTCTCTCTCTCTCTCTCTCTCTCTCTCTCTCTCTCTCTCTCTCTCTCTCTCTCTCTCTCTCTCTCTCCTCCCTCCCTCCCTCCCTCCCTCCCTCCCTCCCTCCCTCCCTCTCTCTCTCTCTCTCTCTCTCTCTCTCTTGCATTTTAGTGGAATCTCTTAACTCACCAACCCATAAAAGGAACAGCCTGATTCATAAGTGCAGCTTAAGAAGAGGATGTGATTCACTGGTGGGATTCACTTACCTTCCCTACTAGTTCACGCACCTACTAATGTGTGTGTGTGTGTGCTTTGCTCGCACACACCACGTCTGCGCATGCGCACCACCTTTTGCATATGCGCAGTGCTTGTGCATTACGTCAGGGCGGGTGGGCGGAGCCTCCAGCAGCCGCCACTAGCGGTTCACCCAAACTGGAGAGAACTGGCTGAATACCACCTCTGATGTGACTCAAACTGGTTGTCAGCTTGTAAAGCATTTCCATGACTACTATCAAGCTGCCATAGAGAAGGGAGGAGAATTCCATGCATACCTTTGGCCAGAGTCAAGTATCAAATTCTTGCACCTGGCCTGTGAATACACATGTCCAAATCCTACCGCAGCATCTTGTTGGCCAATGTGATTTATGACAGGCAGAGGGTAGGGGACACAGGCGGAAAGTTCAGATGCCATTAAGTGGTATTCAGTTTCGGCTCCACAGAAGATCAAGCCAAGATGTTGATCCTAATAAATGAATCAGGGTTTTTTTTTAAACTTTGTCTCGAGACTCGTAAATTAATTAGGTCATAAATCGTAATTGAGAATGTTTGTATCTTGGGGTTGAAATGAATTGATTTATTGATGAAACACATGCACAGCAGGGCTGAAATGAGAAGTCCTTAGTTCTCTCTGCTTTCTTTCAGATATTTCATTATCTGAACTAGTAACATCACCGTGAGCCATGGTGGCGCAGTGGTTAGAGTGCAGTGCTGCAGGCTACTTCTGCTGACTGCTGGATGCCTACAATTTGGCAGTTTGAATCTCACCAGGCTCAAGGTTGACTCAGCCTTCTACCCAGCAGTGAAATTCAGCAAGTTCTGACAGATTCTGGAGAACCGGTAGCAGAAATTTTGAGTAGTTCGGACAAACCACAAATACCACCTCTGGCTGGCCCCAGAGTGGGGTGGGAATGGAGATTTTGCAATATCCTTCCCCCAGGAGTGGGGAGGGAATGAGGATTTTGTAGTATCCTTCCCCTGCCATGCCCACCAAGCCATGTCCACAGAACCGGTAGTAAAAAAAAATGAATTTCACCACTGCTTCTATCCTTCCAAGCTGGGTAAAATCAGGACCCAGATTGTTGGGGGCAATACGCTGACTCTGTAAACCACTTAGAGAAGGGCTGTAAAGCACTGAGAAGCAGTATATAAGTCTAAGCGCTATTGCTATCATCAGTAATTAAAGGTCTGCAAGAAAATTCAGTTTTGGTCACCACGATGTAGAAAAGACATGGAGACTCTGGAAAGAGTGCAGAGAAGAGCAACCAAGATGATTAGGGGACTGGAGACTAAAATATATGAAGAACGGTTGCAGGAACTGGGTACTGTATGTCTAGTTTGATGAAGAGAAGGACCAGGGGAGACATGATAGCAGTGTTCCGATATCTCAGGGATTGCCACAAAGAAGAGGGAGTCAAACTATTCTCCAAGGCACCTGGGGGCAGGACAAGAAGCAATGGGTGGAAACTAATCAAGGAGAGAAGCAATTTAGGACTAAGGAGAAATTTCCTGACAGTTAGAACAATTAACCTCTGGAACAGCTTGCCTCTAGAAGTTGTGAATGCCCCAACCCTGGAAGTCTTTAAGAAGATGTTGGATAGCCATTTGTCTGAAATGGTATAAGCTTCCTGCCTATGCAGGGGGTTGGACTAGAAGACCTACAAGGTCCCTTCCAACTCTGCTATTGTATTGTATTGAGTTATGCCTGATTTACAATCTTGTAAGGTGAATCACAATGGTCATTAAGTGTATCCCATGGTCATTAAACAAATCTGGTTTTCCCCATTGATTTTGCTTGACAGAAGCCTTCTAGGAAGGTTGCAAATGGCGAGCATGTGACCCTGGGACATTGCAACAGTTGTAAATACATGCCAGTTGCCAAGTGCCCAAATTTCGTCACCTGACCACAGGGAATATTATGACAGTTGTAAGTGCAAGGACTGATCATAAGTCACTTTTTTCAGTTCTGTCATAATTTCAAAAGGGTTACTAAACAAATGGTTGTAAGTTGAAGGTCACCTGTACAATATCTTGTGAAAATAAGCCCCTCCTGGAGCTGTCTTTGGGAAATATCTGACACTGTTCAATCTTAGTTCATGCAATTTTGCATCTTAATGTCTTTTTTTTTAATCCAGTTGTGATTTTTTGCTTTCCCTTTGACAATAATAATAATAATAATAATAATTGTGGGTGCACAGGAAAAACTAAAACAATAAATATACAAACACATTAAAAACAAATTAAACATATACCTGTGCTAAAATACCCCATTACCATACTAAAATTCCCAGTTAAAACAACTAAAACCCCATAGAGAGAGACTACCCTAGGCCGGCCAAGCAGAAAAGATGTGTTTTTAGTTTTAGACGGAAGGAGCGGAAGTCCGTGGTCGTTCTAATGTCGGGGGAAGGTCGTTCCAGAGGGCTGGGCCCGCCACAGAGAGAGCCCTTCCCCTGGGCGTCGCCCGCTGACAAAGTCTAGTGGACGGCACCCGGAGAAGTCCCTCTCTGTGGGAGCGAATCGGCCGTGAGGATGTGTGAGGCAGGATCCGATCCTGCAGATAGCTAGGTCCCGAGCCATGGAGCGCTTTAAAAATGATGACTAATACCTTGAAGCGCACCCGGAAGACGACAGGCAGCCAGTGCAGCTCGCGCAAGAGCGGTGTTATGTGGGTAAACCTAGAGGTTCCCAGAATTGCCCGCGCGGCTGCGTTCTGGACCATCTGAAGTCTCCGGGTGCACCTCAAGGGGAGCCTCATGTAGAGAGAGTTACAGTAGTCCAGTACATATCTCGGTGCGCAGAATTCTTTTCGCGAACGTCTCAATTTGCAAAGGATTAATTTTAATTCACTTCTTGTTCATCCAGGAATTCAGGCACAACAATTGATCCACTTATAGAGTTCCTCTTCGCAGTCTGGCAGGATGTCTGTTAACTTCCAAATTCCACAAGTATTGTTCAGTCATTTTCATTATCATTACGCAGATTTTTATGTTCTTTCAGAACATAAAATTCTCATCAGCAATCATAAAGTCAACTGCACAGCCGCGGTTATATTTGGAAGCAGCCAAAGATAATTCTGACTTCACTGCTTCCAGCAAAACACGGCAGCACCACGTTTGAGGGGAAGAAATAGCAATAAAGGGATAATGCACTGCCAAAATCAGACTCCCTTTGTAACTCATTCTTTCTCAGAGTGCTTGAGAATGTTCAACATTTGCTTTACAATCTTCCTCTGTTGTTGAAAAGTAGTAGTTTATGTTTTCCAAGAGTAGCAGAATAAGAGAGTTGGAAGGGACCTTGGAGGTCTTCTAGTCCAACCCTCTGTTCAGGCGATCGTTTATCATTTCAGACAAATGATCGTCCAATCATTTGTCTGATGATTGGGGGCCCTCCATGAAACTTGTGATAGCTAGACCTCAAACAAATAAGAGGAAGTACTTTTTCACCCAGAGGATCACTGGTCTATGGAACTCCCTGCCCGAAGAAGTGGTGACAGCTGTCAGCCTCGACACCTTTAAGAAAGGATTAGACGAGTTCATGGAGAACAAGGGTATCCATGGCTATCATTATGGATGCCTAAGGACACCCTCCGGGTTGGAGAGATAGGCAGGATATCTCTCAATGCCATTTGCAGGGAATCATAAGCAGGTGAAGACATCTGCTTGGGAAGAACCTGAAGCAAATGGGGAGCCACTGTGTGAGACAGAATGCTGGACCAGATGGGCTGTGGCCTGTTCCAGCAAGGCTGTTCTTAGGTTCTTATGTTCTTATGTAATCTCTTCCTGAAAATCTCCAGTGTTGGAGCACACACAACTTCTGGAGGCGAGTCATTCCACTGATTGTTCTAACTGTCCGGAAATTCCTCCTTTGTTCTAGGTTGTTTCCCTCCTTGTTTAGTTTCCATCCATTGCTCCTTGTCCTGCCTTCAGATGCTTTGAAGAATTGGTCGACCCCCCTGTTCTTCGTGGCAGCCTCTCAGATATTGGAACACTGCTATCAGGTCACCCCTGGTCCTTCTTTTCATCAGAGCAGACATACCCAGAGAAGACATTTCTTTTTTTTTTTATATTGAAAAAGTTTTATTGGTTTTACATTTTTCTATAGGGTAGGGTAAGGGATACAAAGAAATTTTGAAAGCATTCACGTCAGAGTCGTCGGCCCTTCCGAGACCTCAAAATACACAATAAAAAGATAACAACAAAAAAAAACATTTTTCATAACACTACAAGGTAAAAGCAAGTACATATACCTAAATTCTCAGTTCCATGCTGTCAGACATTTACAAAAAATCCAGATACAAATGTTATGCAAGATTGTTCAAAAAAATCAAGGCAAAGTTATTTTTTCGATCTAAGTCTCATGGCTATTGTATCTTCTTTTTCTCCTCCCTGGCCCCCAGCGGGCGGGGCCGTGGCCCCCTCCGTCCCCCCTGGATCTTCCCCCAGGGCAGAGGAATGTTTTTTAAGAAAGGCTTCCGCCTCAGCAACTGTTTTAATCCTCACTCTTCCTCCTTCCCAGAACACCAGCATCCCTTCGGGTGTCACCCACTTGAACCAAATCCCATGATCAAACAATGTTTTAGACAAGAAGGAAAATTTCCTCCTTGCTTCTCGAATCTTTCTAGGAATCTGCTTCAAGATAGTGACTGTTTTGTGTTGGTAAATTAAAGGGTTCTCTCTCTGCGCCCTCAGGATTTCCTCTCTGGTTGACCTTCTAACAAATTTCACATGTATCTCTCTAGGCACTTCATTTATCCTGGCATATGCTGAGTTAATTCTATAGGCTAGGTCAATGTCCCCCCTGATCTCATCTTTAGGTTTTTGTAAATAGTCTGCTAAAATTGTGCTCATAAGATCAGGGAGGCATTCACCAGATTCCTCAAGAACGTTCTGAAATCTCAAAAAATATGTCATTCTTTCTATATCAATCCTAGACACATGCCCATCTATTTCCCCAACCTCTTTAGTAACATTTTTAATCTCTCCCTTAACCCCCACCAACCCCCCTTCCAATTCTTCAGTCTTCTGTGTGTTTTCCAGCACCTGCTTCCTGGTGTCCAATAGCTCCTTCTTGAAATTGATGTTTTCAGCCCTCTGGGCCTGAATTTCGTTTACCAAAGTTTGTATAACAGTTTCAAGAGAAGCCATCCGTTGTTCTAAACTTGCCAGTGCTGTTTCTTGAGCCATGATTAACTGTTAAAGTCAGTGCCAGCCAAAATGGCGTTTTCAGGGTGGGGCTGGTGAGACTAGCCGGGAGCCAAAAGTTCAGATCAAGGTTGAAACATTGTAAAATTCAGAAACCAAGAGAGAGAGAATTTTCCAGCTCAATAGTTATAATAACGAAGGTAATCCAGAAAAGAATCACAAATCCAACAAGAAAAAAATTCTTCATTAATATCCAGAGAGAGTCCCACTTGTAAAGAGATGCTGGGAATTTTCCATAATTAAAATAGTCAAGCAGGGACAAAGAAAAGCCACTTTCCACCGCCCATCTCAGAGCCCAGAGGAGAGAGTAGAAAAATAAAAAAAAATTTTAACCAGCCAGACCTAGAAACAATGTTGCAAGTAGCCGCATACCACTTTCCCTTGTTAGAGACAGTCCGGATTTAAGATTTCCGCTTTCTCTTCCAGAAAAGCCATTTTTAAGTGCCGCTTAAGTCCGAGGGGGTTTTTTTGGAAACAAACACCCCCCTCCCAGTCCATTCAGCCTGGCTGGCAGCAAGGAAAAAAAAGTCTTTTTAAAACTCACTCTCCCTCGCAGCTGAAGCCTCGGCGAGCCTTCCGATCTCTTCCGCTCAGCCCTCTACATTAAAGTGAATGGCGCCAACAGCTGTTGGCGAAGGGAGAACCCCCCGCAGCATGTTCCTCCTCACCTAGGTCGCGGAGGGGATCGCTCTCCCCACCGCCGTGAGGAGAAACGTCTCCTCCGAGCCGTATGTCTCGCCCCCTCCGGTAACCGGATGTCTCGCCCCCGTGGGGGGGCAGAAAAGGCAACAAAGCGGCGAGCGAGCCCCAGGCTCGCCCGTCGCCGCTGGAGCCGGAACCGGAAGCCCCAGAGAAGACATTTCTGATCTAGCATTCTAGACCAGGGGTATCAAATTCAAGGCCCATGTGGTCAGACCCAGCCCACAGGGCCAACTTGGAAAATGTAAGGAGGCCGCCCGTGTCACTTTGGCCCAGTTTACCCAATGCGAAGAGGAAACATCGGGCCAGTGTGGCTTCAGCCTGGTCTACCCAGTGTGAAGAGGAAACATTTCAGCAGTTTGGGGAGTGGTGTCAAGCTGGCCACACCCAGAATTGGCCTGACCAATTCTCAATTACAGCTCATCTGCCTGGAATCCACCTGTATATTGGACATTAATACAATTAAGCGGGTCCAGAGGTACTTCACGAGAAGAAGTACCCCATTCCTCTGCTCACAATAGAATTCCCTATGCCACCAGGCTCAAAAATTTGGGCTTGGACAACCTGTTATTCCGCTGCCTGCGGTATGATCTAAACACAGTACACAGAATTGTCTGTTACAATGTCTTACGACTTCTTCAGCTTCAACCTCAATAATACATGAGCAAGCAATAGATACAAGCTCAAGGTAAACCCTTCTAAACTCGATTGCAGAAAATACGACTTCAGCAACAGAGTGGTCAATGCCTGGAATGTTCTACCTGACACCGTTATTATTATTATTATTATTTATTACATTTGTTACACCCACAGCTTCAACCTTAAACTAGCATGGACCTCACCCCATTCCCAAGAGGTCCATAAAGGGGGCGTGCATAAGCACAGCAGAGTGCCTACCATCCCTGTCTTACTGTCCCCATTTATTTGTATTCATTTATTTCATTCATGCCCATGTTTATATTAATACCTTCTATCTTGTACATGTTTGACAAATGAATAAATACAAATACCCAGTCGCCCACACCCAGTGAGTGGCATCAAGCTGGCCACGCCCACCCAGTTGGTCACACCCATCCAGGCAGCCATGCCCAGCTGGCCCCCCCAAGGTCAACCACAGCCCTGATGTAGCTCTCAATGAAATTGAGTTTGACATCCTGTGCTAAGCAATCCCTAGACCCTTAATTTTTATCCATTGCAGCAATTTTATATCGTTACATGTCTTTTCAGTAACTAGGTGTGCCTTTCATTAATGTTTCTAGTTCTTTGAATGGACACATAACTTCCCTAAGTGGAATGTGGATTCTGATAAAAACCAGTTTAAACCTGTTCAAGGCAATTTTATTTTTATTTTATTTTATTTTATTAAATTTATACCCCGCCCTTCTCCTTGTTAGGACCCAGGGCGGCGCACAGGCATTATTAAAACCACAAAATACAATAAATATCAGTTAAAATATATTAAATTAGTTAACCCGTGCTAAAACCCATGTTAAAACCTTCCCAAATTATAATTTATATTTTAAAAAGTCAGAAACGGGGGGCTATCCTAGGCCGGCTTGCTGAAATAAATATGTCTTAAGACGTTGGCGGAAGAGGCGGAGGTCTGAGATAGTGCGAAGTTTGGGGGGTAGGTCGTTCCAGAGGGCCGGGCCCGCCACAGAGAAGGCCCTTCCCCTGGGTGTCGCCAACTGGCATTGCCCCGCTGACGGTACCCGGAGAAGACCCTCTCTGTGGGAGCGGATCGGACGAAGGGATGTATGGGGCAGGAGGCGGTCTCATATATAGCTAGGCCCCGAGCCATGGAGCGATTTAAAGATGGTCGTCAGCACCTTGAAGCGCACTCGAAAGGCCACAGGCAGCCAGTGCAGCTCGCGCAGGAGAGGTGTTACGTGGGTTTGCCTTGAGGCACCCATAATCACCCGCGCGGCCGCATTCTGTACTAACTGTAGCTTTCGAGTGCACCTCAAGGGGAGCCCCATATAGAGAGCGTTACAGTAATCCAGCCGGGATGTCACAAGTGCTTGAGTGACTGTGCGAAGGGCTCCCCGGTCCAGTAAGGGGCGCAACTGGCGTATCAGGCGAACCTGATAGAACGCCCCCCTGGCCACGGCCATCACATGGTCCTCCATGGACAGCCGGGAATCCAGGAGGACGCTCAAGTTGTGCGCCCTCTCCACGGGGGCCAGTTGTTCGCCCCCAATGGCCAGTGTTGGACTTATCTGGCTGAACCGGGGTGCCAGAAACCACAGCCACTCGGTCTTGGAGGGGTTGAGTTTGAGTTTGTTACTACCTATCCAGATCCGTACGGCCTCCAGACTGTGCAAAGATTTGAACTTTGGTAACTTGAAAACTAATTGTAATGTAAAAGCCAGAGCTACTGAAAGCATTAACAAGACCATCATCATAAGAATAGTATGGGACACTGTGCAATGTTACATGATACATATAAAGCTGCTGAGCTTACATGCCTTATCACGCATGAGTCAAATGATGCAAACCAATGAAAGAACACATTCCAAACCCAATATATTTACCTATCTATTTAAGGGATCCCACACTTTGTATCTGTGGAGTGCATCTCCTTAAGATAAAGGTAAAAGGTAAAGGTTTCCCCTTTCCAGTCATGACTGATTCTCGGGGACGATGTTGTTGTGGCCTGCCAGCAACCAGCAAAGCTGGCAGCAGATTCGGACAGTGAGGAGGTTGGGGAAGAGCATGGGCCAGTCCTGGAGTCTGGGGAAGGCTCTGAGGAGGGCTCTGTGTCGGAGGCAGAGATGGGGCCAGAGCCGTGTGCCAGTTATCAGCTGCCTTTAGAGTCAGACATCAGGGAGGCAGATGAACAGCTGGAGCCTGTTCCCAATGTGTGCATGCACGGAGTTGACAGACGGAGGGAATATCTAAGGAACAGGGGTTGAGTTGGGAGTAAGATCAGATGATGCATGGCCCCTCCCAGAGGAAATAAAAGAGGAGCGAAAGGGGAGTGGAGTTTGCAGGAGACAATTAGTTCGCTTAATTTATTTATTTTATTTATTTATTTTATTAAATTTATATCCCGCCCTTCTCCAAAAGGACCCAGGGCGGCGCACAGGAAATTAAAATACATACAAAAAACACAGTACAAAATTTAAAAACCTATTAAATCCCCATCCTGCGCTAAAACCAATTAAAATCCCCGAATTAAAACTATCTATGGCTAGTCCCAGCGGAGGTTATGTTAGGCCGGCTTGATGAAAGAAGTGTGTTTTTAAACACTGGCGGAAGAGGCGGAGGTCGGTGATGGTACAAAGTTCTGGGGGTAGGTCGTTCCACAGGGCAGGGCCTGCCACAGAGAAGGCCCTTCCCCTGGGTGTCGCCAGTCAGCATTGTGACTCTCCGAGACTCCTTGCCAAGTTCTGCAGATAGCGACCTGTCAGCTCTCCAAGCCAGATAAGATCTTTGACTGTAAGTCCTCCTTTGAAAGGCTTTGCCAAGTATGAATGAGCAGAATTCACAGTAAATTAATAAAAGGGATTTTATCGGGGCAAGGAGTCTGCTTCATGCTCTTGGGAAGCCTTGGGAAGACATACAGAATGCTGTTACCTTCCTATTGAGGTGGTACCTATTTATCTACTTGCATATGCATGCTTTTTAACTGCTAGGTTAGCAGGAGCTGGGGCAAGTAACAGAAGCTCACCCTGTCGTATGGCACTTGGGTCTTGAACCCCAGGCAGCTGACAAGTTCGATGTCTTTAACTGTTGAGCCACCAAAGACAAATATTAATTTAACTTTCCCCTTTGGATCCTATGTCTATAAGCAAAGCATCCCGGGCTAATGAATAACTTCTAAGGCTGGCACCAAGAAGGCAACATTCCACTGCAAAGAAAAGACAGCCACGCGTACATTCAAGAATGTTTTTTCTTTCAAATATATTCTAAAACTCTCATCAAACCGAACGTGAGCTGATGGAGAAGAAAGGCAGGAGAATTTTTCAACCTGGCAACACCTTCAACCTCTTTTTCCGACCTATCTTCACCTCCTTTGCTCCTCACTTGCCAATTTTATCTCTAGATGTCACAATATTCCAAAGATAAAGACAATTTGAGATAAGTTAAAAGGAGAGGCTTACATAAGATGCTTCCCTTGGCCTGCTTCTTTGTGCTGTTTTGTCTGTTCCACTTTTTCGCCTTGTCAGGGTCACTTCTCTTTTCCTGATTCTTTGTCTTCTTCTTCTTCTTTTCTTTGGTGGGGGGTTGATGACAATAGAAAGAATATTAAAAAGCATTTGAGCAATTTTTTTTAAGGCTGGGCTTTTGTCGACAGGACATTGGAAACCTCTAGACTCTGTCCTGCACTTTGCCGAGAGCACCGAAGTGCACAGACTGTATGCTATGTTCAGTTGTGTACAAAATTTCATAATTTAGGACACACAGCATGCTAGAAAAAGAAGAGTGTTTTGGCAGGAATATTTGTCTATAAAATATGTATAAAATGAACTGAAAAAATACGTTTCAGGGTAAACAGGGAAATAAATGTCATGTCACGAATGAAGTAAGGTAGGGCAGATTCAACAATGAATATATCCTTGGCTGGACAAAATTAATCCATTTCCTGACATTATATATATTGAGATATATATAATGTGTATATATATATAATGTGTGTGTGTGTGTCAGTCACACTACCCTTGTGTGTTGTGACACAAGTATATACTTATTCCCCTGGCTCAGCTGATCAGAATGAAAACCAGTGGCCTAGTGGCAATTACAACTGCCTCACATGTAATACTTCCCTGGTTCGAATCCCAGTAAGGGTATGGCTAGCTGATGAGAGCTAAATAGCTCGAAATAGATCTATCCTAGTCTCCCTTGTTTATTTATTTATCAGCTCAAACCCTAACACACACACACACACACACACACACACATATTTGACATGTATGTTCCTCTTGGCTTCTAGGTGCTTGCTAAGAAAGGATTTTTCAAAATGACCATCAGGTCATTAATATTTCTTATATTATTATTAACACTGATGCTAAAGAGTTAGACTGAGGGAAAGAAGAGGATAGTAGAGGATCAACGGGGCCAGCCTGAGAGAGAAAAGGGGAATAAGATATAAGAGGCCTCTATGGAGCCAGCCTGAGGGACAGAAGAGGATAGGGAAAGAGAGGACTCCGTGGGGCAAGCCTGAGGGAGAGAAGGGGAGAGGAGACGCCGATGGTAACCACTCATTGATTTTCAAGCTGTAAGTGTCGGTTTATGAAGCCCTACCACATAGTTTCATAGCGGAGCACGAGTATCCAGCTAGTGTGTTTATGTGTGTGTGTGTGTGTGTGTAGAGGGAGGGGGAGGGGTGGGGTCCGGTGGGGTTGGGAGAGGGAGAGAGAGAGAGAGAGAGAGAGAGAGAGAGAGAGAGAGAGACAGAGACAGAGACAGAGACAGAGAGAGAGAGAGAGAGAGAGAGAGAGAGAGAGAGAGAGAATGAGAATTAGTCTTAAGACAAATTCAAGCTGCTGATTCTTGTAAACCTGGACCCTGCCTAGACCAGGGGTGTCAAACTCAATTTCATTGAGAGCCACATCAGGGTTGTGTTTGACCTCAGAGGGCCAGGGATAGAGTGTGGCCAGGGGTGAGCATGGCCATGATGGGCATGGCTGGGTGTGGCTATGGGCATGGCCATGGTGGATGCCATGGGGACACCTGTGGTGGCCAAGTGCTGAGGCAGGGCTTCCCTGAGACCCTCCCTCACTCTCATTATAATCTCCTTCCTTCCTTCCTTCCTTCCTTCCTTCCTTCCTTCCTTCCTTCCCTTCATTTTCCTTTCTTCTTCTTCCCCTCTTTCCTTCTCTTTCCTTCCTTGCTCTCTTGCCATCTTCCCTTCTTTTTCTTTGTCTTTCCTCTTTCCCTTTCTCCTTTCCTGTCCCTTTTGGCATGCTCAAATGCAAAAGGGGAAACAGTTTCCCTTTTGTTTTATATTTACTTTGTTTTCATAGCCCTCTGCCAGTGAAAATGGAGCTCGGGGGGGGGGGGGGGCTCACACGCAGCCCCTCCCACTGAGCTCTATTTTCTCTGGCAGAGTCACCACGGGCAAGTTCTTTGCTATTTCCAGATCTAAGCATGTGGCCCATGGGCCTTGAGATTAATACTCCGGGCCTAGACCTCTATCCATGTATGAACATAGATATCTGTTGTGGCCCAGCAGGATGCGGCTGAGCTGATGACGGACTTGGATAGCGAAGAACCATATGAATCTGCCCTGGAAGATGAGGGAGCCCTTGGGGAGTGTTCAGAGTCAGAGGAGGAAGCAGAGAGGCTGGTTGGCCACCAGGAGGCGCCTAAGGCATGGAGCAGTGGGGAGGATCAAAGGCAGTTTGTCCCTGATGCTAGATTAAGAAGGGTTGAGAAACGGAAGCAGCAACTCTGTAGGCAGGCTCAGTGGAGATGATTAAGTACCAGGTGGTTGGTGAGTTGCCCCTCCCAAGAGAGCTTATAGGTGGGCCATTGGGAGGGGACATTTGCAGCAAACAACCATTCGAATTAATAGCTAAGGAAGTCTGTCTGTGTATTCTACCTGTGTTCGTTTGGACTATCTGTGTATTCTAGCTATGCCTGTTTGGACTATCTGTGTGATAGGTTACTCTATTGAACGTGAGTCGTCTGGGCTCTCAGCCAAAGAATTTGTTATCTCAGTAATTGAACAGTGGCAAACAGCCAAGCCTGTGTTCTGGTCTATTCACAGGCCAGGGGTCAGAACAGATATTCATGCAGCAGCATCAAAAAGCACCTGACCACTCAATCCAAAAAAACAGAACCTCCACGAGCAGTTACAGAAATAACTCGTGTCAGAGTTTGCAGCAGCAATCACATCCAGAAAGCACACACAGCAGTGGTGGTTTGCTCCTGGTTTGGCCCGGTTCGGCTGAACCGGTTGTAGAGGAGGCGGGAGGCCCTTCCCAACCAGCTGGGTGCTACTGTGCATGTGCAGAAGTATTGCGAGAGAGCCACCACTGGTTCCCCTCCCCCCTTTTTATTTTTCTCCTAAAAACCAGTTCAGTGCAAATTTCCTCTTTGGACTGTTGCACGAAACACGATCCTAAGAACCTTGAGCATGTGTGCATGTATGCGTGTGAAGGTCTTGTTTGTCACTGCACAAGTTCTCCCTCCAATGGTCTGCAACCTGATTTCCCAAGTCCCCTTCATTTGGAATTCATCCAGCTGTTAAAAGCAGCAACCAGGAACGCTCGAAATTATTTTAAGATGTCTTCCATGCAAAGTTCCTTTCTGGTGATTTCCATATCTCTCTCTCTCTCTCTCTTTTTTTTAAACAGCTGCCTGGGAACTTTCATGATGAAGAGCCACTGAAGCAGTGGTGGGTTTCTGCAGGCTCACACCTACTCGCGAGAGCCGGTTGGTGAAATTTAGAGAACCGGTGAGAGGGGGTTCCACCGGAGTACCTGGAAGTAAATCTGGCCCGCCGCTGCCAGTGACCCAACGGGAAGGAAAGGAAAGGAAAGGAAAGGAAGGAAGGAAGGAAGGAAGGAAGGAAGGAAGGAAGGAAGGAAGGAAGGAAGGAAGGAAGGAAGGAAGGAAGGAAGGAAGGAAGAATCATCACAATTGAGTCCAAAATTTTGGTTGCTAAGCAAGAGCGTTGTTAAATGAGTTTCACCACATTTTAAAAGGTGGCCACTCCCACCCTGTCACATGACTGCCAAGCCACGCCCACAAAATAGACCACACCTATAGAGTAGGTTCTAAAAAAAATTGAAACCCACCACTGCACTGAAGACTCACAGGGCCAGTCAAATTTCAACAGATCTGTGCTGGGTTTCAAAAAAGAGAGAGAAAGAAATGGGCTTGCAGTTTATAACATGGAAATGTTGTCATAATCCCGTTGGCGTATTTAATTTTCACAGCAGTTAAGTTGGTGATTTTGTTTTGGAACGACATCATTAACAAGGTCCCTGCTGTAATCTTGCTTATATATTTGCCATGTGAAGTTTTCTCTTACGGGAATATCCTCAATTTGTGACTACAATTGGAAGTTCTGTCACTAAGCAAGGCAGTCGTTAAAATTGTGGCCAATTTTGTGACCTTTTAGCCTGCAATTACAGGTGGTCCTCAACTTACAATGCCAACAGAGCCCCAGATTTATGTTGCTAAGGGAGAAATTTCTCAAGCGAGTTTTGCCCCATTTTACAACTTTTCTTACCCTATTTGTGATGTGAATCACTGTTGTGGCTAAAGAAGGGTCACGTTTGTTAAGTGAATCTGGCTTCCCCGTTGACTTTGCTCATTGGAAGGACACAAAAACTGATCGTGTGGCCCCAGAACACTGCAACCGTCGTCAATATGAGTCAGATGTCGAGCATCTGAATGTAAATCACATGGCCATGGGAATGCTGCATTGGTGGTAAGCATGAAAAATGGTCGTAAGTCACTTTTTCCCCTGCCACAGTAACTTCAAGCAGTCACTAAATGAACACCATTGATGGAAAGACTGTTCCTGCAGCTCAGGAGAGGTGGAGACTGTGGATCACATGCTTCTTAGATCAGAGGTCCCCAACCTTTGCAACTTTAAGTCTGAAGGACTTCAGCTCCCAGACTTCTCCAGCCAGCTTTGCTGGCTGGAGAACTCTGGGAGCTGAAGTTCTTCAGACTTAAAGTTGCAAAGGTTGGGGACCCCTGTCTTAGATGTTCCTTTTACATAGAGATTAGGAAAAAAACATATTCTGCCAATGACTGTTAGGTATCCTGGCCGTTCTGATACTACCTATCATCAGTGGCTGCTTAAGGATGAACAGTCCATAACTACAGCACAGGTGGCCAGATTCTGCACAGCAGCATTGGGGACTCACCATGAACACATGTCTTCTCCACCATAGTTATATTATACTAGCTGATTACCCGGCGTTGCCCGGGTATTTATTTATAGGGGGGAAATGTCTGAATCAAACGTAATTTCTAATGTTGGATTTTCCCCCTTACCAGAGGGCGCCCCTTTGTGGAGTACTGTGAAGCCGGTACCATGGCAACTCCACTGTGCTGTACAGTAGAAGGCATTTTAAGGCACAATAGGCTGTATCTTAACAGAACACACACCCTGAGGGGCTTTAGGGGTGTCTTACCCACACAATATTTGTTTCCAGAGAGTAAGTCATCTGTGTATCAAGTTTGGTTGAAATTGCTTGAGGTGTTCCAGAGTTATGCTGGAACAGTCACAACACACACACAGCTATTTATATATAGATATAGATATAGATAATAAATGTGGCAAACCTTTTGCACTGCTTAGTCTTTTCCCTTTTAGCGTTGAACCTACAAGGGGCCACACAGTTTATGGATTGTAATTTTAATATAGTTAAACCGTATATTATTGACAGACTGGATTTTATTGTAGATGTTAGTTGTTATTTATTATTTTATACTAGAATTTTTACTTGTATATTTAATGAGGGTTTTTATTTGTTCTGCTCTCTGGTCTAAGACCGTAATAAACTGATTGATTGATTGACACTAAACAAATTGTTGTAAGTCGAGGACTATCTATACTGTGGTTAAGTAAATCATATAGTCATGAAGCAATTTTTTCTTTCTCTTTTAATCTTCCTGTTTGGAAGCCTTAGAGAGGTGACAAATGGTGATGGTGTGACCCTCAGATGTGTCAAATATCGTAAGTGCATCCTGGTTGCCAATTGTCCAAATTTTGATCACAGGATCAAGGGGCACTACAATGGTCTTAAGTGTGAGGATTGATTGATTTTTTTCAGCACAGTTGTAAGTTCAAATGGTCGCTAAACAAACGGTTTTAAGTCAAGGACTACCTGTATTCTGAGCCAAGCGGGGTTATTGCTGTGGTTTGCTTGAGTCAAGAAATTAAAAGCTGTATATTGCTTCGTAAATTACATTTCTGTTTAAAGAGGTTTCAAAAATCAATGCAGATGCAAAACCTGCCAAAACAGCAATTCTGCTCCACCCCTAATTCAAGGAATGCAGTTTATGCAAGTGCAAATTTGACACAGGAGGCGATCGGATTTTCAATCTAGATTACAAACAAAAACAGCTTTTTTTTTTTTTTAGGCAAAGAAGATAGATGTGAGGATTGGGAGCTGTAACACTTTGGTTCATTTCAATTTGAACTCCTGCCATAATTTCAGTACCTGATGCAAATCTTACCCGCTTGGTTTTTCGTTCAATGTGTTGTGTAAATCTGAAATGTCGGTCAATTCAGTTTACGAGATGAAACATGCCATAGAAACACAGTTTGTGAGGGAAAATTTCAACCAGGAGAGTCTCTTGAGTCATACATTGGAGCCTTAGCTGTGTATTTCAAAGATTCATTCTTTGAAGAGGCATAAATGGTTGAGAAGCATGAATCTTAATTCCCTCATGTGATTTCTCTCATCTGTTCAAATCAAGCTTTAGACAGTAGAGGCAAGACCACATTATTTCTTTTTAATAGCTGACAAACCATACTCAATGAGTAGTCCTTAATGATACTACACCCACATGGAGAGAAGGAAGCAGTGAGGTACCACAAGCCTCCGTCATAGGCCCAGTACTGTTCAGTATCTCCATTAATGACTTAAATGACGGAAAGAAGGGGAACTCATCAAATTTGCAGATGATATTAAACTGGCAGGAATAGCCAACACCCCAGAAGACAAGCTCAGGATCTGAAAAGTTCTTGACAAACTTGAACAATGGGTAAGGTGACCAGATTTTAACATTGGTAAAGAGGGACACCATTGACCCGGGGGGGGGGGAGAGAGGAGAAGGTGTGGCCTATTTTGTGGGAGTGGCTCAGTGGTCATGTGACCAGGGGTGTGGCCAACTTGGAAAATGTGGTGAAACTCACTTAACAACGGTCTTGCTTAGCAACCAAAATTTTGGGCTCAATTGTGGTCATAAGTTCTTTCTTTCTTTCTTTCTTTCTTTCTTTCTTTCTTTCTTTCTTTCTTTCTTTCTTTCTTTCTTTCTTTCTCTTACTCTCTTTTACTTTCTGTCTCTGTCTCTGTCTCTCTCTCTGTCTCTGTCTCTCTCTCCTCCCTCCATCCATCTGTCACTGTGTGTCTGTCTGTCGTTTACTCACTTAATCACTCATTCTGTGTCTCTGTCTATCTTTCTCTCTCTCCCTCTCTCTGTCTCCGATTCAATCCCTCCCTCTGTCATTCTCTCTCTGGGCCTCTCTCTGTCTCTCTCCCTCCGTCCGTCACCATCTCTCTCTCTCTCTCTGTACTCTGTGTGTCTATCACTCTCTCTCTGATTCCCTCCCTCCCTGTGTCTCTCTCTGTCTGTCTGTTTCTCCTCTCCTCCCCCCCCCCCGGGAGCCCTTTCAGACCCTGGGAAGCACTCCGGTATCCTCCCCAGTCAGCATGTCGGCCACTCTTCTGCTTCCCAGGGGCTGAAGGGGCTCCGTGGAGGGAGGAAGGGAACTGGCTGCCAGAGCCAGTTGGTGGGGCGGGCGATGGCACCCAGCAACATTCGCTACCCGCCTGCCCCGCTGACTCACCCACCGGGCTCCGCGGAGGGAGGGAGGGAACTGGCTGCTGGTGGGTGAGCCAACAGGGCAGGAGGGTAGTGAATGTTGCTGGGTGCCACCGCCTTGCCCGCCTGCCCTGCGCACCTGCCCACTCCGCCCACTGGCTCCTGCAGGCATGCTGGCTGGGGAGGCTATGGCTGCCTCCTTGGCTGTGGGGCAGCCGGACCGCGCCAGATTCAGCGACCCGCCGCCGTGGCCGCCATTGCCTGCCTCATCCCTTGCTGCTTAGCTGGGCGGCTATGTCCCGACTTCCTGCTCCCGCCTCACAACCCGGATCTTCCGCCAAGGCAGGCAAGTCGGACCGCAGGAGGAGGAGAGGAGGAGGAGGAGAGGAGTGGCAGGTGGGGAGGAGGAGAAGGAGGAAGATTTGGGACATTCAAAAAATCGGGACATTTTTAAAGGGACGTGGGACGCGGGACTAATCATTAATATGCGGGATTGTCCCGCCGAAAGCGGGATGTCTGGTCACCTTAACAATGGGCCCTATCCATCAAAATGAATTTTAATGTGGAGAAAAGCAAAGTTTTACATTTAGGCAGGAAAAATGAAAGGTACGGATTAGATATGACCTGACTCAAAAACAGTAACTGTGAGAGGGACCTTGGAATCCTAGTGGATGATCACTTGAATAGGAGCCAGCCTTATGCAGTAGCAGCTGAAAAAGCTAATATAATAATAATAATTGAATTTATTAACCGCTCCCTCTCCCCACAGGGACCCGGGGCGGTGCACAGGGAAAATAAAACAATAAGAACAATAAATACAAAAGTACATAACTTAAAACACAATTAAACAATTTATCCCGTGCTAAAATTATTGACTAAAATCCCATTTAAAAATACATTTGAAATCTATAGACAGAGAGACTATCCAAGGCCGGCCAGTTGAAAAAGATGGGTCTTCAGTTTCATACGGAAGGAGCGGAGGTCCGTGGTCGTTCTGATATCGGGGGGAAGGTCGTTCCAGAGGGCCGGGCCCGCCACAGAGAGAGCCCTTCCCCTGGGCGTCGCCCGCTGACAGAGTCTAGCGGATGGCACCCGGAGAAGTCCCTCTCTGTGGGAGCTAATAGGCCGTGAGGATGTAAGGGGCAGAAACCGATCCCGCAGATATATATATATAATATATTCCTGGGTTGTATAAACAGAGGCACAGAATCAAGATCACATGAAGTACTAGTACCACGTTATAAAACCTTAGTACCACACCTGGAATATTGCAACCAATCTTGGTCACTGTACTACAAAAAAAAATTGTTGATACTTTGGAAAAAGTTTAAAGAAGAGCAATTAAGATGATCAAAGGCCTGGAGACTAAACCATATGAAGAACGGCTGTAGGTTTTGGGTTTGGCTAATCTAAAGAAAAGAAGTATTAGGGGTGACATGATAGCAGTGTTCCAGTATTTGAGGGGCTGTCACAAAGAAGAGGAGGTCAAATTATTATTCAAAGGACCAAGGGGCAGGACAAGAAATAATGGCTGGAAACTAATCATAGAGAGAAGCAACCTGGAATTAAGGAGAAACTTCCTGACAGTGAGGACCAGTGGAATAGCTTGCCTTCAGAAATCGTGGGTGCTCTATCACTGATGTTTTAAAGAAGTGATTGTCATTTGTTTGAAATGGTATAGGGTCTCCTGCTTGAGCAGGGGGCTGGACTAGAAGATCTCCAAAGTCCCTTCCTATTCTATTCTATTCTATTCTATTCTATTCTATTCTATTCTATTCATAAAAGCCATTTATCTAGCATGCCTTTTTGTAATATTTAGAATCAGTAAAATGTCCTTCTGAGCTTTTCAATATATGTAGCCAATTTGGTTTAGTGCAGGGATGTCCAAACTTGGGAACTTTAAGACTTGTGGACTTCAACTCCCAGAATTCCCCAGCCAGCTATGCTGGCTAGGGAATTCTGGGAGTTGAAGTCCACAAGTCTTAAAGTTCCCAAGTTTGGACATCACTGGTTTAGTGATTAAGGCACCATGCTAGAAAGCAGGTGATTGGGAGTTTAAGTTCTACTTAATTGATGAAAGCTCACTGGGTGTCTTTGAGCCAATCACTAGAAGATTGTAAGTTCTAGTTCCGCCTTAGACACGAAACCCAGCTGGGTGACTTCGGGCCAGTCATTCTCTCTCAGCCCAATCCTCGTCCCAGGGATTGCTCTGAGAAATTGTGCTATTGTGGGGAAAATGGGAATAGGAAGATATGTTGGATATGTTATTTGTAAAAATAATAAAGGTGTTTTACAAACAAATAAAAAAAGTAAAATAAATTATTTCTGTGATCCCTTGTGGGATTTATTGCTCTTTTCGATCTAGGTTTTTATGGCCCAATTTCCTATTTCTCCTGTTTTGTTTCTCCTTTTGTTCTAAGCTGAGATGTTTCCATTTCTGTTCAGTCATTTTTATTCTGAAATACAGATATAATTTTTAAAAATAAACCTTGGCCTGGACATGACACCTTATCTCATAATTGCAAATGGACCTCTCCTAGTGTAATTTAAAATAGAAACGGTATGTCTGTTGCCATGCACAATGAATTTATTCCTGACTTTGATTCCCAGCAATGTCAGGCAATTAGCAGCAAATGCTATCTTTTCTCCAGTTCCCTATTCTATTTTCACATTACAATGAACCTGGTGTCAGCAGCTACTGTGGCTTCAAAAAGACATCAATTCCTTTCTTAAACCATCCTAGATTAAGCCCTGGGACTTAATCTTGACATCTCGGTGGCTTGTCAAGAAGACAACTAGTGTTTCATCAGCCACAAGATCCCAGTTGTTAATATGCTCACAAACGTCTTGCAAAGGGATAGTTTTATCTTCCTTGGAATAAATGATATCTGGTCGCTGGAGACGGGAGCCAAAAGAAGGCCAGAGTTAACTATGGCATACCCAATGAAGTAACAGGCAGCTGTTTGCCCAAGGCCACCAAGAAAGCAATTGTAAAGTGTTATAGCAGAAATCGATCAGTAGCAAAAGACATCCAAACCTGGATTTCGATAGTTCCTGCCAAGCTCAGTTGCAGGCCAACAGAGAAACCCTTCTAGAGGTCCTACATACAATTAAGAATCATAGATTTATAGAATCATGGGGCTGGAAGGGACTTTGGAGGTCTTCTAATCCAACCACCTGTGCATGGCAGGAGACCTTCCACAGCTACAAAGCAAGCAATCCAGCAGGGCAAGTCGAGGTGTTCAGGAAGCAAAGGAGCAAGGCAAGTATCCAGAAATTGAGAAAGAATGCATGAAATCCACTCAACACAATAGGAATTCAGGGTTTGTTCCTGACAAATGCCCCTCCCCACAGTCTCAGTCCCCAGGTGTGCCTTGTGACAAGGGGTGGGGCATTCTCCTTCCAAGTAGTTGGCTCAGTCTATGCTGTTCTCACCTTCTCTCCACTCTCCGTGCTCGAGGATCAGGAGGAGGTGGTCCTTGCTCATTGCCTGAGCTCTGTCTCTCATGTTCACTGCTTAGCCTCTCTTCGTCATCCTGCCCCATGTTCCTTCCTGCCTACAAGCTGTCCCAATCCTGAAAAGCCCTGGCTTGATTGGGTCTGCTCTTCCCCATTTTCCTCAGAAGCCAACAAAGCCACCCCCTCCAGTTCCAGGTCATCGTCCTCTGCAGATTCAGGCTCCAACGAGAGCACAACATGCACTACACACAGTGTCTGCTGGGATTCTCTATATAAATGGGGCATGGTATCCTCCCCTCAGTGTGACTGCAGGATCCCATATCAGACTGTAGATCAGATTGTGACCGGCTGTAAGCTGAAGCCATATATCGATACAGTATCTGATGTTTTTAATATAAACAACGCTTCACTTCAATGGTTAAATACCTAGACAATGGCATTTGAACATAGATCTTTTGAACATCTATATTTTATTGAGTTCTACTAATATGGATGAAGTGTTCATATATATACATATATGTTAGGTTTTTGATCTGATCAATAAATAAATCAGGGAGACTAGTATAGATCTATTTTGAGCTTATTAGCTCTCATCAGCTAGCCATACCCTTATTGGGATTCGAACAGGGGCTGTATTACATGCCAGGCAAGAGCCTTAGCCATTAGGCTAACCAGGTTCTCTTCCTGCTCAGCTGAGACAAGAGGATAAGTATATAATTGTTCCACAACAATTGTTCGAATTCCAATAAGGTTATGGCTAGCTGATGAGAGCTAATAAGTTTGAAATAGATCTATACTAGTTTCCCTGATTTATTTATTGATCAGCTCAAAAACCTAACACACATATAAAAAAATTACACAACGGAACTCATGGCTTTCTGTCTAGATGGTCTCTGGTGATGAGCCGAAAGGTAGAAAAGGAAACAGTATGTTACCTCCCTTAATTGGGGCCTAACAGGGTGTTGTGGAACAATTATATACTTATCCTCCTGTCTCAGCTGAGCAGGAAGAGAACCTGGTTAGCCTAAATGCTAAGGCTCTTGCCTGGCATGTAATACAGCCCCGGTTTGAATCCCAATAAGGGTATGACTAGCTAATGGGACCTAATAAGCTCGAAATAGATCTATACTAGTCTCCCTGATTTATTTATTGATCAGTTCAAAAACCTAACACACATATTAAAAAATCACACAACGGAACTCATGGCTTTCTGTCTAGATGGTCTCTGGTGATGTGCCAAAAGGCAGAAAAGGAAACAGTATGTTTTTCCCTTAATTGGGGCCTAACAGGGTGTTGTGGAACAATTATATATACATATATATATATAGAAAGGATTTGGAAGGACTTTTTCAGAGGTCGGGTTGAGTGACGTGATTTGGATACATCCATTCAGAAGACAATGGATAGCTGGAAAAAAATAATAATTGCGGAAAACAGATGGATTATTACCAATGACAAAGGCTGCTCTTTTTTAAGTCCTGGAGAATCTGATATTCATTGTGTCAGGGTGGTGAATTAAGAGCTGACCAGCTGATGCAATGATGTAATGATGGGAATGAGTCAGGAAGGTTTTTGGCTGTTATCCCTTTAAGAGCCTGTATGATAAGAAGAGGCCGTTAGGGCATTTTTCGCTTGCTGTGTGTTCTTCCCTGCTGTAATTGCTGCTTGGTTCACCTCTGCCTATAGTATGTGTATGTATAGTATACATTCTTCTGTAGATAAAACCACTATTTATTAAAAACCTCTGTTTGCTATTATTGTTCCTGGGTTGTCTCACGTAGTAAAGCTGTGCGCACTCTGACACAATGATCTTAACAATGGAAGTTGGCTGCATTGGGAAAAAAAGCATGGAAGGAGGCCTTCAAATGTCTCCTTGATCTTCACCATCTTCTTTGCTAGACAAGCAGCTTGAGTTTGTTCAGCTTTCCAGTGTGGTTATTTACCATTCTGCATCGCTCCTCTATGACGTCTGGAACTCTTCTAGTCTAGGATGATGATAAATTGAAACACGCTGTGCACCATCTGTGCTTCACTTCTCTAAATTGGTGGCAAAAACAGTTTGCAAACCTGCTGTTTCAAAATGGTTTTATGCTCTGGAACACTTGGTTGGTAAAGTATCAGCTAATGGTAAAGTTATAGCAAATTGGTAGCTGGAGATCCTTCTGCTGATTTGGGAGAAACCAAGGCACAATGGACTTGGAAGTGGTGCATTAGGAAGAAGCTAAGCTTCAGGGAACACTTCTGAAAACCACCCAAATTCCTATTAAATGGACGCTGCCTGTTGGAGACATTTATCTTTTCCAAAAATTATATTTTGTTTTGTATAGAACAAAAGGAGTCACCCTGAATCAATTCTGGCAGATTCTGAAAATCTAAGCAGGCCTTAGATCAGGGGACGCGGTGGCTCAGTGGCTAAGATGCTGAGCCTGTTGATCAGAAAGATCAGCACTTCGGCAGTTCGAATCCCTAGCACCGTGTAATGGAGTGAGCTCCCGTTACTTATTCCAACTTCTGCCAATCTAGCAGTTCGAAAGCAGGTAAAAAAAATGAAAGTAGAAAAATAGGGACCACCATTGGTGGGAAGGTAACAGCATTCTGTGCACCTTTGGCATTTAGTCATGCCAGCCACATGACCACGGAGATGTCTTTGGACAGCTTTGGCTTTGAAACAGATAGGAGCATAGCCCCCTAGAGTTGGGAATGACTAGCACGCATATGTGAGGGGAACCTTTACCTTTAAGCAGGGCTGACCTGGATAGAACTTAGAAAGGAGATTATCAGGAAATTGTAGAGCTGTTGACTGAAGGGAAGAAACCACATAACACAATAACAGAGTTGGAGGGAACCTTGGATATCTTCTAGTCCAACCCCCTGCTTAGGCAGGAAACCCTATACCAGGGGTCTGCAAAGTCGGCTCTTTTAAGACTGGTGGACTTCAACTCCCAGAAGTGCCCTATACCACTTCAGACAAATGTTGTCCAATCTCTTCTTTAAAACCTTCAGTGTTGGAACACTCACAACATCTGAAGGCAAGTTGTTCCACTGATTAATTGTTCTCACTTTCAGGAAATTTCTCCTTAGTTCTAAGTTGCTTCTCTCCTTGATTAGTTTCCCCCCATTGCTTTTCACCCTGCCTTCAGGTACTTGGAGAATAGCTTGACTCCCAAGGGTGAAATCAACTTATCTTTGCTACCAGATTGCAAATATAAGCTTGTGTGCGTGCACAGGTCCTTCCATGTATGTGCAGTGCGTCAAAAACGAAATGTGATGGTATCCAGGTGAGTGGGAGGAGTCTCTCGCCACCACCGCTATTGGTTCCCCAACCGGATAGAACCGGCTGAATTGCACCACTGGTTGATCCTCTTTCTTTGTGGCAACCCCTGAGATATTGGAACACTGCTATCATGTCTCCCCTAGTCCTTCTTTTCATTAAACTAGACATACCCAGTTCCTGTAACTGTTCTTCATATGTTTTAGTCTCCAGTCCCCTAATAACCTTTGTTGCTCTTCTCTGCACTCTTTCTAGAGTCTCCACCTCTTTTTTTTTTCATATTGTGGTGACCAAAACTCTTCATAACTCTTGGTAGGCTACACTCCAAGCTATTTACTAATATTGCCATATGATCATTTTTCCCAAGCTTTTGACTGAAAAATGGAGGACACTGTTAGGATATTGAGCCTATGTTCTTAAGGAGTATGTAGCTTTAAGAATTGTGTTTGAATTCTGATTCGCTGAGCTCTCCCATAAAGGAAGCTCAGAATCACTGTCCGTTCCCTTTTCGATTCCCTGTGCTGAGGAGCTGAAACTGTGAAGAAGGAGGAGTATTTGTTTTTCATCACTGTGAGATATCTGTGTTGGGTGAAGGACCGTTATCATTGTTTGAGAAGTTAGTCGGAAGAAGCATTTTAGTTGCTACAAAGTAAAGACTATTTATTTTCTTACTATCACTGTTTTAGAGTTTGTTTGTGGCTACAGCAATGTATACACTATTCCGCATTTATTTTCCTAACACTGGTTAAGGGACAAGAGTTGTGACACTGGTTGTGAACCAGTGGTGGGTTTCTGCAGGCTCGCACCTACTTGTGAGAGCCGGTTAGTGAAATTTAGAGAACCGGTGAAAGGGGGTTCCACTGGCGTACCTGGAAATAAATCTGGCCCACCGCTGCCAGTGACCCAACGGGAAGGAAAGGAAAGGAAAGGAAAGGAAGGAAGGAAGGAAGGAAGGAAGGAAGGAAGGAAAGAAAGAAAGAAAGAAAGAAAGAAAGAAAGAAAGAAAGAAAGAAAGAAAGAAAGAAAGAAAGAAAGAAAGAAAGAAAGAAAGAAAGAAAGAAAGAAAGAAAGAAAGAAAGAAAGAAAGAAAGAATCACAATTGAGTTCAAAATTTTGGTTGCTAAGCAAGAGCGTTGTTAAATGAGTTTCACCACATTTTAAAAGGTGGCCACTCCCACCCTGTCACATGACTGCCAAGCCACGCCCACAAAATAGGCCACACCTACAGAGTAGGTTCTAAAAAAAATTGAAACCCACCACTGTTCTAAACCCAGAGTTGCTAACAGACACCGAAACTAAAAAGCTTCTGAATGCAATGCTAATGTTTTGCTCCTAGGTTGCCTTCAACTCAGAGCAGTCCTTTTCTGCACTTAACAACATTTCTTTCCTCGGGATACAATTTCTAATCCGAAGACCCTGTAACCATTCACGCTCTTCTTGGCTGCTGGAGTAGCGTTGCTTGTTGGTCTATTGCCAATAAAATCATTATGATTCAACCCCTCCCCCTGCCCCCCCCCAACAGCTATGAGCCTTTGGAAGCTTGGCAGCACCTTTAAAGCTTTTATGCTGATCAAGGTTAAAAGATCCACATTGCAGATACAGAAACGCAGCTAAAATGTGGTCACCCTATTCTGGGAAAACCAACTTCTTCCCTTTTTTGGTCATTTGTCTTTACAATAGAACAGCAAATTTACTTTTTGGGAAGGTGAGTTGGCAATAATTTACCTAATGTATCCAGAAACTGCTTTTCTTTGAGGGGGTTTTTTTTCCTGAAAAAAATTCCCCATCGGTAACAGGGGCTAGTAGTTGTCTGACCTCCTTAGAATGGAATAAATTAATATTGATTTTACAGGTACAGGTAGTCCTTGAGCTATGACCAGTTGCTTATTGACCATTTGAAGTTATGATGTAGATCTGCTGGCCACAACCACCAGCCCCTGGTGCGGCAGTTGCGTCCCCTATTGGACCGGGGACGCCCTTCGCACAGTCACTCATGTGCTTGTGACATCCCTGCTACACTACTGCAATGCTCTCTACATGGGGCTCCCCTTGAGGTGCACCCGAAGACTACAGCTAGTCCAGAATGCAGCCGCGCGGGCGATCTTGGAAACGTCCAGGTGTTCCCATGTAACACCGCTCCTGCGCGAGCTGCACTGGCTGCCTGTGGTCTTTCGGGTGCGCTTCAAGGTGTTGATTACTATCTTTAAAGCGCTCCATGGCACGGGACCTAGTTATCTGCGAGACCGCATCCTACCCCATACATCCCTTCGGCCAATTTGCTCCCACAGAGAGGGACTTCTCCGGGTGCCGTCCACCAGACAATGCCAGCGGGCGACGCCCAGGGGAAGGGCCTTGTCTGTGGTGGGCCCAACCCTCTGGAACAACCTACCCCCCGACCTTAGAACAACTACGGACCTCCGCCTCTTCCGCCAGAAATTAAAGACTCTCTTGTTTCATCAGGCCGGTTTGGCCTAAGCTATTTACCTAGCCTACAGTCTGTACCTTAAATTGTTTTAATTGGGTTTTAGATGGGGTTAATGTTTTAATACTTTTAAATTTTTAGCACAGGGATAATTTATTTAATTCGATTTTAATTATTTATATTTGTGATATTATGTGGTTTTTAATTTCCTGTGCACCGCCCCGGGTCCCTTTGGGGAGAGGGTGCGGTTATATAAATCCAACTAATAAATAAATAATAAATAAATAAGCCCCATCATGTGGTTGCATTTTGGGCACTTGGGCAACCTGTCCATAATTATATTTGTTTGCAGCATCCCACAGTCGTATAAAATTGTGGTTTACTTTTTTCTTTTTTTTGCCAGAAACTGGTATTTACTTCTAATGTTTAGCAAAAAAAAAAAAAAGCAATGTGGACAATGGATTTACTCAACGACTGTGGTGTTCCCTTAATCATGAGGATTCACTTAACAGCCAGCACATAAATGATCATAAAATCACAGAGTGACATGGTGACCTGCTTAACAACCAGCGTGGCCTATGGCAGCGGTCACCAACAGGTGGTCTGTGGACCACTGGTGGTCTGCGAGAAAATTTTGGTGGCCCGCAGAAAAATTATTTGCATGTTTTATATTGCACTAAATCAGGGGTCCTCAAACTATGCCCCTTGAGCCAGATACGTGCAATGAACGCTTGTGTTGCTACAGAGAGTCTCCCCCTTCGGGGTCTTTTTGTGCAGGTCGGGGGGGGATTCTGACTTGGGGTCTGCTTCAGCCTCCTGGTGCGAGGCTTTGGGCGAAGTCTGGAGGCAAAGGCCCCTGGTGGCAAAGAGCTGGAGGGCCTTGTTCCAGTGGGACTGCATCATGGCCTGGAACTGGCTGATCATCTCAGCCTGCCGGCACTGATTCCTGGCCTTGCACTCCTGCAGGTCTTCCCTCTGCTTGGAAAGCCTATGCTCGTAGTCCTCAGTGAGGTGCTTCTGCTGAGCCTCCTTCTCGGTCAGATCCAATTTGAACTGAGCTGTTTTGCCAACTCTTTCTCGTGGTGACTGCTTAGCTCCAGCAATGGCTTCCTGTTGGGGCCTTAAGGAGCCAGGGTGGACAGGCGAGGAGTGGCTGGGAGGGGTGAGTAGAGGCTGGTGAGGCGCTCCTTGATGTGAGTGACATCGAGTTGGTAATGCCCACCCAGTCACATGACCACCTAGCCGCACCAGCCAGTCATTAGGCAGATCATATTTGTGGTCTGCGGGATTTAAAATTATGGATTTAATGGTCCCTTAGGTCGAAAAGGTTGGTGACCCCTGACCTTTGGCCATAATTCCAAGCTCAATTATATCATCATCAGTCAAGGACTATCTATATAGGTTTAGCAGGTAAAGACTGATTAAGTACAGCCAAAATGCAAAGGGAATATAGTTTGTATCAATAACAAGACAATGGATTATCTGTTTCTTGAGTCAAGTGCGAATTAAGGTCTCTAAAATAAAGAATCATGCCAAAAGCTACATGCATAGCCACACAAACTGAGCTGTCACAAAAATTATCCAATCTACATTCACACGGATACTCAAATCTGGTAGATGCTCAGTCTCTGCTTAAATCCAAATCTCATTGTCAGAAGGAAAATGCACCTGGTTTAGTTCCAGGCTTGGAGAAAGACACTTCTTGTCAAGGATCTTGACAAACTTGAACATTGGGCACTATCTAATAAAATGAAATTCAATGGCGAAAAGAGTAAGGTTCTACATTTAGGCAAGAAAAACAAAATGCACAAGTACAGTATAGGTGGTACCTTGCTCAATAGTAGCAACTGTGAGAGGGATCTTGGAATCCTAGTGGACAACCATTTAAATATGAGCCAGCAGTGTGCAGCAGCTGCCAAAAAGCCAACCCAGTTCTAGGCTGCATAAACAGAGGGATAGAATCAAGATCATGTGAAGTGTTAATGCCATTGTATAGTGCCTTGGTAAGGCCACACTTGGAATACGGCATCCAGTTTTGGTCGCCACGATGTAGAAAAGATGTGGAGACTCTAGAAAGAGTGCAGAGAAGAGCAACAAAGATGATTATTCCAACAAGCCGGCCTAGCATAACCCCCATTTCTGACTTTTATAGGGAAAATTTTTAATTGTAGAGTTTTATTAGTTTTAGCACAGGGATAGTTTAATAGTTTTTAATAATTAGGTATTTTTGTATGGTTTTAATAACGCCTGTGCGCCGCCCTGGGTCCTTTTTTAGGAGAAGGGCCAGGTATAAATTTAAAAATAAATAAAAAATAAATAAAGATTAGGGGACTGGAGGCTAAAACATAGGAAGAACAGTTGCAGGAACTGGGTATATCTAGTTTAACAAAAAGAAGGACCAGGGGAGACATGATAGCAGTCTTCCAATATCTCAGGAGTTGCCACAAAGAAGAGGGAGTCAAACTGTTCTCCAAAGCACCTGAGGGCAGAACAAGAAGCAATGAGTGGAAACTAATCAAGGAGAGAAGCAACTTAGAACTGAGGAGAAATTTCCTGACATTTAGAACAATTCATCAGTGGAACAGCTTGCCTCCAGAAGTTGTGAATGCCCCAACACTACAAGTCTTCAAGAAGATGTTGGATAGCCATTTGTCTGAAATGGTATAGGGCTTCCTGCCTAGGCAGGGAGTTGGACTAGATGACCTCCAAGGTCCCTTCCAACTCTGGTATTGTATTGTATTATTGTATTGTACTGGAAATAATATGGCTGCTGATTGGAGAGAAAGTTTATTGATGGGTAGAAACAACCTGTCTTAGATTCTGGGCCAGCTGACCATCCAACTGGTAAGTGGAAGGGGTATTATCAGGGGTGGGTTGCTCATGCATGTGCAGTAGATTGTTAACTGTTCTGTGCATGCGCAGAACACTGGAAACAGGCTCACACTGTTCTTCTGCCTCGCTGATGTCAGACTCCAGAGGCTCCAGAGGCAGCATATAACTTCCAGATAGCCCCGGCCCCCTCTCTGCCTCCAATCTAAATCTTCTGCCACCTCCGCAGGCCACCGTGGACCACAACAGATAGCTTACCTTGGTCTTCTCCTTCTTTTCAGGTCTTGGCTAGATTAGCATCCCTTCAGGAGCCAGTCCCAGTGTGTAGGCACACACAGTGATAAAGGGAGGACTTGCTACAGTTCCCAGAATTAAGGTTAGCAGGAGGCAACAGAGAAAAAGGCAGAAGCAGGAAAACAGGAATCATTTGCAGATAAGAACTTAACTGGAAGAAGGCAAAATCCAGGTCAAGCAATCCAAGGTCAGGCTGAAGATTCATGATGCCAAGTCAAGGGACAGATAAAGTGCTAGTCAATTAAAAAGCTGGGTTCCTAAATAACTGGATTCCAGGCGAGAGTCACATAACGAGAAGTCACTTGCTTCCAAGGGAAAACTGTTACTGTGAGATTTAAGATTCCCTCCCTGCTAAACATGCCCAGGAGTTGTCAATCTTTCTTAAGCTTTGCTGGTGAATTTAGCATCGTGTGGTTTGCTCGCCGAAGTGCACAGATCCAAAAAGGAATAGCCAACATGGGCTGAGGGGCAAGGGAGTGCCTGAAGCAGACTCAATGGCAGCTGAATCTGACACCAAGGGTGTTCTGAGCAAGGCTTCCCAAGAGCATGAAGCAAACCCTTTTATTAATTTACTGTGAATTCTGCTCATTCACATCCAGCAAAGTCTTTCAAGGGAGGATTTACAGTCACAGACCTTATCTGGCTTGGAGAGCTGCCAGGCCAATATCTGCAAAACTTGGCAAGGAGTCTCCGAGAGTCATGAACCAATTAAGCGAACTAATTGTCTCCTGCAAACTCCATTCCCCTTTCGCTCCTCCTTTATTTCCTCTGGGAGGGGCCATTCATCCTCCACCTGTGGCCTTACTCCCAAGTCGACCCCTGTTCTTTAGCTGTTCCCTTCATCTGGGAACTCTGCGCATGCGCACATTGGGAACAGGCTCCAGGTGTTCTTCTGCCTCACTGATGTCTGACTCTGAAGGCAGCTGATAACTGGCATATGGCTCTGGTCCCGTCTCTGCCTCTGACAAAGAACCTTCATCGGAGCCTTCTCCAGGACTGACCCATGTTCCTCCCCAACCTCCTCACCATCTGAATCTGCTGCCAGCTCCGTTGGCCGCTGGCAGGCCACAACACTGGGCATGACATTTCTCCTGAAGACAACTGTTCAGCTAGCAGTGTGACTGTAGGTCATTTAGGATATTTAGAAAGAGATGCCTTCCATCACTGACCTATTGTTGATGGGAACAATCAAACAGAAAATATAACAACTTTCAACTGATCACACCTTGAATATTTTCTTTTATTGACTATGTACCATCAAGTCGTTTTCAATTCCTGGTGACGTCATAGATCTGGGGTGTCAAACTCAAGGCCTGGGGGCCAGATCCAGCTCACAGGGTGCTTAGATCTGCCCCAGGGGGCCATCCTGGAAACAGCAAAGGACTGGCCCACAGTGCATCTGCCAGCCAAAAAAGAGCTTGGGAGGGCTGCATGTGGCACTCCTGAGCTCCATTTTTGCTGGCAGAGGTTGCAGGAAGCTGTCCCAGCTGAAAATGGAGCTCGGGAGCCCATTTTTGCTGGTAGAGCGCTCAGGACCCCACAACACAAGTGATGTCGAGCTGGCCATACCCATCCTAGCCACGCCCGTCCCTGCCCCTTGAGGTGAAACACAACCCTGACTCAGCCCTCAATGAAATCAAAGTTGTGGGTGCTCCAACACTGGAAGAAGAGATTGGACAACTGTTTATCTGAAATGATATACCTGCCTGAGCAGGGAATTGGACTAGAAGACCTCCAAGGTCCTTTCCAACTCTGTTATTCTGCATTTTACCCTTATAGGTAGATGCAATTTGATGGCAGTACAATTCCTTTTTCTGCACCTATTAAAATGACAGCTGCCCAGAGTCTTTTGGAGTGGGCAAATAATTCTACTCCATCTACTCCAACAAATCTCCTTTTTTAAAAACTCCACGTGTTCGTATTTGCAACTTTCCCATCCATAAAGCATTTTATATACGACCCCTTAACATCCATATCTGCCAATATAAATTCACTGAAAAGATCCTTTTTAAAATTCCGTTTCCCTGATGTGTCATTCTTGGTTCTGTAATGTTCCTAGCAGTGGTGGGTTTCTGCAAGCTCGCACCTAGAGCCGGTTGGTGAAATTTAGAGAACCGGTGAGACGGGGTTCCACCGGCGTACCTGGAAGTAAATCTGGCCCACCGCTGCCAGTGACCCAACGGGAAGGAAAGGAAAGGAAAGGAAAGGAAGGAAGAAAGGAAAGAAAGAAAGAAAGAAAGAAAGAAAGAAAGAAAGAAAGAAAGAAAGAAAGAAAGAAAGAAAGAAAGAAAGAAAGAAAGAGAATCATCACAATTGAGTCCAAAATTTTGGTTGCTAAGCAAGAGCGTTGTTAAATGAGTTTCACCACATTTTAAAAGGTGGCCACTCCCACCCTGTCACATGACTGCCAAGCCACGCCCACAAAATAGGCCACACCTACAGAGTAGGTTCTAAAAAAAATTTGAAACCCACCACTGGTCCCTAGCATAGGGAGTGTTTTCACGTATATCTCCTCAATATGCCTCTTTCTCTTTTTTTAAACTATTCTGTTTTTGATGCAACTACAATTGACTTCAATTCAGGTACATCCCTTGCCCATTTTTCTCTCCATATCTCTCCGCAGGATGCAGCACTGGATGTGCCAGGAAGCCCAGAAAGAGATGTAAAGGGAAGCAGCATGGCAGTTGTGCTCCATTCTTTAGTAGCTGTTTTATGAAACATCATTGAAGAAACGTTGCTTGAAGCACCAGCAAAGGAAAACCACTTCTAAGATGCATTGTACAGTTCTAGTTCCATGTAGTCTCCCCCACTTCTCTCATTCTCTTCTGTCTGTGTGTCTTGTTGGAAGAAATGTCCTTCTGGGTTCAGTTCCAAGTGGGGAAAAAGACACTGGAAACATGGAGGCTGCGTAGAAAGATGGTTTAATGGTGGACAGGATCACATGGGGAAAAAGCTGATCACATGCTTCCGGGTGTTGGGTGAAGAAGAGAGTGAGAGGAAGGGCTTGCTGGGTTTTGAATACTTTGTTTGGCCCTACCTCTCTGTTTCCTGTTCCTGTGTAAGAAATGTATTCTGATTGGTTTTCAGACTCCCATGGGGCCATGGAAGAGCAACTCTCTATGTCTAGGCTGTGTTTTGAGTCCCAAGTTTGGTTGAGTTCTCAGTTGCCATGTGGTGAGTTGGATAAAGGGCTAATATTAGCATGCCTTGATTCTATCACTCTGGAGCTGAAGGAGAGAACTCTTGATTATGTAAATGCCCTGGCTTGGGCATCTTAATGCCCATTGACAAAGGGGGATGAGCTACTTTGTCTTTAAAACATGTTTCTCCCTTTTCACATCCAGGGACATATAATATTCTGCCTTTCCATTTTTTCCTAGGATATTTCATTTTTCTAGGAGAGGGGTGGGTTTTAACTTTCAACAGTCTGTAGACAAGAATGGACATTACCGAAAAATGTTCATCTCAGTCATCTTTTCTATGGTCCAATAAATGTCTCTAGAACTCTATAATGGGTTCGTTTTATAACCATTGTATTGTCCACACTCCACACACATTAATGAAGAGTGCTGATGCAGTTAGGTAGTTCCAAACTTTCTGCAGTTCAGAGTAAGAGGTGTCACACACAGCAAAACAGTGTAGTGCATAAAACAAGTCAGCAAAATACAGATCAACCCTTCCCCCCCTCCCCTCAAAAAGAACCCCCAAGTGTCAGATCTGTGAATCTGCATTTCTTCAGGGGAAGAGCGGGGCGCTATACTTCCTTTAGACTTTTCTATCCTTCTTTCCTATATATCCTGTACCATGTAATTAATTGCTTTATAACTTCTATTCTTGCCTTTCGGAGAATGTGTAGGGAGGGAGGGCCATGTGGACTGCATCATTCAGGAAATGACCGTGAGAAAGTCTTCTTATCACTTTCCCAGAGCGTCTGTTACAAAAACATCTCCACACCTGCGGATTGGCTGAATCCATATCGGACTGTTGGGAGGGGACTCTAATTTCTTTTATTCCTCTTGCATTGCCTTAAGGACCCCAGATCCTGCTTTGCTTTTGCCCAGCTATCACTCATTTTTCAATAAAAGGTTCCTTTTGAAATGTTTTTAAAAAGAGTTTTTACTTCCTTGATTAAAGAGGGGAGGCCGGGCCTTACAGCAAGAGAAAAATAATGGTCCATGGTCTTTGGAAGTTCATCCTTTCAAAATTTGAAAGAAAGGGGCAACCTATTCTATAAAAAAGCACCTGAATGCAGGACAAGAAGTAACAGATGGAAGATCATTAAAGAGAGATCTCTTTAATATTTAATCTGTAATAGTAAGGCCACATCTGGAATACTGCATCCAGTTTTGGTCACCATGTTACAAAAAAAGTTGCCCAGACTTTGGAAAAAGTGCAGAGAAGAGCAACTGTTAGGAAATTGAATGTATATAGTTGTGTTAGCTGTGATAAAATGAAACTAACATTTAGATGACCCTAATTGTTAATTATGCTAAAGTGAAACTAACCTTTAGATGACTCCAATTGTTTTGGAGGGAAAATTAGAACATTTATATTTGGGCAGACTTTTTCTAGTTCTATGATTGGTTAAGGCTCTGTGGGCCTAGAGCCATGATGGCGAACCTATGGCACAGGTGCCACAGGTGGCACGCGGAACCATTTCTTATGGCACATGAGATGTTGCCCTGTCAGCTCCAGCGCACATGCGTGCGTTGGCCAGCTGATTTTTAAGGTCTTCTTTTGAGGCCATTTGTCGCTCTCTGGAGGCTTCAGGGAGGATCCTGAAGTCTCTGGAGGTGGGGGGGCTGCTTTCGCCCTCCCCAGGTTCCTAGAAAGCCTCTGGAGCCTGGGGAGGGAGAAAAAAGCATGCCAAAAGCAGAAGGCTGTACACATAGCATTATGGGTGTGGCACACCCGCGCATGTCCCCCCTATGCTCCCCCTGCTTTTGGCATGGGAGCCAAAAAAGGTTAGCCATCATTGGCCTAGAGCAGTGGTCGGCAAACCGCGGCTCGTGAGCCTCATGCGGCTCTTTGGCCCCTCGAGTGCAGCTCTTCCTCCACCCTCGACGACAGTGGGACTCCTGGGACCTGCCGGAGCAACCCTCCGTCGATTCCCTTTCTCCCACCCCCAGCGGAGCCTCCTCAGCTGGCATGCCAGCCACTCGTCTACTTCTAGGGGGTGCGGAGGCTCCACGGGTGAGGGGAGCGAACCGGCATCCAGTGGGTCACCCACTGAACCCTGTTCCTTCCCCCCCACACGGAGCCTTCTCACCCCTGGAAGTAGCCTGAGCAAGCGAACGAGCGGGCGGGCGAGCGAGCGAGGCTACTTCCAGGGCGATTGGAGGGAACCAGCGTCCAGTGGGTCACCCACTGAATGCCGTTCCTTCCCCACCCCACACAGAGCCTTCTCACCCCTGGAAGTAGCCTGAGCAAGTGAACGAGTGAACGAGCGAGCAAGCGCGGCGGACGGGCAGGCCAGGCTAAGGCGAGCGAGCGAGTAAGCGCGGCGGGCTGGGCTGTGGAGGCTCTGCCGGAGGTGGGGGGCACACAGACAGACAGAGAGAGGCACAGACACAGAGAGAGACAGGGAGGGAGGGGAGAATCAGAGAGTGACAGACACACACACAGAGACAGGGAGAGACAGAGAGAGGGAGAGAGGGAAAGAAAGATAGACAGAGACACAGAATGAGTGATTAAGTGAGTGAATGCGACACAGACAGACAGACAGACACACACACACACAGAGTGATAGAGATGGCCGGACGAAGGAGAGAGAGACAGAGATAAAGAAAGAAAGAAAGAAAGAAAAAAAGAGAGAGAGAGAAAGAAAGAAAGGGAGAGAGAGAGAAAGAAAGAAAAAGAAAGAAAGAAAAAAGAGAGAGAAAGAGAGAAAGAAAGAGGGAAAGAAAAAGAGAAAGAAAGAGAGAAAGAGAAAGAAAGAGAGAGAGAAAGAAAGAGAGAAAAAGAGAAAGAGAGAGAAAGAAAGAAAGAGAGAAAGAGAGAGAGAGAAATGGAAAGAGAGAGAGAGAGAAAAAGAGAGGAAGAAAGAAAGAGAGAGAGAAAGAAAGAAAGAAAGAAAGAAAGAAAGAAAGAAAGAAAGAAAGAAAGAAAGAAAGAAAGAAAGAAAGAAAGAAAGAAAGAAAGAAAGAATTTATGACCACAATTGAGCCTAAAAGTTTGGTTGCTAACCAAGACCATTATTAAGTGAGTTTCACATTTTCCAAGTTGGCCATGCCCACCCAGTCACATGACCGCTGAGCCACTCCCACAAAACAGGCCACACCTTCTGGCTCTCAAAAGAAATTTCAGTCGTGGTATTGTTGATATTTGGCTCTGTTGACTAATGAGTTTGCCCACCATTGGCCTGGAGTATAAATCATAGGCACTTACCTGCAGTTCCTGAGTTCCATTTTTGAGTCAATAAATACTGCTGTAACTATGCTGGTCTGGTTCTTGCCTACTGAAGCCCACTGCACAATAGCAACTAAGATGATTAAAGGCCTGGAGACTAAAACATATGAAGAACGGTTGCAGGAACTGGCTATGCCTAGTCTAGAGAAAAGAAGGACTAGGGGATGATATGATAACAGTGTTCCAGTATGAAAGGGGCTGCCACAAAGAGGAAGGGGTCAACTTATTTTCCAAAGCACCCAAAAGCAAGACAACAAACAACAGAGAAACTAATCAAGGAGAGAAGCAACCTAGAATTAAGGAGAAACTTCCTAACGGTAAGAACAATTAACCAGTGGAACAGTTTGCCTTCAGAAGTTGTGGGTGCTTCATCCCTGGAGGTTTCTTAGAAGAAACTAAACAGCCACTTGTTTCAAATTGGATGGGGTCTCCTGCTTGAGTGGTGGGTTGGACTAAAGACCTCCAAGGTCCCTTCCAGCTCTATTCTGATCAACTGAAAACAATCCCATCTAGAAGTAAGGAGAAATTTCCTGATACTGAGAAGCATTAATTAATTAATGGAATGACTTGCTTCTGGAAGTTGTGGGTGCTCTATCACAGGAGATTGTCAAGCTATTAGCTATTTGTTCAGAATGATATGGCATATTCCTGCCTGAGCATGGGGTTGGACATGAAGACCTCCAAGATCCCTTCCAACACTAATCTGTTACTACACTATTATAGGCAAAGCCTAAGCCTTCTTCTTCTTCTTCCTCTTCCCCTTCCCCTTCCCCTTCCCCTTCCCCTCCTCCTCCTCCTCCTCCTTCAGACTCTGGAGTCCCTTGGACAAGACCCCTGAAGAAGAACACTCTGGAATGCTGGAGAAGACTCCTGTGAGTCCCTTGGACTGCAAGGTGATCCAACCGGTCAGTCCTAAACGAGATCAACCCTGACTGCTCCTTAGAAGGCCAGATCCTGAAAAGGAAACTCAAATACTTTGGCCACCTAATGAGAAGGAAAGACTCCCTGGAGAAGAGCCCAATGCTTGGAATGATTGAGGGCAAAAGAAAAAGCGGACAACAGAGAATGAGATGGCTGGATGGAATCAAGGAGGCAGAGGGAGTGAGCTTGAATGGACTCCAGAGGATGGTAGAGGGCAGGAAGGCTTGGAGAAATGTCCATGGGGTCAAAGAGTCGGACACAACTTCGCAACTAACAACAACAATAGGCACAAGCAATTTGGCACCAGTACGACTCCTTTTCTCCAACCCTGAAGTCTTGACTGTGTCACCCTCCTACATAACTGGCATCAGCGATGGGCCTTAACAATGGCTATATTAAATGGCTGTATGATTTATATTCACTGGCTGAATGCAAGTATGCTTTATTGAATGTTTAATCCTGCTTTTAAGATACTAGTTGTATGTGGTTGTATTCATTTGTTTTTACTGTTCCTGTTGTTTTTAAATTGGTTATGAGCCACCAGAGGTAGTGAGACGGGTAGCTAAATAAATAAAATGACCTAGTAATTGCTTCCCATACTTCAACGTTTCCTTTGGTTTTTCATATGCCATGTCACTGATTTGTCACATCCGTCTAGAGAGATTTATAGTGAGGGGTGGCATAACCTGTTAGGTGTTGTCTTTGTTTTTCTTCTCTGCTGCTTCATCTCCCAGCTGTAAAATGCTAATACATGTGACATGGACAAATATCAGGTTTAGCCTGATTTATATAACGTGTGTGTGTGCGTGTGTGTTTGTGTGTGTGTCACATTTAGAAACTGTCCATCTCCCTTACAGAGGAACTCTGGGTGGTGTACAAATAGAAATAAAAGCATAAAGGTAAAAGTAAAGGTTCCCCTTGCACATATGTGCTAGTCGTTCCCGACTCTAGGGGGCGGTGCTCATCTCCGTTTCAAAGCCGAAAAGCCAGCACTGTCCGAAGACGTCTCCCTGGTCATGTGGCCGGCAGGACTCAATGCCGAAGGTGTACAGAACGCCATTACCTTCCCACCAAAGACGGTTCCTATTTTTCTACTTTTTACGTGCTTTCGAACTGCTAGGTTGGCAGAAGCTGGGACAAGTAACAGGAGCTCACTCCATTACGCAGCGCTAAAGATTTGAACCGCCAAACTGTTGACCTTTCTGATCGACAAGCTCAGCATCTTGGCCACTGAGCGACTGCATCCCTTAAAGCATAAAAGCTACGTATAAATACACCACCTGTGCATTGACTTATGACAATTGAGCCCAGAATTTCTGTTGCTAAGTGGAGAGAGATGTTAAGTGAGCTTTGCCCCATTTTGCAAGAGGATGGCGCTCGCACACGCAAAGCTCCATTTGTGTGAGTGGCAGGGTGAGCGTGTGCATGCACAGCTCCTCTTGCACGAGCTGGGTGTGCGAGTGGGCATGCCTGCCACTCACAGAACCATCCCTTGTCCCCCTCCACCAGTCTACCAAGCCAGAAAGGTTGAGGACCACTATTCTATATAGAAAAACAATAGAAAAAAACCATAGCAAAATATGGTTTATCATTCAATTATTCTTGTTGTTATCGTAGACGTCTCCATAAGGAGAAGAGTTTTAAACCCTGTAGAGGTTTCCCTAAAGATTTGCTTTTATAGAATTATGGAATACGTTTAGAGTTATGGCTTTCTTTAAGCTTGTTCCGTAACGTAAGTGACAGCTGTTATCCCTGCAGGAAGCCATTGTGCTAGATGCAGCATTGCCTGGCACTTCGGGCTCCAGAGAGAAGCGGAGGTGCCAAGGTGATGGATGTGAGAGAGGGACGAGGGTCCGGTTGATGGCAGAGGAAACTAAAGGTAAGAAAGAAGGGCTACGGGTCCCACGAGGACAGAAGAGGAGAGTCAATGGAGGAGAGACAATAAGAAATATTTTATTGGGTACGTGCATTGGTCGGTTGGATTTTAACAAAAGAGAATATTTGTAGTTCAGGGTTGAGATGAGGAGTCTTGGGTGCTCTCTGAACTTGGTTGTTTTCTTGCATACATCTCAGTGAGAAGGATTAACCAGGGGAACACCTTGACTCCAGTAATTATGAGTGCTTCAACAAAGAAATAAAGAGAAATTTCCTGACATTTGGAAGACTTAATCAAGGGAATGACGCTTTGCCTCCAGAAGTTGTGGGTGCTCCATCACTGGAGGTTTTTAAGAAGAGATTGGACAATCGTTTGTCCATAATGGTATAGGGTCTCTTGCTTGAGCAGAGGGTTGGACTAGAAAACCTCCAAGATACCTTTCAGATCCACTCTGAGTTTCATTACCCAAACTAGGTAACATCATCGGTGTTACAGAAAGGAATGGGGCTTGCTGTCCGTTTATATTCTAATGGCTTGCCCTGGGGATGGTCTTAGAAGTTCTTTAGTTGGGCTGTTTACTGTTGCCTTGTGTGGCCATTCCTTGATTGGGGTATTTTGTGGTTCCCAACCTTTTTTGGGCCATGCCCCACCTAAGCATCTTTAAAATCTTGATGCCCCCCTTCCCCCTGACATCTAATTCTTACTTTACTCAAAAAGTGAACTCTACTCACCCGGAGGAAGCCTAAAAGGCCATTAACTTGGTTTAAAGAAGGTTCAAATTGCCCCCATCAAAAATCAAACCCCCCTCCCCCCCGGTTGGGAACCACTGGTTTACACAATTGTTGGTCTGATGTTAATCTGGTTGGATTTTGTGTGCAAGGGAAGAGAAACCAGGTTAAACATTAAGCCAAATTCAGCAAGATCTCAGACAGAAGGTGCTGGTTTAAGCACCTCTGCCAATGGAAGAGTCCCCTTAGCACCTGCATAATGCATGTGTTCAATCCCATGTCCAAGGACCTTAGTGATGCTATGGAATGTCCATCACAAAAATGCTTTTTTCTCTCTCTCAAAAGGCAACTTTATTTTCTTTGTTTTTTTCTTCTTCTTGAAGACCTTCCGCTTCTCATCTAAGAAGCTTCTTCAGTTCTGACTGAATGATGGGGAAAGGAAGGATTTTTATATTTCTTGTCGTCCTCCCATTCCATAAATCCTTTCATTCCCCAGCATGCAATCAGAATTGAAGAAGCCTATTGGATGAGAAGGGAAATGTCTTCAAGGAAGGAAAAAAAACCCAAAGAAAGTGCAGTTACCCCCTACCCCCCTAAAAAAGCATGGAAATGTTGGTGCTTCTTATACACCGAATATAGCCGATTTTGGCCTCCTGAAGCCCTGCCACTGCATCTCATTTTTGCGAAAAACAGGATGTTTTTCCACAAAATCTGAGGCATTTTTGCCTTCCCTCAGCCCCCAGCAGCACTCTGCAGACTTCAGCAGGGCTGAGGCAAGGCAAATATGCCCCTGTTTTTGTGGAAAATGGGCCATTTCCCCCCAAAACTGAGGCATTTTTGCCTTCCCTCAGTCCCCAGCAGCACTCGGCAGACTTTAGCGGGACTCAGGCAAGGCAAATATGCCTTTGTTTTTGTGGAAAATGGGCCATCCCCCCCCCCAAATTGAGGCTTTTTTGCCTTCCCTCAGTCCCCAGCAGCACTCTGCAGGCTTTAGCAGGGCTGGGGGAAGGCATAAATGCCCCCGATTTTCACAAAATGCGGGCGTTTATGCCTTGATCCAGCCCTGCTGAAGCCCACAGAGTGCTGCTGGCAGCTGAGGAAAGGCAAAAAACTGTTTTTTCTTACTTACCTCTTTGGAATCTTGGTGCGTCTTATACACTGGTGCATCTTATAGTCTGAAAAATACGGTATGTTTTGAGAAAAAGCATCTTCGGGACAACCATGACCGAGATGCTCCCGAAGCATATGGAATGTCCAATGGCAAGAAAGAAAGAAAAAAGAACTGGTTACCATCATTTTTCTCTCTCAGGCGGAGATGGAAACTGCGCTCTGCACAAGCTTCTCTGATTATAATACCAGCCTTTTGTTAAAACATCATTATTTAAGAGCCTCATTTGCCAGGCTGGGGAGAGGTTACAATGACACTCCCGCCGTGTCTCCCGGGGATCCTTTTGCTGAAGGGCCAATTTGATCTCGCCCAAAGTGAAGGAAGTTAGAGATCGCTCAGGAGGATTGCGCCGGGAGGGAAGGAGAAGGCACTTCTCTGTCAGCTGTCAGTGAGACGGGCGACGGTTTTGACTCTGTCTGATGTAAAGGAGACGGTGTGCATGGCTGTCAAATCGGAGTTGCTCCGGAAAAGATGCATACCAATGGGGGGGAGTTGGGAGGAGGAAGGCATCCATTCTTTTGTAAAATTCTTCATGCCAGGTAATCAAAAACAGGATGACGGTAGCAATAGGATTGCATCCATTTTCATAAGCATTTCCTTCCAGGAATGCATTTTCCATTCGCGCAGATTTTGGGGAGGAGAGCAACGTTGTATATAACATATTTTTGGGATTATAAAATGCACCAAGATTTTGAAGAGGTAAATTTTAAAAAAAAAAGTTTTTACACTCTGCAGGCCTCCCAAACCCTCTGCATGCATTGTTGTTTTTTGTGTGGAAAAGGGGGCATGCAGAGAGTTTGAGAGGCCTGCAAAGTGCTCCTGGGGGTTGAAGGGGAAAACGAGAAAAAAAACAGGGTATGCATAGGCTTTGGGAGGCTTGTAGAGTACTCCTGGGGCTGGGGGGGGGGGAATGGGCAAAAAAGGATCATGTTTTGTTCATTTTTGCCCTCCCCAGCCCTCAGGAGGCCAACTTTGCAGGCCTCCCAAACCCTCTGCACATCCATTTTTGTGAAGAGGTGGGGTTTCGGGAAGCCAAAAATGCTGCATTCAGTGTATAAGATGCATCCAGATTTTCACACTCTTTTTGGGGCGAAAAAGGTGCATTTCATACTCTGAAAAATATGGTAGGTATATCTATTTATTAAAAATTGTTTTAAATTGGTTTTAGGGATATTGTTATAATGTATTTAAATTTTTAGCACAGGGATATTAATTTAATTTGGTTTTATATTTTGTATATTGTTGTTTATATATGTTTTTTAAATTGCCTGTGCACCGCCCCGAGTCCCTTTTGGGAAAGGGTGCGGTATATAAATCAAATAAACTAACTAACTAAAAAAAAAATAGTCTCCTGATAATTCCTGTATATCTGGGCACGATGGCTCAGTAGTTAAAGACAGTTGGAAAGTTGACAGCCCAAGTTCGAGATCTGAGTTTGCCACGCTATGGGGTGAGCTCCCATCCTTGCCCTAGCTCCTGCCCTCCTACAGTTCGAAAGCATGCAACTGTGAGTAGATAAATAGGTACCACTTTGGTGGGAAGGTAAGAACAATACTGTGAGCTTCAGCATATAGTCATGCTAGCCATATCACCGCAGAAGTGTCTTTGGATAACATTGGCTCCTTCAGCTAAGAAATGGAGATGAGCACTGACCCCTAGAATTGGACATGACTGGAAAGGGGAAACCTTTACCTTTACCTGTATCTTAAGGAAAGTCACTCCACAGATACAAGGTGAGGGGCCCCTTAAACAGATAGGTAAAGATACTGGATTTGGAATGCATTCTTTCATTGGTTAGCATCATTTGACTCACCCAAGATAAGGTAGGCATGTTCAGCTGCTTTATATGTATCATGTAACATTTCATAAGGTGTAGTTTCCCTCACACATATGTGCTAGTTGTTCCCGACTCTAGGGAAGGATGGGTGGTACTCATCGCTGTTTCAAAGCTGAAGAGCCAGCGCTGTCCAAAGATGTCTCCATGGTCATGTGGCCTGGGTCAATGCTGAAGGAGCACAGAATGCTGTTACCTTTCCACCAAAGATGTTTCCTATTTTTCTACTTGCATTTTTACATGCTTTCAAACTGCTAGGTTGGCAAAAGCTGGGACACGTTATGGGAGCTCACTCCATCATGCGACACTAGGGATTCAAACCGCCAAACTGCAGGCCTTTCTGATCAACAAGCGCAGCATCTTAGCCACTGAGCCACCACATCCCTGCATTTCCTAGCTTCCGGTAGCATTCTTATAAGGACGATCTTGTTAATGCTTCACTACATATTCAGAGGAGTACCGCCTCCTAGAGTTTGATACATAAGGGAAATCTTTATCTTTACCTTTATATGTCTACATCTCTGAAATTTTCTTGGCCCAACACAGACGTAGTGTGCCATTGTCTTCTTCTAGAATGTTCTTGCAACAGAGTCTGAAGTTTTTGATGGCCTCTCACCTCATCAATATTCATGTATTTTAGTTTTATCGATAGCTGAAGGTGAACATATGTAATAATTCCTCCTCTTCCTATTTATCCCACAACAACAACCTTGTGAGGTGGGTTGGGCTGAGAGAGAGTGACTGGCCCCATGGTCTAGCTGGCTTTCATGCCAAAGGCAGTACTAGAACTCACAGGCCCCCAGTTTCTACACAGTGCCTTAACCACAAGTCCAAACTGGCTCTCCAAAGACTAATCCTGGTACTTTCATGTCATTTTCTTGCAAGAATATGGAAGCACAGAATAACAAAATTGGAAGGGACCTTGGAGGTCTTCTGGTCCAACCCCCTTGCTCAGGCAGGAGACCCTATACCACTTCGGACGAATGGAACTATAGTAATTAAGAATACAACAAACAGTATCTTCTACTAGCTATATTTGTTAAGTCTCTTTGAATTGCTCAATTAACGCAATTATCCTAGATCAGTGATGGCTAACCTTTTTGTTGTTGGGTGCCAAAAATGCGAGGGTCCGTGCGCAATAGCATGTGTGTGTGCCGGCACCCATAATGCAAAGTGCCCCATGCACATGTGCACACAAACCACCAGCCTCGTGCGCCACTCCCCCATGCATGCTGCACTACTCGCCTCCAAGCTGAGCTTGGTATTTCTTCCCGGGGGGCTGGGGGAAGCCGTTTTTGCCCCTCACAGGCTCCAGGAAAGCCTCTGGAGCCTGGGGAGGATGAAAAGTGGGCCCAATGTGGCCCCTTGGGTCTGTTTTTTACCCTCTCCAGGCTCTGGAGGCTTTCCTGGAGCCTGTGGAGCGTGAAAATGGCCTCCCCTGGCCCTCCAGAAGGCCGAAAATCAGCTGGCCAGCGAGTGCATGCATACTGAATCTAACGGCTCATGTGCTGACAGATACTTCTCCACGTGCCATCTGTGGCATGTGTACCATAGATTTGCCATCACGGTCCTAGATAATATTTCCCTTCTGGCACCATATAACTGAAAGAGATACATCATTTTAGAACATATAAGTCACTGATGCGATATCCAAAAATACACAATGTTTTCTATATCTGAAAAAAATATGTAAGGTAGGTTAGACTGAGGGTGAGCAACTGGCCCAAAATTACACAGCTGGCTTTCATGGCTAAGGTGGAACTCAAACTCACAGTCTTTCGCTTTTCTATCTTGGTGTCTTAACTATAAAACCAATGGGATCTATAGACGTTTAATAACTTATTAGAAAAGAAGAATCAGAATTCTATCAGATATGGGATAAATGGTATAGGTGGATGGAGGAAAGAAACAAGAACTAATGAAGGAATACAGCAAAACTTAAAAAACAGTAGTTATGAGTAAAATAAGAGGGTTTAGAATGGTGAAATCCAAATGAAATATAACAGAAGGGGAAACAATATAAGATGAGCGGCTTCGATTAACAATTGCTATAAGAAAGTGTTGAGTCCCCAAGCCTATGTCCCAGACAACTCGTCTGGTAACCTATGAGTCACCGCATTCCGGAGCTGAGCCAGCAGCTGCAGTGATTAACAGAGACAAGCTGTCTGGAATCTGTCTGGAAAGGAGTTACAATGTTGCAATTGCTTGCTAGGAGTTTCCTGCCTGGTAACTCTATATAAGAGGTTGCCAGAGAAGAAACCTTGCCAGTTGAATCTTGTGTGTGTTGTAAATAGTGTGAATAAACGTTCCTGTTGTTTTGACCATGCCTGAGTCGGAAACCTTTGTCTGATCTAACACTGGCGACGAAGGTGGGATTCAGGCCGTGGCCTTAGAACGCAACGGGTAACGAATACTTCAACAACAGAACGCAGCGCGACGCACAGCCTCACCATGGCTACGGCGACAATGCCTCCGTTTGCACCGTTCGACCCGATGAAGGAACAATGGGCTTCCTTCTTAGCCCGGTTCGAGTGCTTCTTGATAGCCAGCGACTACGGCGAACTCGCGCCTGCCAGGAAGCTGAGCCTATTCCTCCAGTGCGGCGGCCCTGAATTGTTCGCTACCGCCCGAACCATAGCAGCACCCGCAGCGGTGCACGAAGTGCCGTGGGACGATCTCCTGGGCCACCTGAGAGCACACTACGCGCCGGCACCTTCCCGCATAGCGCATCGCTATGCATTCAGGCAATGTGTGCAACAGCCGCAACAGTCGGTAGCCGAGTTCCTGCAGAAATTGAGAGCGACCGCAATCCCCTGCGAGTTCCCTGCTGGCTTCCTGGAGGAATCCCTACTGGAGCAGTTTGTATGCGGCGTAAGAGACATCCGCCTAAAGCGCCGCTTGCTTTCAAAAACTGTCCTGACTCTCGAGCAAGCGGTGGAAGAAGCACGCGCGACAGAATTGTCGGAGATCTCCACATCCGACATGGGCCGCTCGCGCCCTCCTCTTTTCCCCACTCCGCGAGCGTGTCTGGTAGACGAAATAGCGCCGCTGGATGAGCTGGAGGAGGAAGACCGTGGGGATTGCATGAGGGTGACCGGGCGCGTGCCGAATCGCGCATTCACACCGCAGCAGAAGTCCGGGAACTGCCTAGGCTGCGGAGGGGCCCACCAGAGACCAGAGTGCCCATTCAAGGCATCGGTGTGCCGCAGATGTGGCAGGAAAGGACACCTAGCAGCTGTGTGCCGTGCTGCCGCTCCAGCGACAATGCCAGCTGCCGCCTCCAGAACCGTTCCACCAGGACAACGAGGGTCGCAGAAGCGTTCAGGACGCTACCAGCCACAGCCGACCGACTGCTTCGCGCTGGCGGAGATGCCCCCAGCTCTAAGCTACGACCAGGCAGAGAGTAGGAGACTGTCAACAGTGGTTTGCTTAGAGGGGGTGGGGGTAAAAATGGAAATAGATTCAGGGTCCTCTAGATCACTCATGTCCTGGGCGCATTTAGTTAAGCTTTGCCCCAAGCTCAGGAAGCGGGATCTCGGCCCCACGGCGACGATCCTGAAAGATTACCAGGGCTCACAAATTCCCATTCTAGGTCTGCACAGAGTGAGAGTAGACTACGGCCCCTTCCACGGATCCCTTCCCATCCTGGTAGTGGCCAAACCCCTAGCTGCCTTGATCGGATTGGACTGGTTTCCAGCCTTGGGACTGTCGGTCCAAGGAGTACACAGCGTGCCAGCCAGTTCTCCGGTAGACGAAGTAATCAGAGAGTTCAACGACGTCTTTGATGGCAGCTTAGGAACGTACAAAGGCACTCCAGTTTCCCTAAATTTGGACCCCCAGGTTGCTCCAGTCCGCTTGAAGGCCCGCAGGCTGCCGTTTGCGCTGAAGCCCAAGGTTGAAGCGGAATTGGATCGATTGGTGGCGCAGGGCATGCTCGAACCCGTCGATCAGGCGAAATGGGAGACCCCAATTGTGGTCCCCATTAAGCCCGACGGGTCCGTGAGGATCTGCGCCGACTATAAGTCGACGATCAACCTCGGGCTTCAGGCGAACCCATACCCGGTTCCAGTGGTGCAAGACCTACTCCACTCATTGGGACGAGGTCGAGTGTTCGCGAAACTGGATATGGCGCAGGCCTACCAACAGCTCCCGGTGGATGACGAGGCTGCGGAAGCGCAGACCATCGTGACCCACCGTGGGGCTTTCCGCTGTCGCCGTCTCCAATTCGGCGTGTCCGTAGCCCCGGGGATCTTCCAGAGCCTCATGGAGCGACTGCTCCATGGGCTCCCTGGCGTTGTACCGTATTTTGACGACGTCCTGATTGCTGCTTCCAGCATATCAGAACTCGCCAAAATGTTACGGAAGGTCCTCAGAGTTTTCAGGGGCGCGGGTTTAAAGTTGAAACGCAGCAAATGTACGTTTGCTGCGCCTAGGGTGGAATTCCTGGGTTTCATGATTGACGCCCAAGGAATTCACCCAACCCCCTCCAAGGTCGAGGCCATCCAAAAGGCCCCCACTCCTGCCTCCAAAACGGAGCTGCAGGCATTCCTCGGCCTTTTGAATTTCTACGCGCCGTTTATTCCCCATAAGGCATCGCTAGCCGAGCCGCTGCATCGGTTGCTCGACCGATCCGCGGCCTGGCACTGGGGCAGCCGCGAAGCACACGCGTTCGCGGCTGTCAAAGCCATGCTCACGTCAGATGCGGTACTAGTCCAGTACCATGACAGGCTTCCTCTGACGCTTGCGTGCGATGCCTCCCCTTTTGGCCTGGGGGCTGTCCTTAGCCACGTCTTTCCAGACGGCTCGGAAGCCCCCATTGCTTTTTACTCCCGGACAATGTCTCAAACGGAGAGAAACTACAGCCAAATCGACAAGGAGGCTTTGGCTGTAGTGTCCGGGATTAAGAAGTTCCACAATTACCTCTATGGGCGGACCTTTTCTGTTGTCACGGACCATAAGCCGCTCCTTGGGCTATTGGCCGGTGACCGTCCGACACCCCCCATCCTGTCGCCCAGGATGACCCGCTGGACGGAATTCCTGGCAGCGTATGACTATACGCTGCTATACCGTCCTGGCAAGCAGATAGGGCATGCTGATGCCCTAAGCCACTGCCCTCTCCCGGGGCCGGATCCGGCCCCTGTGCCTGCTCTCTCTGTCCTGATGGTCGCGGAGTCGGACTTGCCCCTGTCCTCTTCCGCCGTTGCCGCTCACACCCGCGCAGACCCCATCCTCGCCCAGGTCTGCCGATGGGTGCTGAGGGGCTGGCCTTCGGGCAGTGTGGCTGAAAACTTTCGGCCTTACAAGTCACGCCAGCTGGAGCTCTCGCTCCATTGCGGGTGCTTGTGTTGGGGAGATCGGGTCATCGTCCCTTCCCCTCTCCGGCACATGGTTCTTCAGTCGCTCCATGCCAATCACCCAGGCATCGTCCGTATGAAGGCATTGGCCCGGAGCTATGTCTGGTGGCCCGGCATGGACGCTGAAGTGGCGGAATGGGTGGCCGCCTGCTCCTCCTGCCAATCGTCCCGGCCGGCCCCGCCGGTCTCCCCGCCGAGGGAGTGGGACGCCCCCAGGTGCCCATGGTCCAGGCTCCACTTGGATTTCGCGGGTCCCTTCCATGGCCAGAATTTCCTTGTGGTGGTGGATGCGTTCTCACGCTGGGTGGAGGTGATTCTCATGGCTTCCACCACAGCGGAGAGCATGGTGCGTGCCTTGCGCCGTCTGTTCGCGACCCACGGGTTGCCGGACGTCGTTGTGTCCGACAACGGACCCCAATTTCAATCCTCCACCTTCTTGGACTTTCTGGCCACCCAAGGGATCCGCCACGCGCCGGTCGCCCCTTATCACCCGGCGTCTAATGGACGCGCGGAACGAGCCGTGCGCTCAGCCAAGGAAGCCTTGGCCCGTTTGGATAAAGGGGACTGGCAGGCAAGGGTGGCCGCGTACCTTTTGGGACAGCATGTCACACCTTGCCCAGCCACAGGGAAAAGCCCCGCGGAGCTCTTGATGGGCCGACGCTTGCGGACCACTCTGGACAGACTGCACCCCGATTACGACGGGTTGCAGAGGGGCAACCTGCAGATTCCCACTCCTCGTTTATTTGAAATTGGGGACCTGGTTTGGGCAAGGAACTTTTCAGGGGAGCCGCGATGGATTGCCGCAACCATTTTGGACGTAACCGGACCCTGTTCTTACCGAGTCGGCCTTCAGGATGGATCCGAGTGGCGGCGCCACCTGGATCACCTGAGGCGCCGCCTGCCCGAAACAGCAGTCACCACGCCAGGCCGTTCCTGCCCGTTGGCCCCCGTTGGGCCGTTGTTCTCTGCTCAAGCCGAGCAGTTGTTTGGAACCCCGGAGTCCCTAGCCGGTCCAGACCTCGTATTGGCGGGAACAGCACGGGGAGACCGCCAGGACCTCACAGCTCAATCTGACTCTCAGCTGGGGGCCTCGCCCATCGGGGAACCACCCTACCAGAATAATACTCGCCAGCAAATGCCAACTACCTCAAGCCCGGTCGCCATGCCCCCTCACCCGGACTTGCTAGGGTCGCCATTGCCGCCTACGGCGACTCCACCTCCGAGGGCAGGCCGCGATGACGTAGGCGAAGGCTCCGTGTCCCACAGGGAGGAGCCTCCTCAAGAACTAAGGCGGTCAGGGCGGACCCGACACCGCCCCACCTATCTGAACGACTACGCGTGCGCATGTACTGTGTTGGACAGAGAACCTAGACACATGCGCACTGACTATGGGGGAAGGAGTGTTGAGTCCCCAAGCCTATGTCCCAGACAACTCGTCTGGTAACCTATGAGTCACCGCATTCCGGAGCTGAGCCAGCAGCTGCAGTGATTAACAGAGACTGGAATCTGTCTGGAAAGGAGTTACAATGTTGCAATTGCTTGCTAGGAGTTTCCTGCCTGGTAACTCTATATAAGAGGTTGCCAGAGAAGAAACCTTGCCAGTTGAATCTTGTGTGTGTTGTAAATAGTGTGAATAAACGTTCCTGTTGTTTTGACCATGCCTGAGTCGGAAACCTTTGTCTGATCTAACAGAAAGAGCAGGAAGTTCCTGTTCGTATTGTATGGTGTAAATGTAGTGTATGTCTAAGTTTTGTGTGAGTGTATTTTATATGTATTTTATATGTTGGTAAATAAATTTTATTAAAAAAAAAAGAATAGTCTGCCATACTACTATTAACCAAACAATATTGCTGGCAGTCCATTAAACCACTGGTCTCCAACCTTTGCAACTTTAAGTCTGAAGGACTTCAGCTCCCAGACTTCTCCAGCCAGCTTTGTCGGCTGGAGAAGTCTGGGAGCTGAAGTCCTTCAGACTTAAACTTGCAAAGGTTGGAGACCCCTGCATTAAACCTTCAGGTACTGCAATTCTCCATTCCATTCCCAACCAAGCTTTATATGAAGTAATAATACAGCCTGTTTCAAACTTAGAGGAGAGTTGATTTTTAGACATTGCAAAAAAAGCCAAAGCGAAGAAAACACAATCATTTGGGGAGCATTCTTTTAAAAAACTAAATAAATACAGAAGAAATAAAAGAATATGCAGAATGATAAAAGAAGAGGCTCAAAACTAAAAACAAGAAAGAAAACCAGAGAGGGAATATATTCATTGTATGTGTGTGTGTGTGTGTATTTGTATACTAAATGTACAATAAACAAATCATAATTTGCTACCATCATCCAAAGCTAATCTATCTTAATCAATTTTGCAAACCCCATGTAGTTAAAGACTGATGTTTGTCTTTCCAGTGCTGAACAATAAATCTTTTGGCTGTACGTAAATTTATGAATATATTAGCCAATAACCCGGCATGGCCCAGGTATTTATTTATAGTAATACAATACAATACAATAGCAGAGTTGGAAGGGACTGTGGAGGTCTTCTAGTCCAACCCCCTACGTGGGCAGGAACAATAATACAATACAATACAATAGCAGAGTTGGAAGGGACCTTGTAGGTCTTCTAGTCCAACCCCCTGCATGGGCAGGAACCTTATACCATTTCAGACAAATGGCTGTCTAACATCTTTTTAAAGACTTCCAGGGTTGGGGCATTCACAACTGCTGGAGGCAAGCTGTTCCAGAGGTTAATTGTTCTTACTGTTAGGAAATTTCTCCTTAGTTCTAAGTTGCTTCTCTCCTTGGTTAGTTTCCACCCATTGCTCCTTGTCCTGCCCCCAGGTGCCTTGGAGAAAAGTTTGACTCCCTCTTCTTTGTGGCACCCTCTGAGATATCGGAACACTGCTATCGTGTCTCCCCTGGTCCTTCTCTTCATCAAACTAGACATACCCAGCTCCTGCAGCCGTTCTTCATATGTCTTAGTCTCCAGTCCTCTAATCATCTTGGTTGCTCTTCTTTGCACTCTTTCCAGAGTCTCCACGTCTCCATTTCAGACAAATGGCTATCTAACATCTTTTTAAAGACTTCCAGGGTTGGGGCATTCACAACTTCTGGAGGCAAGCTGTTCCAGAGATTAATTGTTCTAACTGTCAGGAAATTTCTCCTCAGTTCTAAGTTGCTTCCCTCCTTGATTAGTTTCCACCCATTGCTTCTTGTCCTGCCCTGTTATAGGGGGGAAATGTGTGGACCAAAAGTAATTTCTAATGTTGAATTATCCCCCTCACCAGAGGGAGCCCCCTTGTGGAGTACTGTGAAGCCGATACCATGTCAACTCCACTGCGCTGTACAGTGGAAGCCATTTTAGAGCAGTACAGTAGAAGCCATTTTAAAGCACAGCATCTTAACAGATGTTAAGATGTGTGTATCTTAACAGAACACACAGCCCGAGGGGCGTTAGGGGTATCTTATCCCCACAGTGTTTTTTTTCCAGAGAGTAAGTCATCTGTGTACCAAGTTTGGTTGAAATTGCTTGAGGCATTCCAGAGTTATGCTGGAACACACACACACACACACACACACACACACACACACACACACAGTTATTTTTACAAGTACAGATTTTACTTATCTCAATGTTTGGCTCCATGTGATAGAGATGTTAAATTAAAATTAAAATTTTAGAATCCAAAAAATTAAATCGCAAAGTTGAGTTATAAAGGTATATAAATGTATTTGGGGAACCTTAATTATCATTATCATAAAGGAGGGGGAAAACAGTGTTTTGGAATTATATAGGTTCAGACAGAAAATCCTTTGTCTTCTTTTCCCCCCTGCACTTGGACTTTTAATGACTATTTCATTACAATGCTGATAATAAGCCTGAACGTTTCAACTCAGCTTGAAGGACGAACATTTTTAAAGTGCTGGGTGGGGAATCTTTTATATTAGCTACCCCTTTTGTGGAGACATCCTGGTGGCCGCACCGTTTGAATCTGAAAACCCGTTTAATTTCCAGGTGATTATACCAAATCAACTTGATTAAATATTACATTTGCCATAGGAAAGGTGCTATATTTCATACGGTTCGCCAAGATGTTATTATAGGCTATCAAAAGGCCTATTGCTCATAGCAAGGCTGGAAATAATGCTCAGCGCCGTTTCGTTCCCGTTTGGAAAAAATAAAAGTACTTCGTGGCTGGTGTTTAAAAAAAAACCTCAGTATATTCCGCAGCCTTGCAGGTGTTGTTCATAAATGAAATTAAGGGGGACGGGCCCTGCCCTCAAACTTATGACTTCAAACATAACTACAGGGAAAGGTTTATGAAGGAGAGAAAGTTCAAAGGGATTAGAACAAAAAGTCAAGTATATAAAGAGACGTAGCAGTCTACTGTTCAAACTAGTCTTCCCTTACTGAAGCATTTTATAGGATGGGGATGTTTTAGTAAGACTAACCAGAAAGGACTTTCCTCCCACCTCTCCCCTCTGTGGGCCAGCAATAGCAGAGTCAAATGAAATCTACCCTGGATATCAGTAAGAGCAAATCCCTTGTAGCAGAGAGACCAAGTTGGAATGGAATAGAATGGAATATGGGGAGTTGAATGGAATAGAATATGGGGAGTGGAGTGGAATATGAGGAGTGGAGTGGAAAATGGAATATGGGGAATGGAGTGGAATATGGGGAGTGGAGTGGAATATGGGGAGTGGAGTGAAATGGAATGGAATATGGGAAGTGGGGTGGAATATGGGGAATGGAATATGGGGAGTGGAGTGGAATGTGAGGAATGGGATGGAATAAGGAGAGTGGAGTGGAAAATGGGGGATAAAATGAAATATGGTGAATGGAATGGAATATGGGGTGTGGGGTGGAATATGGGGAATGGAATGGAATATGGGGAGTGGGGTGGAATAGGGGGAATGGAATATGGGGAGTGGGGTGGAATATGGCGAATGGAATGGAATATGAGAAATGGAATATGGGAAGTGGGGTGGAATATGGGGAATGGAATGGAGTATGGGGAATGGAATGGAATATGGGAAGTGGGGTGGAATATGGGGATGAAATGAAATATGGGGAGTGGAGTGGAATATGGGGAATGGAATGGAATATGGGAAGTGGGGTGGAATATGGGGAATGGAATGGAATATGGGGAGTGGGGTGGAATATGGGGAATAGAATGGAATATGGGAAGTGGGGTGGAATATGGGGAATGGAATGGAATATGGGAAGTGGGGTGGAATAGGGGGAATGGAATGGAATATGGGAAGTGGGGTGGAATATGGGGATGAAATGAAATATGGGGAGTGGAGTGGAATATGGGGAATGGAATGGAATATGGGAAGTGGGGTGGAATATGGGGAATGGAATGGAATATAGGGAGTGGGGTGGAATATGGGGAATAGAATGGAATATGGGAAGTGGGGTGGAATATGGGGAATGGAATGGAATATGGGAAGTGGGGTGGAATAGGGGGAATGGAATGGAATATGGGGAGTGGGGTGGAATAGGGGGAATGGAATGGAATATGGGGAGTGGGGTGGAATAGGGGGAATGGAATGGAATATGGGGAGTGGGGTGGAATATGGGGAATGGAATGGAATATGGGAAGTGGGGTGGAATATGGGGAATGGAATGGAATATGGGGAGTGGGGTGGAATAGGGGGAATGGAATATGGGGAGTGGGGTGGAATATGGAGAATGGAATGGAATATGAGGAATGGAATATGGGAAGTGGGGTGGAATATGGGGAATGGAATGGAATATGGGAAGTGGGGTGGAATATGGGGAATGGAATGGAATATGGGAAGTGGGGTGGAATATGGGGATGAAATGAAATATGGGGAGTGGAGTGGAATATGGGGAATGGAATGGAATATGGGAAGTGGGGTGGAATATGGGGAATGGAATGGAATATGGGGAGTGGGGTGGAATATGGGGAATAGAATGGAATATGGGAAGTGGGGTGGAATATGGGGAATGGAATGGAATATGGGAAGTGGGGTGGAATAGGGGGAATGGAATGGAATATGGGGAGTGGGGTGGAATAGGGGGAATGGAATGGAATATGGGAAGTGAGGTGGAATATGGGGATGAAATGAAATATGGGAAGTGGGGTGGAATATGGGGAATGGAATGGAATATGGGGAGTGGGGTGGAATAGGGGGAATGGAATATGGGGAGTGGGGTGGAATATGGAGAATGGAATGGAATATGAGGAATGGAATATGGGAAGTGGGGTGGAATATGGGGAATGGAATGGAGTATGGGGAATGGAATGGAATATGGGAAGTGGGGTGGAATATGGGGATGAAATGAAATATGGGGAGTGGGGTGGAATATGGGGAATGGAATGAAATATGGGGAATGGAATGGAATATGGGGTATGGAATGGAATGGAATATGGGGTGGAATATGGGGAGGGGTGCAGAGCAGAGCAGAGCATGGAATGAATTCTTTATTGGCCAAATGTGATTGGACACACAAGCAATTTGCCTCCAGTGTACAAGCTCTGAGTGTGCACACAAACAATAAAGTAATATAATCATCAGATACGAATAGGAGAAGATAAAAGAAAAGATGATAACAGTAATACAGCCCTATTGCATGGGTAAATATCCTTAGACATAAAACTAAGGGCTACGAGAATAAGATGTTCAGCAGAGGGATGGCATGGAAGAAGGAAAAAACCCTGTCTTGGTGTTTAGCTGTTTTAGCATCCAATAGCCTATAGCAGCAACCTGAGGGGAGGAGTTGAAACAGTTTGTGTCCAGGATGTGAGGGGTCTGTAGGTACTTTCTCAGCCCTCTTTCTGGCTCACACAGTATACAGGTCCTCAATGGAAGGCAGGCTGGTGGCAATTGTTTTTTCTGCAGTTGTAACCATCCATTGAAGTCTGTACCTGTCCAATTTGGTTGCGTTACCCAACCAGACATTTATAGACGTACAAATGACGGACTCAATAACTCCTCCGTAGAACTGTATCAGAAGCTCCTTGAGCAGTCTGAGATGGAATGGCATGCAAGAGTTTTATCTGATTATGGAATTGTCCTATAAAATTATTTGTTTATAACGGCCAAGAAGGCTTTATCAAATTAGGTACACAAAAAGGGATGATGGTGTAAAAAACAAGAGCTCATGTCAGGGAAATTTAAGCTGTAGAGTCCTTGGTGCTCTGAGTTTGGTTGCAGACATTTCATTGCCCAACTCGGTAACCTCATCAGTGCAGGTGAGTGAGGGGTTTGCTCTAGGCTTATATACATAAGCTTGCCCTATAGTGTTAATGAAGATATTAGTTCTCCTTAATTAGTTCTTTGATGAAGGTATTGTTGTCTGCTTGATTGTTTGGGGTTCTTCCCTATTCATCTGGGTGTTGGCCGTTGGAGGAGATATGTCTGGTCTTTTGGTTGACTTCTTAGCTTTTTTGGGGGGGTCTCTTTTGAATGATGTGCAAGTGTGGTTTGCTTTTATGTGCCTGTTGATAGCAGATTTGTCTGAATGCCAAACTTCCAGGAATTCCCTAACATTTTTGTATTGGGATTTAGCTTTAGCCCTAGAATGCTTATTGGGCCACAGTGGCACAGTGGTTCAAGTGCAGTACTGCAGGCTGCTTCTGCTGACTGCCGGCTGCTTGCAATTTGGCAGTTCAAATCTCACCAGGCTCAAGGTTGACTCAGCCTTCCATCCTTCCAAGGTGGGTAAAAGGAGGACCCAAATTGTTGGGGCCAATGTGAAGACTCTGTAAACCACTTAGAGAGGGCTGCAAAACACCGTTAAATGGTATATAAGTGCTACTGCTTTTGCTATAGTCAATTTAGTCAATTTAGTCCAACCTGACATTCCATAGAACCAGGCGTAGGTTTCAAAAAATTTTACTATCTATTTTGTGGGCATGGCCTATTTTGTGGGCATGGCTTGGCAGTCATGCGGCTGGGTGGGCATGGCCAACTTGTAAAATGTGATGAAACTCACTTAACAACGCTCTTGCTTAGCAATCAAAATTTTGGGATCAATTGTGGTCATAAATTCTCTTTCTTTTTCTTTCTTTCCTTTTTTCTCGTGTCTCTCTCTCCCTCTTCCTTCCTTTCTTTCTTTCTCCTTCCTTCTTTCTCTTTCTTTTTTGGTCTCTCTTTCTCTTTCTATCTTTCTATCTTTGTCTCTCTCTTTACCCACATCCCTTCCAGTTATAGTCGTAGATATATTCTATGAACTAAAACTGACGCCCAACAAATCCTATGATCACGGCCATCTGTGTCCTACAAACTAACTTACAGAGCCCCCAACTCAGCCTCTTCCCACTCTGGGGGTTAACCCACCTCTGCATAGAACCAAAACGAAGAGTGAAAGTCAAAATCCAGCAATTAAAGATCAAGTTGCATAATTAGCCAGCCGCACAAACTCTAGACAGCTGTTGCTTTCAGCCATGAACTAACATTAGAGAACTTTGCATGAGAGGTTGTAGGCCCTAAGGGCTCTGCATCACTTTGGATTCAAAGGGCAAAGTATGATTCACAGCACAGTGTGTGCCCTTCCTTGGAATCACACAGCTGCAACATTTCCAGCAGGTGCTACCTGCTTCCCCTTACAGACTCCAAATTCGCCCCTTTGCATCCAACTGCTACACACTTCACTGCCGTCCATCAAACCTGTTTTGACTATATCATTATCTAAGCTAATGACTCACCTTGCCTTTACCCAGCTGGTTCTCCCTAAGCCTGATTCAGCTTCACGGCTATCCAAGATATTTAGCTCATCAAGACTGATGAAGTCATCCAGATTTTTTATTGAGATGTCTTCAAGCAGTATTGACCTCTGGCCACTACAATCCCTGCAGTTTTCTTAGCAAGAAGTGGTCTTTTTCCTAGGACTGAGAAAGAATAGATAACAGAATAACAGTGTTGCAAAGGAACTTGAAGGTCTTCTAGTCCAACTTTCTGCTCAGTATAGTAAACCCTATAGCTGTGTAGTGGCAAACCCTATACCTGTGATGGCAAACCTATGGCACGTGTGCCAGACGTGGCACACAGAGCCCTCTCTGTGGGCATCCGCACCATTGCCAGCTGCTCTTTGGGTTTCCGGCATGCACATGTGTGCCAGCCTGCTGATCTTTGCATACTCCAGAGTGCCAGAAACTGTCAGTGGTGCTGAGAGCCGCTGGCTGGGGCGGGGAGGGGGAAAGCGGCCCGAGCCAGCCGCTTTCAGCCCATCATGCTGGCGTGATGGGCCGAGCTGAAAGCGGCCGCCTCGGGCCGCCTTCTCCCTTCCCGCCTGAGCCAGCGGCTCTCAGCACCACTGGGCTGGGCCGCTGCCGCTGCCTTTAAAGAGGGCCCCGCGGGGGGGAGTGCCCCCCCACCCCAACGCCCTCTGCGCAGGTGCATGCTGTGCCGGAGTGCGCCCCCCTCTCCTCGGCCCTGACGCCCTCTGCGCAGGTGCATGCTGTGCCGGAGTGCGCCCCCCCTTCTCGGCCCCGACGCCCTCCCCGCTTGAGCCGGCGCTCTCAGATGTCCGCGCCCGCCACCTGCCTGCCACCTGCCCAGGACATTTTGAAGAGGTGGCGGGGCGCGGGACATCTGCTGGTGAACCGGGACTGTCCCGCCAGAAGCAGGACGTCTGGTCACCTTATGCAAAATCTCCATTCCCTCCCCAATCTGGAGCCAGCCAGAGGTGACATTTGCCAGTCTCTGAACTACTCAAAATTCCCACTACCGGTTCTCCAGAACTTGTCAGAACCTGCTGAATTTCACCCCTGTTACACCACTGATCCACAACATGCCAGAAACTGGGTCAGCAAATAAGTGAAACCCCATCCGCGGGATACAGGTAGCATGCAAAACCATGCCCCTCCAGTCCATGGAAAAACCTCTCTCTACAAAACCGGTCCCTGAGGTTGGGGGCTGCTGCTGTAACTGTTCTTCATTCTTTGTATGCTTTAGCCTCCAGCCCTCTATAATACAATGCTGGCTGGGGAATTCTGGGAGTTGAAGTGTGCAAGTCTTAAAGTTGCCAAGTTTGAGAAATGCTATTGTAGATGAGAATGAAGCATTGGAAACTATTCATTCTGAAGAATCTAGGTGGCCTAGAGGTGGGGGTTCTCGTCTCCCAATCAGGAGGTTGTGAGTTCCATCCTAGGTAGAGGCAGATGTAGGGTCTCTTGTTTGGGGGGGTGGTGGTGGTGTTGGACTAGATGACCTGCAAGGTCCCTTCCAACTCTGTTAATCTATTATACCTCTGATTGGAAAACAGTGGTGTTTGAACTGAAACTGGAAAACACAGCTGCAGGGTGCATTTACTCCCCCCCCCCTCCCAGGGACCAGAATGACATAATCCATCCCATCACTCATGAAGCAGTGGGTGGTCCCTGCTGGGGAATTCCAAATAGAGCAAATCAGCTCATTGCCTTTAGTCCCCTGATCGGCTTCCTTGCCCTTCCCTGAACCTGCTCAGGGTTGTCTGAATTGTTCTTAAAGTTACGATGTCCAAAACTACCATTATTGTAAAATTGGCTGATGGGAAAGGCTGTTGGTTCACCTGGGGTGAAATGAACCAGTTCCATAAGAGAATCTGCTTAGAGATCAAATCGCTGGAGGAAAGGCAGTTGGCATTCCTCAGAATCGCATCTAGAAAGCAGGAGGGGTGGTGAGCAGAGCAGAATGGTAAACAGATGGCAGAGCTGGGCAGCTAATGCTCAGTCACACACACACACACACACACACACACACACACACACACACAAACAATTCCCCCCCCTCACATTTCAGAAACAGAGCTGGAGCCTGCTTGTCCCAGGCCAGCCAAGGCAAATTTCCTGTTCTTCAAACCCTTATACGCATTTTCCCCTAGCTCAGGGGTTTGCAAAGTCGGCTCTTTTAAGACTGGAGGACTTCAACTCCCAGAATTCCCCAGCCAGCTATGTTGGCTGGGGAACTCTGGGAGTTGAAGTCCACCAGTCTTAAAAGAGCCGACTTTGCAGACCCCTGCCCTAGCTATTTACTGATCTGGTAAAATAGAAGATTGCAACTGTCATGCAAATCAAGCTGACTAAATTGTGATGTATTTAATCTCAGTTATTTTTCATCTTACGTTCATAAAACCCCAAACTCCAGAAGGTAGGCATAAGATGCAGAAAGATCTTGACAACTTAAACATTGGGCATTATCTAACAAAATGAAATTCACAAAGTAAGGGTCTACATTTAGGCAAGAAAAACAAAATGCACAGGTACAGTACAGGTGGTACCACACTCAATAGTAGTAACTGTGAGAGGGATCTTGGAGTCCCAGTGGACAACCATTTAAAGATGAGCCAGCCGTGTGCAGCAGCTGCCAAAAAAGCCAACACAGTTCTAGGCTGCATAAATAGAGGGATAGAATCAAGATCACGTGAAGTGTTAATACCACTTTATAATGCCTTGGGAAGGCCACACTTGGAATACGGCATTCAGTTTTGGTCACCACGATGTAGAAAAGATGTGGAGACTCTAGAAAGAGTGCAGAGAAGAGCAACAAAAATTATTAAGAGACTGGAGAACGGTTGCAGGAACTGGATATGTCTAGTTTAATAAAAAGAAGGACTAGGGGAGACATGATAGCAGTATTCCAATATCTCAGGGGTTGCCACAAAGAAGAGGGCATCAAACTATTCTCGAAGGCACCTGAGGGTAGAACAAGAAGCAATGGGTGGAAACTAATCAAGGAGAGAAGCAACTAAGAACTGAGGAGAAATTTCCTGACTGAGAACAATTAACCAGTGGAACAAATTACCTCCAGAAGTTGTGAATGCCCCAACACTGCAAGTCTTTAAGAAGATGTTGGATAGCCATTTGTCTGAAATGGTATAGGGTTTCCTGCCTAAGCTGGGTGTTGGACTAGAAGACCTCCAAGGTCCCTTCCAACTCTCTTATTCTACTCTACTCTACTCTACTCTACTCTACTCTACTCTACTCTACTCTACTCTACTCTACTCTACTCTACTCTGCACAACCTTTATGGTTATGGAATTCATTCATTTTCTCGACAACAAGTCACAAATCACCCCATAGCTAGGTTAGAACATCCTATTACAATGGGGGAGGGAGGGGAGTAGGAGAGAAATCTTACCCAGGTAAATACCAGCGAGATTTAGTATATTATGCACCCACTATTTTTTTTTAATTTTTATTGAATCATTAAAAAGCAAAAGGTTACAGAATAAGACATTAAATGATACAAAGTGATTGCAGAGAGTATTACAATATAACTAGAGTTATAGCACTATAACTAACATTTACCACTTATTAATTTGATACATATCTCTGATAAGGCGGAAAAAAAAATATATGAAAGAAACCAGGACAAAGTGAAGGAGTGTAATCAAAGCATATAGAGATTCTAAATCAGCAATGTTAAGTCCGCTTCTTTAAATTCCTTTGTAGCCAAGCGTACCAGCGATCCCAGCACACATAGAATAGCGAATCTTGTTTGTCTCTCAATAGGCTGGTAAGCTTGTCTGCTTCTGCACAGTCCATAATTTTAGCGATTAATATTGTCTCTGATGGAATGTCACTGGATTTCCATTTTGGGGCAAAAGCAATTCTAGCTGCAATAATGATGTGGAGAGTTATTACCAATTAGATTTGTTTAAATTATCTGGTTTCATGCCTAGTAAGAACGTTTCCGGAATCAACTTAATTCTACAGCCAGTAATTTCGAAAAGCCAATTTCGGATTCTGGTCCAATATATTCCTGCTCGAGAGCAAGTCCACCAAGTATGGAAATAAGTTCCCAGAGCTGCCTTACATTTCCAACAGATCGGAGAGGTCTCTGGGAACATCTTCGATAATCTAGCCGGAGGAAGATGCCACCTATATAACATTTTGTATATGTTTTCCTTATATGCAATTGACATTGTTAATTTTAGAGTTTTTTTCCAAATTTCTTCCCATTTCTCGAGATCAATTGAGTGTTCCAAATTTCTCCCCCAGGCAATCATTGAGTCCTTAATCACTTCCTCTCCGATCCAACGCTCTAATAGGAATTTATAAAATTTGGACAAGAGCTTCTCATCGTTCCCTGTCAATATTTTGTCTAATTCTTGCAGAGAGTTATAGATTCCCCCCTTATTTCTATCCTTATCTACTCTAGATTGAATCAAATTGTAAGACCACCAGTCTAGGTCACAGCCTAAGGCGGGATTTCAATCTCCCTGCAGAATCCAACAGTTCTTGGTAAGTTAGGGGTGTAGTTCTGTTATAAAGAGTTGGGTACATCATCGCCTCTAGAAGCGATAGCCATCTCGGGGCCATCAAATAAAATGCATTTCTGACTCGTTCCCAAGTACTCATCAAAATTCTACGGAGGTAGTGTTCCATGAAATGTTTATATTTTTTGGGGTTCTCCTGACTCAAAAAGAAATGCCACCCCCGTTGCAAATTATGGCCCTCAATTATGAGGATTCTCCTCCTTCTTAACAAAGCCCAATCTCTAACCCAGGATAGAATGGCTGCTTGATAATAAAGATCCCACTTTGGTAGACCAAAACCTCCCCTAGCTGAAGATTCCTGGAGCATTTTCAGTTTTATCCTGGGTTTCTTATTCTGCCAAATAAATCTGCGTACGCAGTGGTCCAGAGACTGAAAAAACTTGGTATCTAATGGGGCTGGAGCGGTCTGGAAGAGAAAGACCCATTTAGGTAGAATATATGTCTTGACTGCTGCCATCCTGCCTAATAACGATAATTGTAGTCCCTTCCAGTTTTCTAGCCTCTCTCTAGTTTGGGTGAGGAGTTTTGAGTAATTGTCTTCTTTAATAGTGGAACACTTAGGGGAGAGCCAAATACCTAAGTATTTCACTTTTTTGGCTAATTTCTAATGTTTCTTCCAACTGCATCCTTTTAGTCATCAACAAATTTTTAGCTAAGATCTTAGTTTTTTCCTTATTTATTTTTAGCCCTGCTACCTTCCCATATGCCTCCAGCTCTTGCAGTAAAATCGGTCCCGATTCCAATGGATCTTCCAACACAAATATCAGGTCATCAGCAAAGGCTTGCAATTTATACTCCTCCTTTCTAAACCTTGGTCCTTTAATTCCTTGATTTCTTCTAATCACATCCAATAATGGTTCAAGTGTTAAAATGAATAATAACGGAGATAAGGGGCACCCTTGTCTAGTGCCTTTTCCTATATGTATCTTTTGGGACTCCTCACCATTAACAAGTATTTTCGCTACCTGTTTTGAATATATAGTTTGAATTGACTTGATAAACTTCTCTCCAAATTCCATTTTACTTAGTTGTGCAAACAAAAATCTCCAACTCACTCTATCAAAAGCTTTTTGTGCGTCTACGAAAACCAAAGCTGCCTCCCTATTGGAGTTACACTCATAATATTCCAATATGTTTAATATAATTCTCACATTGTCTTTAAGTTGTCTATGAGGTAGGAAGCCATTCTGGTCTCCGTGAATGTACTCGTTAAGAAAGGATTTTAATCTCTTTGCTAAAATTGCGGAGAATAATTTGTAGTCTGCATTAAGCAGGGAAATCGGCCTATAATTGCTTATCAGGGATGGATCTGTGCCTTCCCTTAATATTAGTGTAATATAAGCTTCAGACCATGAGACTGGCATTTGACCAAGGGACAGCACTTCGTTTCATACTTCAGTCAGGAATTTACCTAAGGTCTTGAAAAGAATTTTATACAATTCTACCGGCAGACCATCTGTGCCTGGGGTCTTCCCCCCTTTTTGTTCCCCTAAAACCAACTCTACCTCCTTCAGAGTAATCTCTGCATTCAATATTTCTTTGATAGCGAGGGGCACTTTCTGGGGGTCAGCTTTGTCTAAATAATCTCTGATATCCTGATCTTGTTCTTCCCCTGCTGTATATAAATTTACAAAAAAATCTTGTATTATTTCCCCTTTCCCTTCCTTATCTGCAATACACCTTCCGGCTTGGTTTCTCAGACTAATTATCCTATTTCTCTCCTGTTGTTTCTTCAGCCTATAAGTGAGCCATCTCCCCGCTTTATTAGCGTGTTCAAAATGCCTTTGTTTTGCCCATCTGATTTTAGTTGCCACTTCCTCCTGATCTAGCAAATTTAACTGGTGTCGAACCATTTTTTTTCCCTCCAGTATCTTTGAGTCTCCTGGGTCCACTAGCAATTTTGCCTCTACCCTTTCCAGCTCTTGAGCTAACTTCCTTCGTTTTAATCTCTCGGCCTTCCCTTTCCCAATCATGTGAGATGTTACTAACCCTCTAATCACTGCCTTCGCCGTATCCCAAATAGTCTGAAGGCTAGTGTCTTCTTTCTTATTGGTTCCAAAGAAGAACTCCATCTCCTCCTTTAATTTTTGGAGTAGATCTTTATCTTTTAATATCCCCGCATCCATCTTCCATCTCTTTGTTCTTCGCACTCCCCTCCATACTATCCTCAAAGGATTATGATCTGCCCAGTCATTTACCCCTATCACTATATCTGATACCTGGTTTCCTAGATCTACTGACATCCAACTCATATCAATCCTGCTTGAACAATGATGCCTGTGGGAGAAAAAAGTGCACTGTTTATTTCCCGGATTCCTTTCTCTCCAAACATCGCGTAGCTCAAATTCCTCTCTAATTCATTCACAAATTTTTGGTAGTAAATTCTTCCTTTTCCCAACTTTACCACTCTTTGAGATATAATCCAAATTTTGGTCTACTATGGCATTAAAGTCCCCGAGCAGGCAAATATGGTCATAATTTACCTCTATTAACTTCTGATATAACTTTTTGTAGAAACTTCCCTGATTTCCATTTGGTGCATAGATTCCAACCAATAAACATCGCCTTTGATTTATCATTACCTCCACCATCAACACTCTTCCCTCCTTTCCTGCATAGATTAATTTAGCTTCTAAATAGTCTTTTATATATATCGCCACCCCTTTCTTTTTCTGATCTGCCAATTCGACATACAGACTGCCCAATCTTTTACACTCCAGTAATGCTTTCTGATGGTCCTTAATATGAACCCCCTGTAAGCATATAATATCACAATTTTCTTTGATCAGCCGATCAAAGACCCTCTTTCACCCACTAATTTTTTAATTAAACTGGTTAATTACGTGATGTGGATGAAGCTTACATATGAACCTACAGAGCACAGAGCTGAATAATACACACAAACACGTTCTCCAAAATTCCCCCTTTGTTTTGCAAACAATTCTACCTCCCAACTTTCCTCATTGCATCAATGTAAGTACATCAGGTGCCTGAAAAAAGAAAGCATCAGATGGATGCAACTACCAAGGGACCAGTGCTGACAGCTCAGCCCAGCATTTCTTTGGTGAATAATTTTAATGGCACGCTAGTGAGAGAACTGAGGATGTTATCAAGCTGGTTTAATCCAGTTCATGTAAATTGGTTGTTGAATTGCTTCCGTTCACCCTGGGGTTCTTTTTGAGGGGTGCCACACTGGGTTAAGCTTATGGGTCTACACTAGGAAGCTCTAGAACAGGGGTCTCCAACCTTTGCAACTTTAAGTCTGAAGGATTCTGGGAGCTGAAGTCCTTCAGACTTAAAGTTGCAAAGGTTGGAGACCCCTGCTCTAGAAGACCAATAGACCAGGCAGCTTGGAGTAATTGGGTATTGATTAGGTTGCAAAACATTAGGTGGAATAAGCACTGTAACTTGTTTGCTGGGCTTCAGGATTAGAGGAGAGAGAGAGAATGGGAGAAGACTGGACGATCAATTATTAGTAGAAGTGGTTATTGCCTAATTTAACAGTGTTGTGCCCCATCAGCAGAGCTGGTGGCAGACTCAGATAGTGAGGAGGTTGCAGAGGAATATGGACCAGTCCTGGAGTCTGGGAAAGCCCTGATGAGCGCTCTGCATCGGAGGTAGAGATGCGGCCAGGGCTGTCCGACAGTTATCAGCTGCCTTCAGAGTTGGAGATCAGTGGGGCAGAAGAACAGCTGGAGCCTATTTTCAATGTGCGCATGCGCAGAGCTGCCAGGAGAAGGGAACAGCTAAGGAACAAGGGCCAACTTGAGGGTAAAGGCATAGGTGGACGATGAATAGCCACTCCCATAGGGAATAAGGGGAGGGGAGTTTGCAGGAGACAATTCCTGACAGTTAGAACAATTAACCTCTGGAACAGCTTGCCTCCAGAAGTTGTGAATGCCCCAACCCTGGAAGTCTTTAAGAAGATGTTAGATAGCCATTTGTCTGAAATGGTATAAGGTTCCTGCCCACACAGGGGGTTGGACTAGAAGACCTACAAGGTCCCTTCCAACTCTGCTATTGTATTGTATTGTATTATAAGTTCAATTCATTAGGGTGAAGATCTGTGCCGGACTTCTTGCCACTTAATTGCTGCTACAGCATGGCGTTTGGAAGATATCGGTCTGGCAGCTCTCCAAGTCTGATAAAGCTCTGTAGCTGTGAAATCTCATGAAAGACTATTTGCCGGGACTTTGCTGGAGAGGAATTCCATTTAACCTAAATAAAAGAGGTTTTATCAGGACAAAAAGTCTGCTTCATGATCTTGGGAAGCTTAGGTCAGAAGGAACAGAATAACAGAGTTGGAAGGGACCTTGGAGGTCTTCTAGTCCTGCTTAAGCAGGAAAACTCTAACATCATTTCAGACAAATGTCTGTCCACTCTCTTAAAAATCTCCATTAATGGAGCACCCACTACTTTTGGAAGCAAACCATTTCACTGGTCCATTGTTCTCAGCATCAGGAAATTTCTCCTTGGTTCTAGATGGATCTCTCGTGATAAATGTCCACGCATTATTTCTTGTCCTTCCTTCGGGTCCTTTGGAGCATAAGTTGATCCCCTCTTCCTTGTGACAGCCGCTCAAATACAGGAACACCACTATCATGTCACCCTAGTCCTTCCTTTCACTACACATGCCGAGTTCCTTCAATGTTTTAGCCTCAGCCCCTTAATCATCTTTGACAACACCCACGGGGAGGTTAAGCTGAGGTTGAAGGTAGCAAGTCCTTTTCTACAGCTCCAATTTCTGTGAGTCCTTAGTGATCTCTGAGCCTGGTTGTTGTTGTTGTTGTTGTTGTTGTTTTACATACTTTTTGTTACCCAGCTAAGTGCTAGGAAGGCTGGAGTTTTCTCTCTGTTTAATAAAACCTGGCCTGTGAATTCTGGTAGGAAACCTCCATTACTGACTCCTAGATAGTTTTAAATTTGGGATTTTTAATTCGGTTTTAGCACAGGTTTTTATTAGAATATGTTTTTTAAAAACATATGTTTTATTATGTTTTGTATGTATTTTAACATTCCTGTGCGCCGCCCTGGGTCCGCTTGGAGAAGGGCGGGGTATAAATATAATAAATAAATAATAATAATAATAATAATAATCTTCTCGGTGGTTCCTTGATTGAACTGTTGTCAGGGATGGGCTGCTGAGAGTTCACACAGGTTTGGGCGATTCTCTAGTTAAGGATCTGCCCAATCTGATGAACCTGCAAATCTCTCCTCTGGCTGGCCACCCTGCCCCTCTCAACCTACTCTGCCCCTCCCAGGAGTCTCCATGTGGCCCATTTGGTATGCCAGGTAAGTACAGGACCTGCGCAGAGGCTTGGGGAAGGCAAAAAACTGGCCTCCCAGAAGTTACAGAAGGCTGGAAATGGGCCTGTTTCTGGCTTTCGGAAGTCCTCCAGAGCCCAGTGAAGACTGTTTTCACTCTCCTGGAGGCTTGAGGAAAGCTGCTGGAGCCCGGGAGGGGTGAAAATGTCCCCCTCCTGCCATAGTGCAGGAGGGCAACTTGGCCATGGCCACCATGGCCACTCCTACCAGCAACTGGGCAGAGAACCCATTGCTACAATTTTTGAGGCCCACCCCTGGCTGTTGTTTACTATTTGACTGCGTAAGTCAGCAGTTCCTTGATTGGGATATTGTTTACGTCTTTCTAGCATGACTTTGCAGCACGAAATGCCTTCCAAGGTTTCCTTCTCGCCCCCAGAAGTAATTAAAACAAATGCCTGTTTTAAAATCAGCAATTGGATCCTTTACCAATGTGTCAGATTTATTGGTGAACAAAGGGGCATTCATTCCTTAGAAGGTCTGGAGGAAGATATATGAATCAATGCTGGAAGGGCACAGCTTGGAAGCGCCAGCTGCTGCTTAATGGAATATTCAGAGAGGAGCTTTTAAACAATAGCCAAGCACTTGTGTAGCCTGCAAAAGCTTCCCATTTCAGTTGTGCTGGCGTTTGTGGAACCAGCTGGGGCAAAAGTCCAAGGGACTCTAAATCCTGGAGAATGTTGCCAATCCTGATATGGAACCAAGGTCTGATTCATATATGGCAGGGTAGCTCATCAGCTTCCGCTGTAATTCAGAAGCCAGATCTGGGGTGGAAAGCCGAAATCCCTCCGACGTCTCCTACGCATAATTTCTTCCAGCTGCTTTCAAACAGATTTTCACCAAGCTGCTTGTTAATATTTCCACTCACAGGGGGAGCTTCCTGTGTGTGGAAATATTGTTTCCTCTTCCCCTAGAGCAGAGGTGGTATTCAGCCAATTCTAACAGGTTCTAGAGAACTGGTAGTGGAAATTTTGAGTAGTTCGGAGAACCGGCAAATAGGCTGGCCCCGCCCTCGCTGCCTCCCAGCCTCCCAGCTGATCTTCTTTTGTTGCCCTGAACAGGAGAACAGAGCTGGAAAGCAAGTTAGTGAGGTGGGGAGGGAATGGGGATTTTGCAATATCCTTCCCCTGCCATGCCCTGAAAGCCACACCACGCCCACAAAGCCACGCCCACAAAGCCATGCCCACAGAACCAGTCGTAAAATATTTTGAATCCCACCACTGCCCCAGAGCCAATAAGACACAAGATTCTGTTAATTCCAAGATCATCTTTACTTTCTTAGGTGCAGAAATAAGTTTTAACTTAATGACAGCTATTCAGACTGAAAATCAGAATTATACCCATGCCGGAATACAACAGTCATTTTACACACCAATATATTTTTTTAAAAAAATTGGTATGGAAATGTAGTATGCCTTTCCCCGCAAATGCTGAGGGATATATTTGGAAAATACAATCTCTGTCTACCTATTAGTTATTATCCATCTAAATATGCTGCAAGTGTTGTTGTCATGATCTTTAACTGACTAAAACAGTGCATCATAGGGCAACAACTTCGGAATCAAAGTACCCCAAATGCGTTAATTTACAGCAGGGGTCCCAAACCCCTGGGCTGTGGCCTACTACCAGGCTGCAGCCTGTTCACAATTCAGGCCACCAGGAGTGTTCTAATCGAGGCTTCAAGCATGAAACAAACTCCTGGTCCTGACAAAAACCCCTGTTATTAATTTACTGTGAATTCTGCTTATTCACATCCAGCAAAGTCTTTCGGGGGAGGATTTACAGTCACAGACCTTATCTGGCTTGGAGAGCTGCCAGGCAGATATCTACAAAACTTGGCAAGGCATCTCAGAGAGTCACAAACCAATTAACAGATCTAATTGTCTCCTGCAAACTCCAGTCCCCTTTTGCTCCTCTGGAATGGGCCATTCATCATCTGATCTTACTCCCAAGTTGACCCCTGTTCTTTATCTGTTCCCTTCATCTGGCAACTCTGCACATGCGCACACTGGGAACAGGCTCCAGCTTTTCATCTGCCTCACTGATGTCTGCCTCTGAAGGCAGCTGATAACTGGCATAGGCCCTGGCCCCCTCTCTGCCTTCAATGCAGAGCCTTCCCCAGACTCCAGGACTGGCCCATGTTCCTCCCCAATCTCCTCACTCTCTGAGTCTGCCACTAGCTCTGCTGGCCGATGGCCGGCCACAACAGGGAAAATGGGCAAGTGCGGGCATGTGAAACTCCACTTGCATGAGTGGTGGGCAAGTACAAGTGGGGCTTCACACATGAGTACAAGCCTGCTCCGTTCATGTGTGAAGCTCTGAACACGCAAGTGGATGGTGCATGTGCTCACTGCTCACACAAATGGAACTGTGCACACGCACATGTGCCTGCCATCACACGCCTGCCCCTCCCTTGTTTCAGGCCAGGCCATCAAGCTGGAAAGGTTGAGGACCACTGATTTACAGAATGTGTCCAAAATCTGGGTCCCATGATTCCTGAAGGAATTAAATTTGGGAAAGTTGTAACTGTTTCAGTGCTACGGTTCAGTGCTAGCTTCAAAACATACTCATGCTGATTTCACTTTTACTGCTTCTCAGTTTGCCAACGAACTATGGAAGGAAGGGAAGGGGGAATTGGAATGTGGGTTTTAAACAGCAAGCGGTCAAGCTGTGAGAACCAAGGTCACGTCAGCAGGTTTTTGCCAGACTTTCAAGACATCTTCTCACAACAATATTGTGACAATTAATCGGACACCATGTGACCTGCACCAGTAGGAGGAAGGGAGGATTCTACACTTTAATTATAGTGGACGGGAATTAGCTGGAGCTGGTTTTGCTTTTATGCTGTGCCGAAATGATGTACTCAATAAAGTTTTGCATGAAGTGATCAGCTTGTCTCATCAGTGCTTGCTGGGTTTGGTTCATTAGTTGGAACCTTGAAAGCTACTGGCTGTTGCTGTGAAGCTGCAGCGGTCACATGAACTTCAGTTCGATGTTCCATGACAGTTTCCCAGCCAGTCACATAATCCCTTCTTCCCTCCCCAAGCCAGCTGTAATCATTTACCTGCCAGATGGGATAGGATGGGAAGGGAAGGGAACCTCCATCATGCTTCCTGACCATGGCCCCCCAACACTCCCATGACCCACCTCCCTGCACACCTTCCCTGATCCGTGCCACTCTCTGCGTGCTTTCCCTGACCCATACAGCACTTTCTGCGTACCCTCCCTGACCCTCACATGGCTTCTCTGACCCTTGGCGCCTCTTACGTGTCCCTATGCACTGTTTCCAACCTGTATCCCACCTAAAGGCCATGGTGGAGCCTTGGTTAGTATTCAGTATTGCAGGCAAACTCTGCCCACAGACTGGAGTTTGATCCTGATGTGGCTTGAGGTTCCATCCTTCCAAGGTCAGTAAAACGAGGACCAGATTGTTTGGAGCAATATGGCTGATATTAGTAAACCACTTAGAGAGGGCTGTAAAGTAGTGGTGAAATGCATATTTTTACTACTGGTCCTGTGGGTGTGCCTTGGTGGGTGTGGCTTGGTGGATGTGGTAGGGGAAGGATAATACAAAATCTCCATTCCCTTCCCACTCTGGGGCCAGCCAGAGGTGGCATTTGCCGGTTCTCCAAACTACTCAAAATTTCTGCTACCGATTCTCCAGAACCTGTCAGAACCTGTCAGAACCTGCTATATTTCACCCCTGCATAAAGCACTGCAAAGCTGTATATAGGTCTAGGTGCTATTGCTAGTGCTATCACCGACCAAATACCCAACACCACTCTTTTCTGTCCTCCAAAACATGAAAGAAGTAAACCTGCTTTAATGAAGAGTGGAAAGATGCCGTATTCCATGAAGCCTAAAGTATTTCCTCCTTTTTGAGACACACAAAGTCTATTGGAAAAATACATGCTTTGTATTTTGGCATATATATATTCATTATTCTTCCTCCCGTCTATTGGATGGGTTGATATTTTTCATCCCAAACACACCTACTTCTCACAAGCGAGGAAGTAAAAACAATATTTATTACAGTGATCTCCCCACCACCACCAGACTCTGTGCTGTTCAGAGAACCTCCACATCCTGACTGGCTGGCCCCACCCACCCCACCCTGCTCTTCCCGGGAGTCCCCATGTGGCCTGTTTTGGATGCCGGTAAGTGCAGGGCATGCACAGAGACTCGAGGAGGGGAAAAAAATGGGCCTACCAGAAGCTTGAGAAGGCCGGCCTCCAGAGAGCCTCTGCAGCTGGGGGGGGGGGGCTCTCTTTTTATTATTATTTATTGGATTTCTAGACCGCCCCCTCTCCCCGAAGGGACTCCCAGAGGCTTGAGGAAAGTCTACAGAGCCCTGGGAGGGAAAAAATGCCCCTCCCCCATGGTGTAGGTGGTCATCTAGGCCACGCTCACTATGGCCACGGCCACCCAGCAACTTCGCAGAGAATGGCTTGCTAAAACTTTTTGAAGCCCACCCCTGCACCACTGCCATCTAGGCAGGGGTGGGTTTCAAAATTTTTAGAACCTACTCTGTAGGTATGGCCTATTTTGTGGGCGTGGCTTGGCAGTCATGTGACAGGGTGGGAGTGGCCACCTTTTAAAATGTGGTGAAACTCATTTAACAACGCTCTTGCTTAGCAACCAAAATTTTGGACTCAATTGTGATGATTCTTTCTTTCTTTCTTTCTTTCTTTCTTTCTTTCTTTCTTTCTTTCTTTCTTTCTTTCTTTCTTTCTTTCTTTCTTTCTTTCTTTCTTTCTTTCTTTCTTCCTTCCTTCCTTTCCTTTTCTTTCCTTCCCGTTGGGTCACTGGCAGCGGTGGGCCAGATTTACTTCCAGGTACGCCGGTGGAACCCCCTCTCACCGGTTCTCTAAATTTCACCAACCGGCTCTCGCGAGTAGGTGCGAGCCTGCAGAAATCCACCACTGCATCTAGGTGAACATGAGAAACAAATGGTTGATATAATTAAAGCTTATTCCACAATTAAGACAATTTAAAAGGTGTTAAAATACAGTTGGGTTCCTTCTCAAAGCCATTCAGTCACTTTGTCTTTTCTCCCCTTCTGTATATTATTTGCTGTTCTTAACGGAAATCACAAGCCTTGCGCTTCTTTCATTCCACTGAATCCTCTAGGCCCATAATAATTGTTTTGTGAATAATGGAGCCTTTAAAATTACCATGCAAGGAGGTTGTCAGCTGAATCATTGTTTCTTAAAAAATAATTGTCTCTACCGTTATGATTAATGCAGCTTTACAAGGCTAGCGCCTTCAAAAAAAGCATGCATCAAACCCAATCAACCCGTCAGGGGATTGGCTTAGAAAATAGAGGTAATGCTGTAATAGAATATTTGGTTTTTAAAATAAAATGCTCTGTAGATGCATATCTTGGCTTTGCAACCACTGTATACAATGGACGTTCACACTAGCCATTTGTCTGAAATGGTATAAGGTTCCTGCCCACGCAGGGGGTTGGACTAGAAGACCTACAAGGTCCCTTCCAACTCTGCTATTGTATTATTGTATTGTATTAAATAAAATGAAACATCAACATCAACTTACAACAGCCTAATCAGCTGTTATCACTGGAGCAGATATAATGACTTCACTTGCTCCACTCACTTCACTCCAATCCTAAATTAATCTGTTTTCCGCTTTTGCACAATAGATCAAAATGTAAAACTACTTAAGTGCGTTTAGTAAAACAATACACAACGGAGGATGTTAACTAAATTCAACAGCAATGTTACCTGACCACATCCCTTGGCCATTTTAGGACATTTTGAATGCTGCCGCCACCAATCTTCCTACAAACAAGCTGTCAGAAGAATAATGTGGGGCTCCAAATCAAGCCGGAGTTACACAAGGCAGCAGTGAGGAAAGAAGGAATATTTATTCCTAAAAGCAAAGAGTTTGCCTTTAGGAGCAGCTGCAGGGAAATGGGGTACAGCAGCAGACTTTTATAGGGGAACCTGTCCTGGGTCTAAGTCTCCAAGTTGTCAGGCCTGCACCCATCTTTTTTTTTGGGGGGGGGGAGATCTTTGTCTTGTCACACTTTCTTTTATTCTACTATGCATTTTCTATTGTGGGAAAATGGGAGTGGGGAATTGTACAGAGTTAGATGATATGCAGCCATAACAACATTCTTTCTAGAAAGTCAAGGTCATCCTTTGCCTTGGCACCTCTGCACCTGACCACAACTGGATGGGTGGAAGCTGCCAGCATGGCAGTGGAAGATTGGACCATGTGATGGATTTGTGGGTGTGGGGACAAGATCTTGAATTTTCAGCTAGGTGGGGAAAACTAGGAAATTTTCAGATTCAGGTTTTCCTAGATGGGCCAACATGGCCTTCTTCATAAATTGGAACTTTGAGGAATGATTTGCCTCAGACTCTGATTTAATTTTGGATGCTATTTGGAACCCTGACACAAGTGCTGATTCTAGGATGACACTTTAGGTGTGTGTGTGTGTGTGTGTGTGTGTGTTTAGTTATAGATGTATGCCAACAACTTGCTTAACCAAATCATGTGTATCCATGTGGCATGCCAAGCTTGGATAGCATTAACTTCGTGAGGTTACAGAAATCCACAAATACACACACTTCTTTCGATGGCTCATTTCAGTTTGTGCTCATTTTATGATCCTTTAAGCAGGGGAATCGTGTCCTCCTATCTGGGTTTAGAAATACAATATAGATTAATTGCCATCCATATCATGGATTCTTCTACAGCCAAGCTTATTGGATGAGAAGCAAAACATCTTGAAGGAAAAACAAAAAGTCCAATTGTCTTTTGAAAAAGCACTTTGGGGGGTAGTGAATTAGATAGTTTGGGAGAAAGAGAGTTAAGAATAGCTGGCTGGAGAATTCTGTGAGTTGAAGTCCACAAGTCTTAAAGTTGCCAAGTTTGGGAACCCCTGTTCTAATCTAGCACATATCAATACTAAGACAAATAATTGCTTGAGTTGGGCAAGATTTCTGCCTATAGGTGAGGAACAATAAACTGCTTAGAAGTAACTCTACCTGTCTTTCTTCTGAAGAAAGTTAGCACTTGCTCCTCTTAGAAGAATGAAATATTTTGGGCAATATTAAAAAGCCAGAATATTATATTTCCCTGGCTGATAAAAGAAGAAACATGTTTTAAAGATAGAAAGCAGCTCCCTGCCTCCAGCGGATATTTAAAAAGGACTGGTCCAGCCTATCTACAAAATAAAAGACCTTAGCTCCAGGGTGATAGGATTAAGACATTGCCCTCCAGGACATAATAGGATTATCTAGCTCACCACATGGCACCTGGGGATATTACATCACCCAGCACAGTTCAACCAGACTTATCTCAGACAAACTCCTAGGATTTGCACATGACCCCTACAACAACCAATAGAATATCTGCCCGTGGCACAGGAACAGGAAGCTCAAGTTCAAAGCCCAAGAGAGGGTATAAATAACACTCACTCTCAACTCCATGTGTTCACCTGCACCAGGCCCATGTGCTTGATGGCTCTACTCCAGTGGTGGGTTCCTACCGGATTTGACTGGTTCAGCCGAACCGGTAGTGGATTAGCAGCGTGGGTCACTGGAACTGGCAGGCCTGCTATGCCCCCCAAACCAGTTCCCCAGTTGTCGCCACCACCTTGTTTTTCAGTGCCACACATGTGCAGAACAATTTTAATTGCACCGTGCATGCATGCGCAGTGCACATCAAGCACTCACGCACACGAAGCGGACACACGAGTGAACCAGCAGTAGTACCAGCCGGAAACCCTCCCCCCCTTGTTCTGTTCCCTTAAACCATCTTTCCAAGCAGCCTCCATGCTTCCTGTGTCTTTCTCCCCATTTGGAACTGAACCCAGTTGGACATTTCTTCCAACACTTGGTTCTCAGGGCCTGACATTAGGTGACTTAAAGCAATTCAATAGTAAGGTTTCCTACCGAGGCTGCTTTCCCAGATATGCTGACACTCCTCAGATGCAAAGGCCCAACGGATCCTCATGCAAAATCATCATCCTTCCTGAGTCTTCTCCCAGGCCCAGCCAATTCTTACTTGGCCTCCCTGACAGCCAAGATGCAAATCAATCCGTGTCAATGCAGCCAATGGGAACGATGGAGGAAATGGGGCCTGAACCATGGCTTCAGATTTTAAATCATGATCGGAAAGGGATTTTGCCAGGTGTATAATTTAGTGGTTGTGAGGTAAGAGATGGCGGACGCTCCTGCAAAGATTAGCAGATAACTAATCCCTTGGATCTCAAATTGCTTAAATCCTCTAAGACGGGTCTGCAAAGTTGGCTCTTTTAAGACTGGTGGACTTCAACTCCCAGAATTCCCTATGCTGGCTGGGGAACTCTGGGAGTTGAAGTCCACCAGTCTTAAAAGAGCCAACTTTGCAGACCCCTGCTCTAAGAGACACAGCTCAGGGAGAGCTGACTTCTTAGAGTTCAGACCTCCAATTTTAAATTCCACAGACACAACAGCACAATCTTTATGTTTGTCAGGCAACCAATTATTTATGGCTTCTAATCCAATGCCACAGGATTGACTGCTGCCACTGCGGGAGAAATCTCTCTCTCTCCCCCCTCCCTCCCCCCCCCTCTTGTTTCTTGCAACATTGATATACAGGGGTTTTTTTTGGTGGGGGGGGGTGATTCTTTTTTAAGATTGATCAACGGGTTTGGCATTGTCCTCCAATGAACCTAGGAGACTGCTGAGCTCAAGGTGGGTGGTGAATTTGCTTTACACTCTCACAGGTCACTGACAGCAATCACATTCTGCTCATCCTTTTGGGGTGCATATTAGAACAAAACAGAGGAGTAGAGTGTAGAGCAGTGATGGCTAACCTTTTTTGGCTTGCATGCCAAAAACAGGGGAAGCGCGGGGTGTGTGTGCCTTCCATGGGTGTGCGTGTCTTGCATGGGTGTGCCACACCCATAATGCTATGTGTGCGACCCGCTGCTTTTGATGCACTTTCTTTGCCCTCCCCAGGCTCCAGAGGCTTTCTAGGAGCCTGGGGAGGGTGAAAACAGTCTTCCCCCACCTCCAGAGGCTTCAGGAGCTTCCCTGAAGCCTCCAGAGGGTGAAAAATTGCCTCAAAAGAAGGCCTAAATCAGCTGGCGGACACACATGCGCGCTGGAGCTGACAGTGCAACGCCTTGCGTGCCCTAAGAAATGGTTCCACGTGCCACCTGTGACACCCGTGCCATAGGTTCGCCATCATGGGTGTAGAGTGTAGAGTGTAGAGTGTGAGTGGAAAGGAACGGAACAGAACAGAGTCTCTAGAAAGAGTGCAGAGAAGAGCAACAAAGATGATTAGAGGACTGGAGACTAAAACATATGAAGAACAGTTGCAGGAACTGGGTATGTCTAGTTTAATGAAAAGAAGGACTAGGGGAGACATGATAGCAGTCTTCCAATATCTCAGGGGCTGCCACAAAGAAGAGGGAGTCAGACTATTCTCCAAAGAACCTGAGGGCAGAACAAGAAGCAATGGGTGGAAACTAATCAAGGAGAGAAACAACTTAGAACTGAGGAGACATTTCCTGACAGTTAGAACAATTAATCAATGGAACAGCTTGTCTCCAGAAGTTGTGAATGCCCCAACAGTGGAAGTCTTTAAGAAGATGTTGGATAGCCATTTGTCTGAAATGGTATAGGGTTTCCTGCCTAGGCAGGGAGTTGGACTAGAAGACCTCCAAGGTCCCTTCCAACTCTGCTATTGTTTTATTGTACAATGCAACCCATAAAGGAACGGAACGGAACGGAACAGAATGGAACGGAACAGAACGGAATGGAATAACAGAGTTGGAAGGGACCTTGGAACTCATCTAATCCAACCCCCCTGCCTAGGCAGGAAACCAGACACCACTTCAGATAAATGGTTATCCAAAATCTTCTTAAAAACTTCCAGTGTTGGAGCATTCACAGCTTCTAGAGGCAAGTTGTTCCACTGATTTAATGGTTCTCATTTCTCCTTATTTCTAGGTTGCTTCTCTCCTTGATTAGTTTCCATCCATTGCTTCTTGTTCTGCCTTCAGGTGCTTTGTGAAAAGCTTTTGTGATGCATGGAGTTTCTAAGCCAATGCAGGGTTTAAATTGTGATAAAATGCAGAAGGAATAGAAGGCGGAGTGATTATGCAGATAGAGCTACAGGTGAGGTTGCTTTCAAGATTGTGACCAATTGGTAATGTGATAAAAATCTAATTTGAGTCTCAAAGTTTGTTGAGATTTTTTTTGAGAGAGCCTGATGCCTTTGATGTATGTGAATTCCGCACTTTTTTTTTTTTTGCATTGTTGTTTCCATTATGGATGCAACATTTTATGATATGTAATATATTATGGGTATTAAACTCACTGCATCACGTTGCTGTCATGATGTTCCACAACATTTTTCTTTTTGCGGAGTTGGGATGGGTGTGGCCTGATTGTGACATATCCAGCCTGTGGGCCCACCAGTTTGATACCCCTGCAATAGAGTATCTATGAGATTAAAATGCTCTGTTTTTAGTTTATCCTTATTTTAAGTCCTGATGGGAATCCTTTCCTGCACCAGAAGGTCTTGATCATAGTCAATCATGCCTTGGTCACTTCCTGTTTGGATTACTGCAATGCGCTGTACATGGGGCTGCCCTTGAAGACCACTTGGAAGCCTCAACTGGTCCAGAACGTAGTGGCAGATATAGGAAGTCCTTAACTTATGACCCCAACTGAGCCCAGCATGTAAGTTGCTAGGTGAGTTTTGACCCATTTTATGATTTTTCTTGCCACGTTTGTTAAGTGAATGACTGCAGTCATTAAATTAGTAACACGGTTGTTAAGTGAATCTGGTTTCCCCATTGATTTTGCTGGCCAAAAGGTCACAAAAGGTAAACGCATGACCCCGAGGCACTGCAACCGTCATAAATGTGAGTCAGTTGTCAAGCATCCAAATGGAAATCATGTGATCATGGGAATACTGCAATGGTCATAAGTGTGAAAAATAGTCACGACTCACTTTTTTTCAGTGCTGTTGTAACTTTGAATGGTTACTAAGCAAGCTGTTGTAAGTTGAAGACTACCTGTAGATCAGTGGTGGCATTCCCTTACCTTTGCTACCGGTTCACAAATGTGAGCGCGCTTGTGTGCGTGCTCACATACCACCTTCTGCGCATGCACAGAATGTCGCGCATTACATTGGGGTAAGTGAGCACAGCCTCCAGCAGCCACCACTACCGGTAAGAACCAGCTGAATACCACCTCTGTTGTAGATGTAGAGCCAATTTGCTTATCCCAATATTTATGGCAATGATTCTCAATCACAACAACCTTAAGATGCATGGAGTATGTTAGGATTTTCAGCCTTATATTGGGTTGACAATATATATGAGCCTATGTTCTTAAGGAGTTATGTAGCTTTAAGAATTGTCTTTGAATTCTGATTGGCTGTGCTGCTCAGCTTTACCATATAAGCAAGGCAGGAACACAGTCAATTCCCTTTTCGATTCCCTGTGCTGAGGAGCTGGAGCTGTGAAGAAGAAGGAGTATTGTTTTGCATCACTGTGAGATAATTGAGTGTTTGGTGTTGGACTGTTATTGTGTTTGAGAAGTTAGTCGGAAGAAGTATTTTAGTTGCTACAAAGTAAAGACTATCTATTTTCTTACTATCACTGTTTTAGAGTTTGTTTGTGGTTACAACAACGTATCTCTTTACTGTCCGGTGAATTACACTATTCCGTATTTATTTGCTAACACTGGTTAAGGGACCAGAGTTGTGACACTGGTTCTGAACCCAGAGTTGCTGACCGAGTTCAATTCTCAGAATTCCTCAGTCAGTGTGTCAGGGTCCCAAATAGTGAATTTCCAAAATTAAATCAGAGTCCAAGGCAAAAGTATTGCTCAAAGTTCCAATTTATGAAGAGAGCCATGTTGTCCCATCTGGGAAAACCCAAATCTGAAAATTTCCTAGTTTTCCCCACCTAGCTGAATATTCAAGATCTTGCCCCCACACCCACAAGTCCCTCACATGGTCCAATCTTCCACTGCCATGCTGGCAGCTTCCACCCATCCAGTTGCGGTCAGGTGCAGAGGTGCCAAGGCAAAGGATGACCTTGGCTTTCTAGAAAGAATGTTGTTATGGCTGCATATCATCTAACTCTGTACAATTCCCCCCTCCCATTTTCCCACAATAGAAAATGCATATTTGCAGAATTTTGTTATGGCAGGCCAAAGATTAAAAAAAAAAAAAAAAAGATGGCTGCACGCCTGACACTGTGTTGGCTGGGGAATTTTGGGAATTGAAGTCCATACCTCTTGCTGAGGTCAAGAAACACTGATTTAACTAGCATACTTTATGTTCCCTGGATTATGCTGGATTGTCACAGCATTGGGATTGTTTCTTTGTTAAACCCTTGGATATATTCAAGTATCTCTGTATTCTAATGATCAATTTTTCAAAATATGGTCTTCCCGCATATCCTGAACTGTAATTTATGACAGGCCCTTAATGAAGTATTGACTTTCCTATAGGAAAACAAGAAATAGCTGTAACTATATCAAGTATTTTGCTTTGAGATATTCTTCAAAACAGACAAGAACCTTAGCCAGGTCTATCCTTTATCCTAAGCTATAATGAGGATATATAGCTAGGCATATTTTCTATTACTCTTCAGCCAGCAAAGTAGATTTCCTAAAGAATGTACAAAGTGTAGCAATAAACAAATATCAGGCCTGGATGAGTTTGATAATCATGAACCAGACAACTAAATCAGGGGTGGGATTGAAAAAATTTAGCAACTCTTTCTCTGCCCGGTTGCTGGGTGGGCGTGGCCATGAGGGTGTGGCCTACTCAGTCTCCTGATGGAGGGGGGGAGCATTTCCGCCCTCCCTGGGCTTTGGAGGCTTTCCTCAAGCCTTCAGAAGGGCAAAAAGCCTCCCGCGGTCTCCGGAGGCTCTCTGGAAGCCAGAAACAGGCCTCTTTCCAGACTTTCAAAACTTCTGGTAGGCCCGTTTTTCACCTTCCCAGAACCTCCATGCAGGTCCTGTACTTACTTGGCATGATGAACGGGCCACGTGGAGACTCCTGGGAGGGGAGAGGCAGGGTGGGTGGGATGGGGCAGGGTGGGTGCGGCCAGCCAGTCCTTGCAACAACTGGTTCAGCAAACAAGGTGCAAATTAGCATCCAGTTCACTTGAACTGGTGCGAACCGGCTGAATCCCCACCCCTGAACTAAATCATGACACTGAGAGCAGAACCACAGAAATATCCAACTCTAGAAAAAGGGAGGTGTTCCTTAGCTCTATGTCCTGTAGGTTCATATATAAGCTTAAATCATACAATATAACTAACTAGGTCAGTGGTCAGCAAACCGCGGAGGGAGAGAAAGATAGACAGAGACACAGAATGAGTGATTAAGTGAGTGAATGCGACACAGACAGATAAACACACACACATAGAGTGACAGAGATGGGTGGACGAAGGAGAGAGAGACAGAGATAGAGAGACAGAAAGAAAAAGAGAGAAAGAGAAAGAAAGAAAAAGAAAGTGGGAGAGAGAAAGAAAGAAAGAAAGAAAGAAAGAAAGAAAGAAAGAAAGAAAGAAAGAAAGAACTTATGACCACAATTGAGCCCAAAAGTTTGGCTGCTAAGCAAGACCATTGTTAAGTGAGTTTCACATTTTCCAAGTTGGCCACGCCCACCCGGTCACATGACCGCTGAGCCACTCCCACAAAACAGGCCACACCTTCTGGCTCTCAAAAGAAATTTCAATTGTGGTATTGTTCATATTTGGCTCTGTTGACTAATGAGTTTGCCCACCACTGAACTAGGTGAGTGAAAAACCTAGCGGGTACATAATAGGTATGGCTAGTCTAGAGAAAAAAAGGACTAGGGATGACATGATAGCAATATTTCAATATTTGAGGGGCTGCCACAAAGAAGAGAGGGTCAATTTGTTTGCAAAGCACCAGAAAGCAAGACATGAACCAATGGATGGAGACTAATCAAAGAGAGAAGCAAGGAGAAACTTCCTACCATGCTTTCCTGAAAATAAGACAGGGTCTTATTTTCTTTTTACCCCTGAAATAACCTTATTTTCAGGGAGGTCTTATTTTTGAGGTGCAGGAGGTGGCGAGCTTGGTCACCTCATGGCTACTGCTGTATTGTAATATTTTCAGGGAGGGCTTATTTTAGCTCATCCGCTCCAAAGCCCAATTAGTCACCTGGAGGAAGTTGATTATCTAGACCCGCGCCAGTCCGGCTTCCGGCCCGGTCACAGTACCGAGACGGCATTGGTCGCGTTGGTGGATGATCTCTGGAGGGCACGGGATAGAGGTTGTTCCTCTATCCTTGTCCTATTAGATCTCTCAGCGGCTTTTGATACCATCGACCATGGTATCTTATTGCACCGATTGGGGGGGTTGGGGCTGAGAGGCACCGTTTTACGGTGGTTCTCATCCTACCTCTCTGGTCGGTCGCAATGGGTGTTGGCAGGAGGGCAGAAGTCGTCCCAGAGGCCCCTCACATGTGGGGTTCCTCAGAGGTCGGTCCTCTCGCCACTCCTGTTCAACACCTACATGAAGCCGCTGGGTGAGATCATCCGTGGTTTTGGGGTGGAATACCATCTGTACGCTGATGACACTCAGTTGTACATATCCACCCCAAACCACACCAACGATGCCGTCAAGGTGCTGTCCCGGTGTCTGGAGGCCGTACGGATCTGGATGGGTAGTAACAAACTCAAGCTCAACCCGGCCAAGACCGAGTGGCTGTGGTTTCCGGCACCCCGGTTCAGCCAGATAAGTCCAACACTGGCCATTGGGGGCGAACAACTGGCCCCCGTGGAGAGGGCGCGCAACTTGGGCGTCCTCCTGGATTCCCGGCTGTCCATGGAGGACCATGTGGCGGCCGTGGCCAGGGGGGCGTTCTATCAGGTACGCCTGATACGCCAGTTGCGCCCCTTACTGGACCGGGGAGCCCTTCGCACAGTCACTCAAGCGCTTGTGACATCCCGGCTGGATTACTGTAACGCTCTCTACATGGGGCTCCCCTTGAGGTGCACTCGAAGGCTACAGTTAGTACAGAATGCGGCCGCGCGGGTGATTATGGGTGCCACAAGGCAAACCCACGTAACACCTCTCCTGCGCGAGCTGCACTGGCTGCCTGTGGCCTTTCGAGTGCGCTTCAAGGTGCTGATGACCATCTTTAAATCGCTCCATGGCTCGGGGCCTAGCTATATACGAGACCGCCTCCTGCCCCATACATCCCTTCGTCCGATCCGCTCCCACAGAGAGGGTCTTCTTCGGGTGCCGTCGACGGGGCAATGCCGGTTGCCGACACCCAGGGGAAGGGCCTTCTCTGTGGCGGGCCCGACCCTCTGGAACGACCTACCCCCCAACCTCCGTACTATCTTGGACCTCCGCCTCTTCCGCCAACGTCTTAAGACGTATTTATTCCAACAAGCCGGCCTAGGATAGCCCCCATTTCTGACTTTTTAAGAAAATAATTTATAATTGGCAAGGGTTTTAACATTGGGTTTTAGCACGGGTTTATTAATTTAATACATTTTAATAGATATTTATTGTATTTTGTGTTTTTAAATAATGCCTGTGCGCCGCCCTGGGTCCTAACAAGGAGAAGGGCGGGGTATAAATTTAATAAAATAAATAAAAATATTATTTGGGGAGGTCTTATTTTCAGGGAAACAGGTTAACAGTGAGGACAATTAACCAGTGGAACATCTTGCCTTCAGAAGTTGTGGGTGCATCATCACTGGAGGCTTATAAGAAGAGACAACCACCTATCTGAAATGGTATAGGGTCTCCTACTTGAGTAGGGAGTTGAACTAGAAATACTCCAAAGTCCCTTCCAGCTGATTAATATACTATGGGGTTGTTGAACTTATTTTATAGTAAATGAACTAACTCACTTTACCAAATATAGAAAGGAAAATGGTTTCTGTCTTCTTGTTTACTTCGTACAATGTCTTCTCATGATTGTGTGCTGATATGATCCATGCAATCACAGAGTTATAAGGGTGACATTTAAATCAGCAATGTACTGGTGGTCCTTACAACTCATTATTGGGGCCAGAATTTCCTTTGCTAAGCAAGCAGGTTCTTAAGTGAGTCATGCCTGGTTTTATAGCCTTTTTTGCCATGGTGTTAAGTGAATAACTGCAATTGTTAAGTGAATCCCTTGATCATTAAGAGAATTTGGCTTCTCTCATTGACTTTGCCTGTTGGTAGTCATCTGGGAAGATCACAAATGGCAATTACATGATTTCAGGATGCTGCAATTATTGTAAAGACATGTAACACCCTTTCCCCCCACCCCTGGAGGTTTGGTTGTAAGCGCAAGAACTGATTGTAAGTAATGTTTTTCAATCCCATTGTAGCTTCAACCAGTCACTAAACCAATAGTTGTAAGTCAAGGATTAAAAAGTTTGCAGGATCAAACTTCGGGAGAGGGGGGGAAGCACCAGTGCATTCACAGAATGCAGGATATATACTGCATGGACGTCAAACCTGCCACATCACATTGTTGTCATGTGACATTTCAATGTGTTTCTCCCCCTTGCAGAGCTGGGGTGGGCGTGGCCTCCACGTGACGCATCCAGCCCACAGGCTGCCAGTTTGACACCCTTGATATACTGGAAGAAAGAATATAAAAAGGGGACGGATGGAATACATATCTGGGGCAGTGGTGGGGCCTGCATCCCGTTCCAACCTGTATGGTTGGAACGGGCCCAGTAGCATCCACATGGACGGGCACAGCACACGTCTTACTGCCTCTGCGAGTCTCTGCAACACTCCAGCTGCTCAGCGGAGTGTCACGCAGGCGCTGTATGTGCCATGCATGTGCGCAGATGTGCGGAAGCCTTAAAAGACAGATAAACAGCTCGGGCGGGCAGGCGGGCCCTCTGGAGCACCATACCAGAATGGTATCCAGTGCTCCAGGCAGGCTCCAGTATGTCCGTACTGGGGCGTACCACCTGCAAACCCACCACTGATCTGAGAGAAGAGTTAGTCGGAGGAGTCGGAGGAGCCAGCCAACCTGTTGTGGTTGATCTCACAAACTCGCCCAATCCTCAGAATAGCAATAACATTTAGACTTATATACAGCTTCGTAGTATTTTACAGCCCTCTCTAAGTGATTTACTAGAGTCAGCATATTGTCCCCAGTAAGGAAGGATGGAGGACTGAGTCAAACTTGAACCTGTGAAAATTGAACTGCTGTGTTCTGACCTAGGCAGACCCCTTGTCCTGACAAAAAATCCTTTTTATTGAGTTACTGTGAATTCCTTTCATTCACATCCAGCAAAGACTTTCAAGGGTGAATATACAGTCACAGACCTTATCTGGCTTGGAGAGCTGCCAGGCCATTATCTTCAAAACTTGGCAAGGAGCCTCTGAAAGTCATGAACCAACTAAGCGAACTAATTGTCTCCTGCAAACACCCCTTCCATTTCCCTTCACTTTTATTCCCTATGGGAGGGGCCATTTATCATTCACCTGTGGCCTTCCTCCCAAGTCTGTCCTTGATTTTTAGCTGTTCTCTTTGTCTGGCAACTCTGCGCATGTGCACACTGGGAGCAGGCACCAGCCTTTGTCTGCCTCAATGTTGTCGCACTTCAAAGGCAACTGATAACTGTCAGGCCTCATCTCTGCCTCTGATGCAGAGCCCTCATCAGAGCCTTCCCCAGACTCCAGGACTGGCCCATGTTCCTCACCAACCTCCTCACTGTCTGAATTTGCTTCTAGCTCTGCTGCCTGTTGGCCGACCACAACATGCTGGCAGTTGACAGAGTTAGTCTGTAATACTGCGTTCTAACCACTGCGCTACCACAGCTCAGTGGAAGAACCAACTTACAGCTTCCTATACTTAAATAATATTTTAAAAATGGCAAAGGTCAACTGGGGTCAGAGAGTCCAACAAGTACCAAGAAAGCTAACCAGGGAACCGTTTTGATTTCAGGAACCCACCAATGACCCCCAAAACAAAAGCATCCTGGCGATAGCCCAGCTCCACACCTGGATTGTTGTTAGAAGTGCCAGTTCAATCCACTGCTTGAGCAGAACCCTAAATGATTGGATGCCATCTCAGTTCATTGGCGGAGCAGAGTTGCATGGTTTCCAATCTGTTCCATAAGCTGCCAGCCTTCTGCGAAACATTTTGAACAATGCTACAGGCGACAGCAGAACAAGGAGGAAATATCCCACTTTATCAGAAAGTTCTGCCTGTCTGGGTTAGACAACACAATGTTTATTAAGCACTAATTAAAGGTAATAGTAGAAAATTAATACAACTTTATACATTAAAAAAAAAAGTTCTGCCTGTATAAAATTAGATTGGTGTTTCTTAAATGTGGCCACTTTAAGATGTGTGCGTTTCAACTGAAAGTGTTAGTCAACCGGTTCAGACTGGTTTGAGCGAACTGGTAGCGGAAATTTTGAGTAGTTCAGAGAACCGGCAAATATCATCTCTTGTTGGGCCCACCCTCCCGCCCCTGTCATTCCCTATCCCAGTGATGTCGAACCTTTTTAGCCTCAGGTGCCTAAAGCACACAGGCTCACACTATTGTGCACGTTTGTGTGCCCACCCCCATAATTTAATGTCTCCCATGCTGTGCCCCCTGAGAATTCATGTGTGACACCCCCTGCTGTCCAGCACATGTACACATGGGGAGGGCAAAAATGGCCTCCCCCAGAGGCCGGAAACAGCCCGTACTCTGACTTCCAGTGGGCCCGGTAGGTCCATTTTTCACCCTCCCAAGGCTCCAGAAGCTTTCTAGGAGCCTGGAGTGGGCCAAAAAAAGCCCAACACACAAACCGGAAATTCAGGAATAGACTTCCAGGTTGCCCATTGGGCCATTTCTCTTCGTCTGGAGGCTTCAGGAGGGCAAAACCTGGCTAAAAATCAAGGCCGAAAATCATCTGGCCAGCATGCTCATGTGCGCTGTAGCTGACAGGGCAACGCCTCGCATGCCCTCAGAAATGGCTTTGCGTGCCACCTGTGGCACCTGTGCCATAGGTTTGCCATCATGGCCCTATCCTATAGTCCCTTATTTTTTAGCTCAGCTGATTCGCACAGCAGAGTGGATTGGCGCGGTCTTTGAGAGCTGCACACAAGGGCATGCAAAGCACGCTTCATAGAACTAATAGGAAAAGATTTGGAATCCCACTAGTGGTTTCAAGCCCCAGAATCCCCCAGCCAGGCAGAAACACTGTATTAAATTCATCCTCACACTACGTGACTTTGTGGTAGACCACAAGAAGACTCCATAAGTTTCAAGAAGCAGAAAAATGCCCCTTGATCTGGCTTAATCCCACTCACTCATCTTTTCACCTCACAATCTCTCTCCGTCTGTCTCTCCTAAACCAGTGTTTAAGATGAAGGGGGTGGGGAACTTCAACTCCCAGAATTCCCCAGCCACCCATGCCAGCTGGGGAATTTTGGGAGTTGAAGTTCCCCAACCACCCCCTCCATTGCTCGCATTGGTTGATGATCTCTGGAGGGCCAGAGATGGGGGTTGTTCCTCCATCCTGGTCCTATTAGACCTCTCGGCAGCTTTTGATACCATCGACCATCCCGGTGTCTGGATGGGAAGGAACAGACTCAAGCTCAACCCGTCCAAGACTGAGTGGCTGTGGTTACCGGCGCCCCGGTTCAACCAGTTGACTCCATCACTGGCCATAGGGGGCGAACATCTAGCCCCCGTGGATCAGGCACGCAACTTAGGCATCCTCCTGGATACCCGGCTGTCGATGGTAGACCATGTGACAGCCGTGGCCAGGGGGGCATTTTATCAGGTTCGCCTGGTGCGCCAGTTGCGTCCCCTATTGGACCGGGACACCCTTCACACAGTCACTCATGCACTTGTGACGTCCCGTCTAGACTACTGCAATGCTCTCTACATGGAGCTCCCCTTGAGGTGCACCCAAAGACTACAGCTGGTCCAGAATGCGGCCGCGCGGGCAGTTCTGGGAGCTACCAGATACTCACACATAACACCACTCCTGCGTGAGCTGCACTGGCTGCCTGTGGCCTTTCGGGTGCGTTTCAAGGTGTTGGTCACCATCTTTAAAGCGCTCCATGGCACAGGACCTAGTTATTTGCGGGATCGTATCCTGCCCCATACATCCCTTCGGCCGATTCGCTCCCACAGAGAGGAACTTCTCCGGGTGCCATCTACTAGGCAATGCCAGCGGGCGACGCCCAGGGGAAGGGCCTTCTCTTTGATGGGCCCGACCCTTTGAAACGACCTACCCCCCCGATATTAGAACTACCACGGACCTCCGCTCCTTCCGCCAAAAAGTTAAGACCTATCTGTTCCATCAGGCCAGCTTGGCCTAATTTATGCTCCTCGCCCCAGTCTGTAGTTTAAATTGTTTTATTTGGTTTTAATAGGAGATAGTTTTTAATGTTTTATAAATTTTAGTACAGGGTTATTTAATTCGGTTTTAATTATGTATGTATTGTTATGTTTTTAGATGTTTTTAATTTTCCTGTACATCGCCCCGAGTCCCTTCGGGGAGAGGGGGCGGTTTAGAAATTTAATAAATTATTATTATTAATTATTATTATCTTAAAGTTGCCAAACTGAGAAACACTATTCCAAAGCAAGGCAGAGCTGTCCTTTTCCCCCCACTTTCCCAGAAAGCCTCTTCTGTGCCTTTAAAATTCCCCTCTCTTTTTCCAAGCAGAGCCTCAGTTCCTTCAAGACCATCCAAATCTATTTTTAGCCATAGCACCACCAGGGTCCCTTTCGTGGAATGTCAGCGGTCCTTTCAATTACTACCAGCCGGGATTCCATCCAAAACTCTCTTCAGGTGCCTTTAACTCCAGCTGTTTTCTGTCTTCCTCCTTGCAAGGTAAGCCCTTGCTCCTTTTTCTGGTTCTGCTGCAATGATTTCCAGCCTTTGGAAAAGAAATCAGCTTCCTTTCCCCCTTTCTGTGTTCTGGAGGAGAAATGCACCAAAGCTCCCACTTTTCCCCCATTTCTTCTCTTTCTATATATATGGAGGAAAAAAACACCCTCAAAAATACAAGATTGGGGATTGCTTTGGGTAAGCTTAAAAAATGCCGGGTGCATAAAACTCAGCTGGATCCAGTTTTTAACCCCCCTCTAGGATGGTTGGGAGGGACAATTTGCAAAAAGAAAAGAAAAAAGCACACCTACACACACAGAGGCAGGGTAAGTTGTAGAAATAATAAATAAAAAAAAGTATTTGGACTTTATCGGATCATCCTAGCCTTATTTGGAGAGCTGAGGAAGAGCGAGGGAATTTTTTCCCCCACCGCTCGAAACATCATTCAGATTTTTATCTTCCTTTTCTCGGATGGCACTGCGAGCGAGGTTGTTTAGATGGAATTTATGAAAGTCTAAAATCCCCAGCACGTGCTGGAATTGGCTGTGTGCTTCATATCCTTGCAGAGGAAAACAGAGAGTTACCATAGCTCTGTCCATGCCTCCATTTCCTGGAAAGGGACATTCAAACATGGCCAGGGAAGGGCTTGCTGAATGACTGTGAGCCGTCTGGACATTTAGGCATTTGAGCATTCAAACAGCTGACTGGTATGTGGTCTCCTGCTTGAGCAAGGGGTTGGACTAGAAGACCTCCAGGATCCCTTCCACCCAGTTATGGTATGTTCCGTGTTCTATCGCCTGTCTCTTTAACTGTAAGTCCCAGGGTGCTGAGTGTGGCTTACTTACCAGCCACTCCCCATGGGGTTGCAATGTAAACAAACAGAATTCTAAGGCTTTTAAAACTCACTTTGCATTGTTTATTGAAGCAATAGTAAGCACAAATTGTTCTCAATTCAACCTTTATTTATTTATTTATTTATTTATTTATTTATTTATTTATTTATTTATTTATTTATTTATTTTTAAAATTTCTATACCACCCTTCTCCCTTCCGGGACTCAGGGCGGTGTACAGGTAGCAATAAAATCAATGATAAAAAATACATGAAATATATATTTTAAAATGTATTAAATAATACGCCTGTACTAAAACCATTAATAAAATCTACTAAAACCATTTAAAAATTATGCCAGGCTGGCCGCATGAAATAGATAGGTCTTCAAAGCCCGACGGAAGAGGCGCAGGTCCGTGGTCGTGCGTAAGTCGGTGGGTAGATCATTCCAGAGGGCAGGAGCCGCCACAGAGAAGGCGGTTGCACCCTGAGGAGGCCCCCTCTGTGGGAGTGAACTGGTCGGTGGGAGGTATTTGATGGCAGGAGGCGGTCTTGCAGGTAACCAGGTCCCTTGCCGTGGAGCGCTTTAAAGGTAGTTACTAATACCTTGAAGCGCACCCGGAAAGCCACAGGCAGCCAATGCAGCTCGTGCAGGAGAGGTGTCACCTGGGAGCATCTAGGAGCTCCCAGGATCCCCTGTGTGGCCGCATTCTGGACTAGCTGGAGCCTCCGGGTGCACTTCAAGGGAAGCCCCATGTAGAGAGCGTTGCAGTAGTCCAGGCGGGAGATGACGAGGGTTTGAGTGACCGTACGTAAAGCGTCACGATTCAGAAAGGGGCACAACTGGCGTATCAGGTGAACCTGATAAAAGCCCCCCTGACCACAGCTGTCATATGATCTTCTAGCGACAGCCGAGAGTCCAGGAGGACGCCCAAGTTGTGAGCCCTCTCTGTGGGGGCTAAAGACTCGCCCCCAATAGCCAGAGCTGGCACCAACTGGCTATATCATGCCGCCAGAAGCCACAGCTACTCGGTCTTGGACGGGTTGAGTCGGAGCCTGTTTCTCCCCATCCAGACTCGCACGGCCTCCAGACACCGGGACATCATTTCCACGGCATCGTTGGGGTGGTCCAGGGTAGAGATATACAGCTGAGTATCGTCAGCGTACTGATGGAACTCTACCCCGAAACCACGGATGATCTCACCCAACGGCTTCATATAAATGTTGAACAGGAGAGGCGAGAGGACCGACCCCTGTGGTACCCCACAAGTGAGGCACCTTGACGTCGACCTCTGCCCTCCTGCCAACACAAATTGCAACTGGTCGGAGAGGTAGGAGAACCACCGTAAAACGGTGCCTCCCACCCCCACCAGCCGGCGCAACATGATACCATGGTCGATGGTATCGAAAACCACTGAGAGGTCCAACAGGACCAGGATAGAGGAAAAACCCCTATCCCGAGCTCTTCAGAGATCATCCACCAATGCGACCAATGCCGTCTCTGTGCTGTGCCCAGGCCAGAAGCCGGACTGGCGCGGGTCCAGATAGACAGTTTCCTCCAGGTGCTGAGGCAGTTGTTGCGCCACCACACTCTCAACAACCTTCACGAGAAATTGGAGGTTGGAGACTGGACGATAGTTGGCCAACACATCCGAGTCCAGGGAGGGCTTCTTGAGGAGGGGCCTCACCACCGCCTCTTTCAAGGAGGCCGGCAAAAACTCCTCACTCAAAGAAGCGTTGACAACTCCCTGGAGCCAGCCTCGTGTAACCTCCCGGGAGGCCAGTACCAACCAGGAAGGACACGGGTCCAGTAAACGTGGTGGCGTTCAGCCGCCCCAGCATCCTGTCCATGTCCTCAGGAGTCACAGGATCGAACTCTTCCCAGATAACAATCTCAAGACCTGCCACCGTCGGCCCATCTGAACTAGTCCAATCGGAGGCCAACCCGTCCCGGATCTGATTGATTTTATCATGCAAATAACACCCAAACCTCTTTTTTTTGTTCTGTTTAGCTTCTTTGGGTGCTTTGAAAAATGGTAAATGTTCTAAAGGGAAACTGCACATGCTCTCGTGACATCCCGACTGGACTATTGTAACTCTCTCTACATGGGGCTCCCCTTGAGGTGCACCCGGAGACTTCAGTTGGTCCAGAATGCAGCCGCGCGAGCAATTATGGGAACCGTTAGGTTTGCCCACGTTACACCGCTCTTGCGCGAGCTGCACTGGCTGCCTGTCGTCTTCCGGGTGCGCTTCAAGGTGTTAGTCATCATCTTTAAAGCGCTCCATGGCTCGGGACCTAGCTACCTGCGGGATCGGATCCTGCCTCATACATCCTCACGGCCGATTCACTCCCACAGAGAGGGACTTCTCTGGGTGCCGTCCACTAGACTGTGTCAGTGGGCGACGCCCAGGGGAAGGGCTCTCTCTGTGGCGGGCCCGGCCCTCTGGAACGACCTTCCCCCCGATATTAGAACGACTGCGGACCTCCGCTCCTTCCGTCTGAAATTAAAAACACACTTTTTCCGCTTGGCCGGCCTAGGCTAGTCTCTCTTTCTATGGGGTTTTAAACTTATTTATAGCTGCTGGGTATTTTAGTTTAACGGGTTTTAGCACAGGAATAGATTTAATTTGTTATTATATTATGTATTTATATTTGTATATTTATTGTTTTTACTTTCCCTGTGTACCGTCCCGAGTCCCTGTGGGGAGAGGGAGCGGTCTACAAATTAAATTTGATGGTTTGATGATGATGATTATTTGGAACTGGGTGAACGTAATTGGGGCCCTGAATTTCAGCCGCAAAGCAATGTAAGCGTTAAGTGAGCAATCAAGTGTCTGCACATGGTTTTTCAACCTCTTTTGCCATGGTTGTTAAGTGAATCCAGTTTTTCCCATTGACTTTGCTCATCAGAAGCTGGCTGGGAAGGTCACAAATGGTGATGGATTGATTGGTGAGACACTGCAATCACCACAAATATCTGCCAGTTGCCAAGGGGCTGAATTGCAATCATGTGACCATGGAACTATGATGGTTGTAAGTGTGAGGACAGGTCACTTCTTTCAGCGCCATTGTAACTTTGGTCACTAAATGAATGAATGGTCATTAAGCAAAGACTACCTGTAGGCAATTCTGCTAGGAGACTGTTGGAAGAAATGTCCATCTCATTCAGTTTCAAGCTGGGAGAAAGACACTGGAAACGTGGAGGCTGATTGGAAAGAAGGTTTAATGATGAACAGAGCCACCAAGCAGAGGGTTCTGGTGCAGCTGACCAAAATGGAGTGGAGAGCGAAGGTTTTTTATATCTTCTTTAAGCTTTGCACTTGAGCTTCCTGTTCCTGTGCAAGAACATGTATTCTATTGGCTGTTGTCAGACTCCCATGGAGCCATGTAGGGGTTATGTAGGAGTCATAGCTTGTTCTATAGGCAAAGTACAAGTTTGTCAGAGTTACGTTTGGTTGAGGTTTGCTGGGGGTAGTGCAACTGAGATGATGCAATGAAAGTGTCAGGTTTCCAAAAAATGCCTTAATTGATTCATGAGTCTCAAGCCAAGTTTCAAAAGAAAACTAGTCATTTATTAGGAGCACCATTTGGCAAGACCTTATTGCAGTCAGTTCTGAACCTTATTTAAATTATAGATGAACTTTATCCCTGTTCCTTCCCTCCCCTCAGTCTGTATCATAAATCACATTCCCCAATGAGGTGCACCCCTCCCAAACCTGCTGCAGTAATCTGAGACCTGACTCTAGCCAAAACTATGTGTGGAATCCACTCCCCCCCCCTTTTCTCACCATGGCAACTTTATGAGTTGACAGAAGGGGCTTGTGTTCTAAAAGGGTGTTGGGCAATTCCTATTATGGCTTAATGGCTTTGACCTGCTTTGGATATTGAGTGAGGGCTAATTCAGAGGTGGCATTCAACCACTTCATAGTGCTTTACAGCCCTCTCTAAAGGATTTACAAAGTCAGCATATTGCCCCCAACAATCTGAGTCCTCATTTTACTGACCTCAAAGGATGGAAGACTGAGTCAACCTTAAACCAGTCAGGATCGAACTCCCGGCTGTGGGCATTAGAAACAGTTCCTTTAGAATGATAAGTTTCTTTTGATATAATTAGGGGTGGGATTCAGCCAGTTTGGACCAGTTTGGTTGAACTGGTAGTTCCGGTGAACAGTTGGCCACACCCACCTGTCCCTGCCCTTTCCCATCCTATATTTCCCTGTTTTTTAGCTCAGCAGATTCACATGGCACAACAGATTGCCATGCGTCAGCTGTTTTACTCACCGGTGCTGACATAAAAGGTAGGTTTTCAAGCTTAAAATGGGCACTTTTGAAATGCTGTGCGTGCCCGCAAAGCACATATGTCCACGCTCACCAAACCAGTTGTTAAACCAGTTGCATCCCACCACTGGATGTAATGTATATTTGGGATTAAACATAGGCTCTTTGTAAAGGAATTTAAGTTTTAACTAGCGGGAAAAGCAAGTAATCAGCTCTTTTCAGCATTACTGCAGCCTGATATGATTGCTAAATAAATTGTTATAAGTCAAGGACTATCTGTACTTTCTCGTAGGATGTTTGTCACTTTCCGGTCTAGCTTACAGCTTAGAAAATACCTGGTGATGTCTCATCCACTTACTAAATAGATCCTCTCTGCCCAGCTCTTTGAGATCAACTAAAGCCAGTTAAATGTTGCATACAATAGATCCATGGAGCTCTTTAAATGATACTTGAAGCGTTATACATCCCTTGATGAAATACTTAGCCTTTTTTTTTTTTTGCTTTTATCTAATGAATTTTCCTGTGCCGTACTGTTAGTCATTTCAAAAGGAATTAAAAAAAATATCATGAATGGAAAGTGATATTCTTGCATTGCTTCATTATGAGGGCACCAAGAGGTACCTGTGAAGATGTCTCTGTTTCTCATGAAACAAACCACGCTGATTTGCAGCCTTCCTGATTTTCTGTGCTTTGCTAAATCCTAAAAGATAATCAGGAGGGAATCAATCCCAAGGGTCTTTTTTTTTTCCAATTATGGCTTTGCTGCCATTGCTAACGGTGATTTTGACCTGTGAGAAATTCTTGGATAATAGCTCCTTCCCTCTGAAGGAATCACCCATCTGATTTCTCTGCCCAGAGATATTGTGGAGTGTTGCAAAAAATGTCAAGCTAATCTTTTAAAAACCCGCAGAATCAGTCCTGGTTCATATCTGCATCCAGGTTTGGTTGCTGCGATATAAAAAAAGATGTTGAGACTCTAGAAAGTGGACAGAGAAGAGCAACAAAGATGATTAGGGGGCTGGAGGCTATAAAACATATGGAAAACAGTTGCAGGAACTGGGTATGTCTAGTTTAATGAAAAGAAGGATTAAGGGTGACATGAATAGCTGTGTTCCGATATCTCAGGGGTTGCCACAAGGAAGAGGGAGGCCAACACATTCTCCAAAGCTTTTGAAGGCAGGACAAGAAGCAATGGATGGAATCTAATCAAGGAGAGAAGCAACCTAGAACTAAGAAGACATTTCCTGACAATTAGAACAATTAATCAGTGGAACAGCTTGCCTCCAGAAGTTGTGAATGCTCCAACACTGAAAGCTTTTAAGAAGAGATTGGACAGCCATTTGCCTGAAATGGTGTAGCATTTCCTGCCTGAGCAGAGGGTTGGGCTAGAAGACCTTCCAACTCTGTTATTCTGTATTCAATTTTGGATTGGAGAAGACCATCAGGAAATTCTGTGAAAATGTAGGAGAAGAACAGGCAGAGCCTGGGAGTGGAGTTAAACTAGCAATCAGCTAGAGTCATTATGTTCCCATAATGGTCTGTCCAACCCGCCTTGAATTCCATTGACTTTTATTCAGTGCCACTTTAGACCATTAGCTGACTAGATTCTTGTCTAGAGGCATGGTCATTAAACCATCTTAATTGGAATTCAATATGCAATTCTTCATGCCTGGCAGAAAGTTGTGAAATGCCATGAAACTGGGAAGTTGGATTTCAGAAATTCAATTATAAACATTAGATGTTGTCTTGATAGCTTGTTTCTCAACTTTTAAGGTTTGACCTAGCATAATCCCTACATATAAGCAATCACCCTTTGCTCAGGAGTATGTTCTGATCAAGATTTTCCCCTCATCCTTCCACATATTATCCATTTTCTCCAAGCAATTGTCCAGTGCCTTGCTCCCAGTTTGGAACTGAACCAGATGGATATGGAGGGAAGTATGGAGGGAAGTATGCAGTGGAGTACCGCAAGGCTCTGTTTTTAGGCCCAGTACTCTTCAACATCTTCATCAATGATTTGGACGAGGGAATAAATGGGGAACTCATCATATTTGCAGATGACACCAACCTGGCAGGAATAGCCAACACTCCAGAAGATAGGTTTAAGATACAGAAGGATCTTGACAAACTTGAACATTGGGCACTAACAAACTGAAATTCAGTGGAGGCTAAAACATATGAGGAACGGTTGCAGGAACTGGGTATGTCTAGTTTAATGAAAAGATGGACTAGGGGAGACATGATATCAGTCTTCCGATATCTCAGAGGCTGCCACAAAGAAGAGGGAGTCAAACTATTCTCCAAAGCACCTGAGGGCAGAACAAGAAGCAATGGGTGGAAACTAATCGAGGAGAGAAGCAACTTAGAACTGAGGAGAAATTTCCTGACAGTTAGAACAATTAATCAGTGGAACAACTTGCTTCCAGAAGTTGTGAATGCCCCAACACTGGAAGTCTTCAAGAAGATGTTGGATAGCCATTTGTCTGAAATGGTATAGGGTTTCCTGCCTAGGCAGGGGGTTGGACTAGAAGACCTCCAAGGTCCCTTCCAACTCTGCTATTGTATTGTATTGTATTGTATTGTATTGTATTGTATTGTATTGTATTGTATTGTATTGTATTGTATTGTATTGTATTGTATATTTCTTCCCACACGTGTCCATGGCACCTACATTAGGTCTCTAGTTGAAAATGTTTATCTTCCTCTTCAGTCAAAAATAAAACCCAGTCAGACAGTTTATTTAACAATGTATACCAGTTAGATAGTGAACGCTAAGGTTTCATTTTGTTATAAGTTGCTATTACCATCATTAATTCATTCATATGAAGCTGAAAGGAATTGCAACCACAAACTAAAGAAACATTAGCAGCCTTTGCAAAATGCCAGTTGCACAGGCGAAAGTAATCTATTACTAATTAATGGTCTATTATTAATAATGTATTATTTCTAATCTATCAGTAGCTAACAAATGTAATAGAAGTAAAAATCAAACTGAATTCAATTTGGGGCAATATAAACATTTAAAGTAGTCTGTGGGATGTAAATTTTTCATTCAAAAATTAGAGGGTGATTGTTTCCCCAATATTTGCAATAGCAAACTTAACTGACTGCTAACAATAAACATTGAATAGATGCTGTTGGATTATTTGATAAGCTTTAAAAAATACCAGTAGTAAATCAACCTTAGCATTTGTCCAAGTAATTGTCCAGTTTCTTTATTCAGCTTTAGCAAAAAAAACAAAAAAAACAACCCCTGGACAAATGGTTATATTAAACCCAAAGATGACAACACCTACAATCTGTTTACATCACCAGTGTTTCTCAACCTTAACAACTTTAGGATTTGTGTACTTCAACTCCCAGAATTCCCTAGCCAGTGTTCCCCATATTGGGCTGGGAAATCCTGGAAGTTGAAGTTCACACGTCTAAAAATTGCCAGGATTGAGAAACACTAGCATACAGTATATAGAAGCAGGAGTGGGCTTCAAAAATTGCAGCAACAGGTTCAGTGCCCCATCGCAGGGTGAGCGTGGCTATAGTGGGCTTGGCCTAGCCGGCCTCTTGTACTATGGTGGTGGGGGGTGGATTTTTGGCCCTCCGCAGGCTCTAGAGGCTTTCCTTGAGCCTCTAGGAGGGCAAAAACTCTTTCTCCTGGGCTCCAGAGGTCCTCTGGAGGCTGGAAACATGCCCTTTATTTGCCCTCCCAGAGCCTCCGCGCAGGCCCTGCACTTACCTGGCTTGATGAACAAGCCACATGGAGACTCTTGGGAGGAGTGGGGCGGGGTGGGTGGGGCCAGCCAGTCCTTGCAATTACCAGTTTGGCGAACCAGATGTAAAGTTAACATCCGGTTTGCCTGAACCAGTCTAAAACGGCTGAATCCCACCTCTGGAAATATCACATGTAGAATTTTCTTTTGTCCTATTTTTGATGGTTTGCTCAAATATTCTGCACTGCAAAGAGCTCCGGTCAGTGTCCTCAAGGCTTTAGTCCTTTACTTAATGTTTTTCAAGTGAATTCATTAGATTTAATAGCTTAAAGGTATATCCAATATTATTGAAAGGGCCTTACTCTTCAGTAGAGTTGATTCATGCTCACTTCAAATATTGCTAATGGTTCAAGGTTGATATGATCTATATGTTTTAGGAAGGAATGATTGAGCTTGTCTATTTTGAAACCAGAGCGATAGTTATCCCCTCCCCAATTCCTCATGCAACGTATATTCAGAAGTGATAGGATTGCCATCTATAATTAAATCTGTAAAATCTCCCATCCTCCAAGTTATTGAACAAAGTTATGCTCAGGATTAAGAAGCAAATGATCAAGAAATAGCCTGTTTTGCCAAATGTGTAGTCATGGGATGACCCACTGTATGACCAGCACAATTTACAACCATAATTACAGGCTCAATTACAGTCAAAAGTCAAGGACTACCTGTATTGTTTTTTTAATCTCAATTAAAAATTTGTTGTAAGCCACCCAGAATCCTTTTAAATCTGGTGATCATATAAATTGAGGAGATTGTTAAATAAATAGAGGACTTTCACACACACACCCTCCCTACCATAGTTCTGCCCTCTTCTAATCTGGAATTACAATCCCTGAAAACAGTGTGACCCCTCCGTTAGCATGAAGCAAAGGTGGAATTGAATTCTGAACACAGTAAAAAAAATGCATTGTAATAACATTGTAATAACGATCCATGTTTATAAGAGCTTCGACGGAAGACTATTTTCCCCAAATCACTACCTCAGCAGAAACTTTTAATTTCTCTCCCTCCTTATTTTTGCCCACATAGAATCCTGGTTCTGAAAGATCCATTTTACCTTTACGAATTCATTATTGTGTTGGAAGAAATAGCCATCTGGTTCAGTTCCAAGCGGGGAGAAAGACACAGGAAACATGGAGGCTGATTGGAAAGATGGTTTAATGAGGGAGCAGAAGCAGATGGGTGGTTCTGGGCAGCTGACCACATGGAGCTGAGAGTGGTGGTGGGGTTATATCTTGTCTTGGGCTTTGCACTTGAGCTTCCTGTTCCTGTGGAAGAACATGTAGACTTGCAAATGTAGTCTCCCCATGGGAGTTGTCAGAGTCCCATGGGGCCATGTACAAATCCTAGGACCATGATGACGAACCTATGGCATGCGTGCCAAAGGTGGCAAGTGGAGCCCTCCCTGCGGGCATGCGAGCCATCGCTCCAGCCCAGCTCCACTGTGCATGTGTGTGTGCCTCCCGCCAGCCACCTGATTTTCAGGTCTCTGTCATGCATACTGGAGACGCACATGCATATCTGAGGAGTGGGGTGGTCGTGCTTGCATGCTCAGGGGGTAGGGTGAGCACATGGGGGGCAGCGCTCCCCCACACCCCATTTTTGGTCCCAGGAGGCTTTAGGAAGGCCTGCTAGGCCCAAAACGGGGTACAGGTCATGCACGCACGGTCGTGCACGCACGCACAGGCATTCAGCACGGGAGGACAAAATGCTTAGCCATCACTGTCCTAGGAGTTTATCTGAGCTTGGTTGATGTTTCTGAGGGTGATGCAATGAAGTGGATTGTGTTCATAATTCCTATTATGGCTTAATGGTTTGGATTTTGGTTTGGATTTTGAGTGAGGGCTATTTGCTTATGAATAGAGCTACCTAGATACTTGGCTTCTTTCAATAAGCTCTTTGTCTTTTAAGTGCTGAATATCTGCTGAGGGCTATTAAGAAAGGCGAGGGCTGCTTTTTCTCTGGAAAAACCTGTTTATCCTTTGGGGAAATATAATATTCTGCCTTTTTCAATATTTCCTAAAATATTTCATTCTTCTTGGACAATCATAGCCAACCTGGTCCCTACCGCCCACTAGTGGGCGTTCCAGCTTTCATGGTGGGCGGTAGGGGTTTTGTCCGATACTGAAGCACTTTCCTTTTTTTACTTTAATTGACTTCCCTACTTTATAAATCACCATTACTGTGGAACGGGTGGGCGGTTAGAAAATTGTACTACTAACAGAGATACAAAAGTGGGCGGTAGGTATAAAAAGGTTGACTACCCCTGGTCTAGGAGAAGGGTGTTAACTTTCTACATTATGATTCAAATCGCAGAAAGGGAAGGGCCTCTGCAGTCCTTCAGTTCAGCCTCTCATAAAAAATAAACAAACCCAAATGTAAACTCTTCCAGACAGATGGCACTTCAGCCCCTGTTTGAACACCATCTGGCTGGGGAATTCTGGGCATTGAAGTCCAGGCCTTTAAAAGTTGCCATGATTGAGAAACCATTGCTCTAAACCAGTGATGGCGAATCTTTTTCATGCTCACGCTCCCCATAATTTAATGCCCCTACTGCACTGTGCCCCCTGCGCATGTGCATGTCACACACACACACACACACACCGCTGCCCCGTGCATGCACACATGGCTTTCTTGGAGCCTGGGGAGGGCAAAAACATTCTCTCCTCCCCCTGGGAGGACCACCCGAGACCGGAAATGGACCATTTTCCAACTTCCGGGTTGCCCATTGGGGCGTTTTTCTCCCTCCGTAGGGCAAAAACCCGCCCAACGTGCAAACCAGAAGTCCGTTCCTGAACTTCCGGTTTGCACGTTGGGCGGTTTGTCGCTCTCCCTGAGGCTTCAGGGAAGCCTCCTGAAGCCTCCAAAGGGTGAAAAGCAGCTGAAAATCAAGGCCATAAAATCAGCTGGCCAGCGCGCTGGAGCTGACAGGGTTTGCCATCACTGAACTCTGAACTCTGAACTCTGAACTCTGTTCCATCCATGTCTTCTAGTAATTCTGGCCCAGCGTGCTGCTTCTCTGCTACAGTAGCTTGTTTTCTGAAACGGGCTGAAAACATTTTCAGTTTTGCCTCACAATTCGCTGGAAGCCTAAACGGTCATGCCACCCTTCCGATTTTCAGGCAGGAATAGAAATGAAACTTGGAAAAGGGTATTTTCGCTAGAGTTAGATGCTAACCTTTGGTTTAAGATTTGGGACTTACAAAGCACAAAAAGAGTGTGAGTTGGTCTAAATGAGTCAACCTGGTGGGACAGGGGCTCCAAACGCACTTCAGTTCCCAGAAATTCTCATCGAGAGACATGCTGCCTAGAATTCTGGCACTCAGACTAATGGGCCATCAACAGGCATATAGACATAAATAACATCTACATATCATTCAAATCAGGTCATATAAACAGGATGCAAAAACACCCAAACACCTCCTCGCCAGCAATCCACAGCTAGATGAGCAGAGATTGTTAAAATTCTCTCATCTTGTAAAACAGATGCCTCAGTCTTACCCTGTAGTAAGGCCAATATAGTTGATAGACGGTAGATAGATGGACAGATAGATAAATACTGAGAGCTACAATTCACACTTGTGGTAGGAACCCAAATTGAAAGACATTTACCTAGATTATTTTTCCTAATGCTATATTATCATATCTAAGCAATGTGGCTTTTCATAAAATGACAGTGTTGGCAGAGAGCCATTTAGGCCATCAAATCCATCTGTATGCTTAATGCAAAAATCCATATGGCAAACCAGCTTCTGTTTGTATCCCTGCAGAGAAGGCACTGACTGTCTCAGCCATTGTCTCCACAGAAAGAATAGAATAGAATAGAATAGAATAGAATAGAATAGAATAGAATAGAATAGAATACAATGGACCTTGGAGGTCTTATAGTCCAACCCCCTGCTGAGGCAGGAAACCCTACACCACTTCAGACAAATGGTTATCCAATCTCTTCTTAAAAACCTCCAGTATTGAAGCATTCACAACTTCTGGAGGCAAGCTGTTCCATTGATTAATTGTTCTGTCAGGAAATTTCTCCTCAGTTCTAAGTTGCTTCTCTCCTTGATTAGTTTCCACCCATTGCTTCTTGTTCTGCCCTCAGGTGCTTTGAAGAATAGTTTGTCTCCCTCTTCTTTGTGGCAACCCATGAGATATTGGAACACTGCTATCATGTCTCCCCTGGTCCTTCTTTGCATTAAACTAGACATACCCAGTTCCTGCAATCGTTCTTCATATGTTTTAGCCTCCAGTCCCCTAATCATCTTTGTTGCTCTTCTCTGCACTCTTTCTAGAGTCTCCACATCTTTTTTACATCGTGGTGACCAAAACTGAATGCAGTATTCCAAGTGTGGGGCCAGCCAGTTCTTGCAGCAAGTGATTCTGTGAACCGGATGCAAAATTAGCATCCAGTTCGCCCAGACTGGTCTGAACCGGTTGAATCCCACCCCTGACTGACTCGTATTTATCTTTGGTGACCTCCAATTTAGCAAATATCTAAACACCTTATGTAGCATGCCAAGTCTCATCTGCTGCTGGTGTAGGGTGGAATTGTGACACCATAACCCTTTTAAAAAAAAACTTATCTCACCACCACCAAAAGACAGATTTAATCAGTATCATTCTTTGATACAGTCAACACAACGGTTACTCAAGCTGTACTTTCATGTCCCTCTTTATAAAACACTCCTCCCGCACTTTGTCTAATTTAGAATTCATAGCTTCTTGCGTGCCATCTGGTACGTACATCTCAGGTTTGCCTACAACAGGTGCAATGATTATCTGCATCATAATTCTGAGAGATGTTTAGCAATTTGTCCAGGTCATTTAAACATGAAACTGTACTGTTCCACTACTTGATCCATCTGACGCTGAGAATGAGTCCCGATATTCATAATGTGGTTAGGCAGCAGTGGGTGCGGTGGCCTAAAGGTGGAGCTATCGCCCCACAATCAGGAGGCTGTGAGTTCGATCCTAGGTAGAGGCAGATATTTCTCACTCTGGGCACAATGAGAATATATCTGCTGAACAAAACTCCACACTGGCGACAGGAAGGGCATCCAGCCATTAAACACAATGCTAGGTCCATTCAGTTGCCTGGACTCCACTCTGCAAGGGATTATAGGGTTGTTAAAAGATGTGACTTTAGGGAATGGTGCTCGTCTATGTTTCTAGACTAGTGAGCCAGCATTAGTTGTTAGCTCTCTGAAAGCCCCTGAGATCACTTGGGGTTTTTCTGTACCCTCACCTGAATCAGAGTATGCGTATATGTGTAACCACACCCATTCGCACTAGAGAGAGAGAGCTAACAATCGACCTTCAGAGTACTAACAACCAGGTGACTGCTAAGGAATATAACCCTTCCATTCCCCCCTATTCAGCCAGAATTAAAGAAGCTTCTTGTGGAATGTGGTGGCTCAGTGGTTAAGATGCTGAGCTTGTCGATCAGAAAGGTTGGGTGAATATGGAAATTGAGAAGCAGATGTGAATCAAGATATGAGTCAAGACAGCCACTTTGGTCTAGTGGTTAAAGCACCTGGCTAGAAAGCAAGAGATCATGAGTTCAAGTCCCGCCATAGCCATGAACGCCTTGGGCTAATGACTCTCTCTCAACCCAGCCCAACTCTCAGGGTTGTTGTTGTGGGATAAATAGGGACGTGATGGCTCAGTGGCTAAGATGCTGAGCTTGTTGATCAGAAAGGTCAGCAGTTTGGTGGTTCGAATCCCTAGTGCCGCAACACAGAGTGAGCTCCTGTTACTTGTCCCAGCTTCTGCCAACCTAGCAGTTCGAAAGCACGTGAAAATACAAGTAGAAAAATAGGAACCACATTTGGTGGGAAGGTAACAGCATTCTGTGCGCAATTGGCGTTAATCATGCCAGCCACATGACCATGGAGATGTCTTTGTACAGTGCTGGCTCTTCGGCTTTGAAATGGAGATGAACACGCCCCCCTAAAGTTGGGAACAACTGGCACATATGGGCAAGGGGAACCTTTACCTTTAAAGAAGCTTCTTGGATGAGAAGTGAAATGTATTCAAAGGAAAAAACAAAACCAAGAAAGTTTTGAAAAGCACCTTTGGACGTGACTACATTTCCACTACATTGACTTGTCTGCTCAGGAGAACCCAGTCTCCACTCCAGCCAGCCAGCCAGCCTGAAGACGGAAGGAGAAAACAGATCCTTCCTTCTCCAGCTATTTCTTCTGCTGAACTGGAACATTTCTTGGCTCGTGTGAGACACAACCCATCAGCCGTGCCAAAATAACTGATCTGCTAATCTATTTCAGAAAAAAATAAAGAGAGGAAAGGTAGATTTTTTTGCCAAGTGGTACCTTTTATAATGTATATAAAAACATCAATCACGTTCTTGTTCCAAGCAAATTGCATCGGGAAGTAACCGAAATACACAAGCTGACCAGAGGCAGAAGCACAACCACACAGACCAACACACAATCTTTAATGCCTTGCTTGTAAATAATGCAAACCAAACAGCTGCAAGTAAAGTTCTGTGTGTCCCAACATCACTCACTGTCCCTAATAGCTTTCCTTTACACTTGTGATTTCCTTTTCATTGATTGCTTAAATTATGTGCTATCACAGCTGTGCCCAGGCTGAGTGATAGACCTTTCCCAGGGTGATCCTTTTCATTTGCATTTTTGAATAAACTCTTACAATACAATACAATAATATAGCAGAGTTGGAAGGGACCTTGGAGGTCATCTAGTCCAACCCCCTGCCCAGGCAGAAAAGTATAGTATAATGCTTATAGTAAAATGCTTATAGTAAAAGTATAGTATAATGCCTATAGTACCATTTCAGACAAATGGCCATTCCAACATCTTAAAGACTTGCAGTGTTGGGGCTTGCAGTGTTGGGGCGTTCACAACTTCTGGAGGCAAGCTGTTCCACTGATTAATGGTTCTACTCATCAGGAAATTTCTCCTCAGTTCTAAGTTGCTTCTCTCCTTGATTAGTTTCCACCCATTGCTTCTTTGTCTGTCCTCAGGTGCTTTGGAGAATAGTTTGACTCCCGCTTCTATGTGGCAGCCTCTGAGATATCGGAAAACTGCTATCATGTCTCCCCTTGTCCTTCTTTTCATTAAACTAGACATACCCAGTTCCTGCAACCGTTCCTCATATGTTTTAGCCTCCAGTCCCCTAATCATCTTTGTTGCTCTTCTCTGCACTCTTTCTAGAGTCTTTTCTACATTGTGGCAACCAAAACCGAATGCAGTATTCCAAGTGTGGCCTTACCAAAGCATTATAAAGTGGTATTAACACTTCACGTTATCTTGATTCTATCCCTCTCTTTATGCAGCCTAAAACTGTGTTGGCTTTTTTGGCAGCTGCTGCACACTGCTGGCTCATATTTAAATGGTTGTCCACTAAGACTCCAAGATCCCTCTCTTCTTCACTGGTCATTAGTATGACCACTCTAACTAGTTTCTTACATGGGAATGTTTTTCTTTTTGGTTAAAATATGCACTTCCGCCTTTCTTTAGCTAAGAATGATCTTCCCCCTCCCCCAATATAACAGAACTAAGTTGGAAGGGACCTTGGAGGGCTTCTGATCCAACCCCCTGCTCAAGCAGGAGATCCTATACTAGTGGTTCTCAACCTTCCCAATGCCACGAGCCTTTAATACAGTTCCTCATGTTGTGGTGACCCCCAACCATAAAATTGGTGTCTCAGTTCCTAAGACCATAAGACGAAAATATGTGTTTTCCGATGGTCTTAGGCGACCTCTGTGAAAAGGTCATTCGACCCCCACAGGGGTCTCGATCCACAGATTGAGAACCACTGTCCTATACCATTCCGGACAAATGGGTGACAATCTCTTCTTAAAAACCTTCAGCAATGGAGCACCCACAACCTCTGGAGGCAAGTCATTCCCTTGATTAAGTCTTCCAACTGTCAGGAAATTTCTCCTTAGTTCTGGGTTGCTTCTCTCCTTGATTAATTTTCATCCATTGGTTCTTGTCCTGCCTTCCAGGTCTTTGAAGAACAGGTTGACCCCAGCACTTTAAATATTTGAATACTGCTATCATGTCTCCCTTAGTCCTTCTTTTCATTAGACTAGACGTAACACAATTCTTGCAACTGTTCTTCATATCCATCCAATCATTTGTGTTGCATTTTTCTGCAATCTTTCCAGAGTCTCTACATCTTTTTTATAATATGGTGACCAAAACTGGATGCTGTATTCAAAGTGTGGTCTTACTAAGGCTTTATAAAGCCATACTTTATAACCATACAGTGTATAAACAGGAAGCGTTTGGGGCACTACATCGTTCTGAGGGAATGGGGCAATAACTACAATGCTACTTGCTTGCCACTGGTTTGATTCAGTGCCCAGACACCTTTTGACCCTATTTTGCTGGTCTTTTCCCAACCTTTTGCTAATGAACCCAATTAATGGCTGTATCTAATTAGGTTACACCCTGTCCCTGCTGCCCTTAAGTGACTCTCTTCTTCAACTATTTCATTGTTTCACTTCTTCAACTATCTGGCCATAGTTTTTGTCAGGCCCCAAACAAAGAATGACAGGCAGTGATTCTTCCAAACTGACTTCATGATTGTTTTCACACCCATAGACAGAATCTTGCCAGACTGAAGACTCTACTAGCTGCATCTACAACAGTGTTCCGGATCCCATTGCAATGGGCAAACTATTCTCCAAAGCACCTGAGGGCAGAACAAGAAGCAATGGGTGGAAATTAATCAAGGAGAGAAGCAACTTAGAGCTGAGGAGAAATTTCCTGACAGTTAGAACAATCAATCAGTGGAACAGCTTGCCTCCAGAAGTTGTGAATGCCCCAACACTGCAAGTCTTTAAGAAGATGTTGGATAGCCATTTGTCTGAAATGGTATAGGGCTTCCTGCCTAGGCAGGGAGTTGGACTAGATGACCTCCAAGGTCCCTTCCAACTCTGCTATTGTATTGTATTGTATTGTATTGTATTGTATTGTATTGTATTGTATTGTATTGTATTGTATTGTATTGTATTGTATTGTATTGTATTGTATTGTATTGTATTGTATTGTATTGTATTGTACACTTCTCATCCAAGAAGCTTCTTCAGTGGGGGAATGGAAGGATTTTTATTCCTTGCAGACAGCTGGTCATTTGCATCCTTTTAGAAGGTCGTTGAAGCCGTTGGAGGTTTATCTGTGTCCTCAGGATCACCTGAGTAGCACGCCTGGTTCCTGTAGTCTGCAATTTCTTTCTGAAAATCCATTCCACACTATTCAAAGGGTGTTCATCCCAAATTGTCTGCAGATTTCATCACTCAATGTTTTCAGAAATCATTTTTTGGAAATGATTGTTTTATTTTTTATATTTATTTATTTTATTTGTATCCTTCCTTTATTTCTTTTGGAAATAACTCAGGGTGGCAAACATATCCAACATACCTTCCTCTTCCTCCTATTTAGGTAAAGGTAAAGGTTTCCCTTGCACATACTGTATGTGGTAGTCATCCCCGACTCTAGGGGGCGGTGCTCATCTCCGTTTCAAAGCCGAAGAGCCAGCGCTGTCCAAAGACGTCTCCATGGTCATATAGCTGCCATGACTAAACGTCGAAGGTGCCTGGAACACTGTTACCTTCCCACCCAAGGTGGTTCCTATTTTTCTACTTGCATTTTTACATGCTTTCGAACGGCTAGGTTGGAAGAAGCTAGGAGAAGTAACAGGAGCTCACTCTGTTTTGTGGTGCTAGGGATTCGAACCACCAAACTGCCAATCTTTCTGATCAACAAGCTTGATGTCTTAGTCACTGAGCCATCCTATCCCTATATACCCCACAACAACAACCCCACGAGATGGGTTGGGTTGAAAGAGAGTCATTCGCCCAAGGCATTCATGGCTATGGTGGGACTTGAACTCATGATCTCTTGCTTGTTAGCCGGGTGCTTTAACCACTAGACCAAAGTGGCTCTCTTGACTCATATCTTGATTCACATCTGCTTCTCAATTTCCATATTCACCCAATTTAGCCAGCTTTCCTAAGCGCATTAGCACATGCATTGGGTGTTTCTATGCTCTGTCCAAATTTAAAATGTTCCACAGCAAAATTTCAGAGGAGAATGAAATATTTATCTGGTGCAGCTTCAGTTTTTGGTGTGGTGCATTTAGAAATACCCACTGTGCTGGAAGTCCAAAACAGTGCAGCAATGCAGTCCTTCAAATAGTAACTTTTTTTCCCCTTTCCCATCTTGATAAAAATTTCATGGAATGCATACGTAAGTGTAGCCTCACAGTTTGAATTCAGTATGGGGGTGGACTATATTATCCTGGGGTTTAGCAAGGGCAGACCCTCCCATCTTATGTGGTTTTTCAGACTCCCCTCAAATAAAACCATAACAGTCCTGCAGTCCCATAAGGCAGCATGTGATTGCCTCAGCTACATGTTCCTTATATTTTTATTTTTCCTCAGTTAACGGGCCTGAAAGTTACTGAACTTTTACGTGGATGCTGTTGGCTGCAATTTCCAAAGGGTGAAATACAAGTAGGAGTGGTAGGCATGAAGTTAGCAGAAATGCTCGTGATAACTTACAAATAAAAACAGGTATTCAGAAAAGTCTGAGCAAGGAAATGCTGACTAGATTACTGGACTAAGGGAATGCTGGGGATTTGATGTACGTAGACTTTATTAAGGTATTTGATAAAGTAGACCACAGTCTCCTTCTTGATAAATTGGAACAATATTAGATGGATGGTTCTGTTATCAATGGATTTACAATTGGCTGAATAATTGTAGCCAATACTTGGTCTTTAATGATCTATGCTAGCGGTTGGCAACCTTAAACACTCAAACAGCCACAAAGGTCCTAATTGGAAGCCCCCCATTCAATTCTGGAGCTGACTGGAAGTCTGGTTTCCCTACCATAGAGTCTCTTCCTAGCACAGCATTCTTTTGTTCCCTCTACCTGTCCTAACCGAAACCCCTATCAATTGTGGAGCTGACCAGAAAACCCGCCCCTTGCCATAGAGTCTCCTATGTGTGCGCTGTGCTTACCCCTCTGTTCTGCCCCCACAGATGCACGCACACACATACACACACACACAAGCTTGGCTGCTTGCCACTATCTCCTTGGCTGCGAGACCGGACTTATGTAACAGACAGAGAATTACAGATGCGACTGACCAGAATTTCCAAGGAGGAGTTAATAATGTTGTTCCATGCAAATGACCCGTCCCCACAGCCTTCCTTATAAGCTCTCTTGGGAGGGGCCACTCATGAACCAACTGATTCCAATTCAGGGCCTCCGAGCTTGCTTCTTACGTAACTGTTGCCCCCTTTTCTCAGCCCTGCGTAATCTAGCATCAGGGACAAACTGCCCCTGATCCTCCCCACTGCTCCATGACCCAGGCGCCTCCTGGTGGCCAACCAGACTCTCTGCTTCCTCAGGGCCTCCCTCCTCCTCCAGGGCAGACTCATAGGACTCCTCACTAGAAGAGTCCATCAGCAGCTCATCCGGAGCCGGCTGGGCCACAACACCCCCCTAACCGGAAGCTCCCCTCAAAATGGTGGCACCAACTGGCGACAGGGAGCCAGAGCAGAGGGTTGAAAGAACCACATGCGGCTCCAGAGGCATGGGTTGCCAACCCCTGATCTATGCCCACATGGAGGAGGAATGCAATAGGGTATTTTGGGGTTCTATCTTGGGCCATGTAGATTGACCACCGCTCCTCTGTGATAGACCCGCAACTATGCTTTGTCAGGTTTTGTCCGGACTTCACCAAGTACCCACCTTTCACTTCATTCATGCTTCCTCCAACTAAACTATCTCTCAGCTGCTTTTAGACTTTCTCATCATAAATCATCCAAAACTCTGTTATGGGATGGTATGTAACTGTTGAAACAAACAAACTCCACAACTTTTTTTAAAAAAAAGATACATATGAGTGATGCTCTTCTTTGTGCATTCATCTCCTGAAAAAAGCACAGATGGTGACATTACCATCTTGGCAACCTCTTTTTTTTTATTGCAAAAGTTGTATTGGTTTTTACAAATTTTTTCAAGTAGGGTAGGGTATGGTGAAATACAGAAATATTTTGAGAACTTTCACGTCGAGATCGTTGGCCCCTCCAGGGCTTCTTAATAAGACATTGGTGATACATTTTTCAATAATACTACAAGGTAGAAATAAATGCATACATCATAAATTCTAAATTCCATGCTGGCAGTCGTGTACAAACATCCAGATAAAAATTTTACTGTATTAATAAAGATAAAAGTCATTTTTTTGATCTAAGTCTCTTAGCAATTGTGTCTTCTTGTTCTCCTTCCTGGCCCCCAGTGGGCGGGGCCGTGGCCCCCTCTGCCCCTCCCGGATCTTCCCCCAGGGTAGAGGAGTGTTTTTTAAGAAAGGCTTCCGCCTCAGCAACTGTTTTAATCCTTACTCTTCCTCCTTCCCAGAACACCAACATCCCTTCTGGCATCGCCCACTTAAACCAAATCCCGTGTTTAAACAATGTTTTAGATAAGAAGGAAAATTTCCTCCTCACCTCTCGAATCTTTTTTGGGATCTGCTTCAAGATAGCGATTTCCTTTTGTTGATAAATTAATGGACCCTCCCTCTGCGCCTTCAAGATTCCCTCCCTAGTCGACCTTCTGACAAATTTAATATGTATCTCTCTGGGTACTTCATTTATCCTGGCATATGCTGAATTTATTCTGTAGACTAGGTCAATGTCCCCCCTGATCTCATCTTTGGGTTTGTGTAAATAGTCTGCTAAAATTGTACTCATGAGATCAGGAAGGCATTCACCAGATTCCTCAGAAATATTCTGAAATCTTAAAAAATATGGATCTCAAAATCCATCCTAGACATATGACCAGACAAATCTCCAATTTCAATATTAATATTTTTAAGTTCCCCCTTTGCCCCAGCCAGCCCCACTTCCAACTCCTCGGTCTTCTGTGTATTCTGCATCAATTTTTTCTGTGTCTCCAAAAGTTCAAGCTTAGAGCTGCAATGATCTTTTCTCAGTTCTTTAATTTCCAACACCAAGGAGTGTAACACTGCTTCCATGGCTGTCATCCTTTCTTCCAATCCTGGATTTTCTGGTTGTTTTTTTGAAGCCATGGTGAGCTGTTAAAGTCAGTGCCACTAAGATGGCGTTTTTTGGGTGCGGCCGCTGGAGCAAGTCCAGGGGAAAAAGTTCAGAAAAGTTGTAAAAAGTTATAATATCCAGAGAGAGAGACACTTTCCACTATCAATTGTTAAGACAAAGAAGGCACTCCAGGGAAGGAATCAATTAATCCAAAAAAAAATCCTCCATTAATAGAGAGAGGCAGTCCAGGTCACAAAGAGATGTTGGTAATTTTTCCATAAAGAATAGTCGTTTAGGAACAAAGGGCAGCCATCTTCCACCGCCCAATCTGGCAGCCAGCCGGAGAGAGTAGCAAAGAAAATTGTTTCAATAAAGCCGGACTTGGATACATTGTATAGAAACAAGCCGCAAAGGACTTTCACTTGCTCCGCAAAAATCCGGATGCAAAATATCCGCTCCCTCGCTTTCGAGGAGCCATTTCTGCGCGCCGCTGTTATAAATCCGAGGGGGGGTTTAACAAACACCCCCTCCACGTTTCTCTCAATCAAAGCTGCCAGCAAAAAAGGTTAAAGTCACTTACTCTCCACCTCGCTCAAAGCTCCGGCAAAGCCATCCGGCCCAAATGCTCCCGTTCTCTCCAAATGAATTATTTGTTGCTGTCTTCCGTTGGCGAAGGGAACCAAGCCCCCCGCAGCATGTCTTCTTCCACCTAGACCGAAGACAAGGATGCTTCCCCGGCCGCCGCCAGGCTGGACAGGTCCAGGCAAGCCAGTCCTACGGAGGGTCCCCCAAAAAAGGGGCACCCCACCCCGTTTGGGGCAGAAAAAAGAACAAAACGGCGGACGAACCCCAAGGCTCATCCGTCACCGCCAGGAACAGGAACAGGAAGCCCTCATCTTGGCAACCTCTTAGAGACATGCTGGCTGGGGAATTCTGGGAGTTGAAGTCCACACATAATGCTAAAGCTGCCTAGTCTGTAAAACTTTGACATCGATAGTGAACGGGCCCAATTGTTTTTGTGTAGTAAACAACCAACATGGCTCAGTGCACATGCATTAGCTCATTGGCATGTTTTGAAGCAGTTCTAGGTTAGTTATTGCTAGCAGATGACCCATTGAAGCAGACGTGAAGTCAACTTACCTTTGCTACCGGTTTGGTAGCAATGTGAGCGTGCATGCACCACCTCCGCAGGACCCCCCTGTACATGTGCAGAGCATCAAAAACTGATGTGATGATGTCTAGGTGGGTGGGCAGAGCCTGCTACTGAGCATGCCTGCAAAGGTAAGCGAACAGCAGGAAAACCTGCTTTCTAGATAATATAAATTGCGCATCACATCTGATCGTCAGAAACACTGGTTCGTCAGAACTGCTAACATTTTTTTACTACCGGTTCGGGCGAACCGGTTGCATTTATATTACCGGTTCGGACGAACTGGTTGCATTTTTACTACTGGTAGTAAAAATGCAACTGGTTCACCCGAACTGGTGGTATTTCACTCCTGCATTGAAGGCAAATGAACTTGGGAAAATCATATCACGTTGCTTTCAATGAGTATAGACTAAGCCTGATGAAAGCTCGATCCAACCCAGAAGAAGAATCCTGGATGAATTATATAAATAAACACATGAAGAAGCCTGGTTTTGTTGGCAGCAGACCAGCTGGGCTTTTCAATGTCTCTACGCATCAGTAACGTAATTAAATATACTTTAAAAAAAAGAAGTGACATAAATCTGTTGGCGTATGTTAAAGCTAAGGAGAAATGTAACAAAATATGTGTAAAATTGAAGGCACAACAAAAGGGAGCGACCAACCATCTTGGTGCTTTTTCTCCATGTATTACAACCTTTGATGGCTTTGAACTTTTGAATTACTTTTACACAATTTAACCAAGATTGGATCCTTACAGTCTAATTGGCCTAGGAGAGTTTGTGGTTATTTGCATTGTCCTTTAATCAGCCTGTCAATGAAGCCACCCTTTCTTGGGTAACTAGCCCCCATTAAGCATTCATTAAATAGATTTATTGCAGTCATCTTTTAAACAATGTCTGCATGCCCTCCCTCCTTAACCCAGAAAATGGAGAACCATAGAAAGGGCATGCTCTGCATACAAATAGAAGCCTATGCTGTAACATTTTGTTCTGAGAGATTAACTGTATCAAGTCACAAAATTGTTTGGCTGCAATAAATGTGTGCTATGTATGGAAGCTGTGGAACAATGCTTGGCCCATCCTTAACAATAGCACTTAGACTTATATATCACTTTACAATGCTTTACAGCCCGCTCTAAGCAGTTTACAGAGTCAGCATATGGCCCCCAACAATCTGGGTTCTCATTTTATCCATTTAGAAGGATGGACGGCTGAATCAACCTTGAGCCTGGTGAGATTCGATCTGCCAAATTGCAGGCAACTGGCAATCAGCACAAGTAGCCTGCAGTACTGCACTCTAACCACTACACCACTGCAATTACCAATGCAATTACCTATATATATATATAGGTAATTTTTTTTCACAACATCCTGTTAGGGCCCCATTAAAGGAGGAACATACTGTTTCCTTTTCTGCCTTTCGTCTCATCACCAGAGACCATCTAGACAGAAAGCCAAGAGTTCCGTTGTGTAATTTTTTAAAATATGTGTGTTAGTTTTATGAGCTTCTCATAAAATTACCTATACTAAATACCCCTGTCTCAGCTGATGCAATAAGGGAGAGCCGGCTTGGCTGAATTGCTAGGCTCCTGCCTGATATGCAATGCAGCCCCGGTTCGAGTCCCAGTAAAGGGCATGGCCAGGTGATGAGAGCTAATAAGCTCGAAATTTATTTATTTATTTATTTTATTATATTTATATCCCGCCCTTCTCCACAGAGGACCATTTTCCAACTTCCAGTGAGCCCAGTAAGTCTCTTTTTCGCTCTCCAGAGGCTTCAGGAGGCTTTCCTGAAGCCTCCAGAGGACAAAAAACTGCTGAGAATCAAGGCCGAAAATCAGCTGGCCAGTGTGTGCATGCGTGTTGGAGCTGACAGGGCAACACCTCACGTGCTCTCAGAAATAGCTCCTCGTGCCACCTGTGGCACACGTGCCATAGGTTCGCCATCACGGGTATAAGGTCTCCTGCTTGAGCTGGGAGTGGGACTAGAAGACCTCCAAGGTCCCTTCCAACTCTGTTACTCTGTACCATGGATGTAAAAGCACACAGGACATACATTCCTAGAGTAGCAGTATTCCATTTCTTCTCTGTTTGGCACCCGGATACATTTTTATGCTCCTGGCATCCCAGGGAAGGAATTGAATAAAGCTGAGAACTCTCATTCTCTCCCTGTATTTGTCAATATCACCTGAGTACAGTATTTTATTGCTTGGAGTTTATTGAACTAAAATAGAACAACACAAAGCGAGTTGAGTTCAGGATGCAGAGTTGGGCTTGCCTGCTGTCATAAAAAATATCAGAGTCTCATCTTACTTTAAATGCTAACACATTTACGGTTGCATTCATATCATCCCCAGCAAAGCAGGCATTCTCAAGTGACACGTACAGAGGCATTTGTGGAAAAGGGATGTAGGAATCGCTCCTTAATCCAGTTTGAATTCTTTGATCTGAAGCTTCAAACATCAAGGTTTGATATAATGGTCAGATTTAGAAACAACGCGGTGCTTTAAATCAAACTGACAAATCCATTTCATTCAAAGGCATCAATTCAATTTGGTATCAGGTGATTCAGAGCATAGATTCCAGTCCAGTCAATAGGAAAAGTCAGTTCAGTTGATAGTCTCAAATGAACGGCTTTCATATCAAATCGCCAAAATGAATTTTTGCATAGCTATAAGTATGGAGCCCCAGTATGAAGGCAGGCTGTTCCGCTGAATACTTATCATGCGGTTGGAAGTTAGTTACAGGTAGTGTTCGACTTACAACAGTGCATTTAGCGACCATTCAAAGCTACAATGGCACTGAAAAAATGACTTATGACCGTTTCTCACACTTAATAAATAATAATAATAGTTTAATTTCTTGACCGCTCCTCTCCCCGTAGGGACTCGGAGCGGTGCACAGGGAAACTAAAACCATAAATATACAATCAAAAACATCTTAAAAACAAATTAAATAATACCTGTGCTAAAATACCCAATCTAAGCTAAAATTCCCACTATACAACTAAAACCCCATAGAGAGAGACTACCCCAGACCGGCCAAGCAGAAAAAGTATGTTTTTAATTTCAGACGGAAGGAGCGGAGGTCCGTGGTCGTTCTAATGTCGGGGGGAAGGTCATTCCAGAGGGCAGGGCCCGCCACAGAGAGAGCCCTTCCCCTGGGCGTCGCCCGCTGACAGAATCTAGTGGACGGCACCCGGAGAAGTCCCTCTCTGTGGGAGCGAATCGGCCGTGAGGAAGTATGGGCCAGGATCCCATCCCGCAAATAGCTAGGTCCCGAGCCATGGAGCGCTTTAAAGATGATAATTAGTACCTTGAAGCGCACCCGGAAGACGACAGGCAGCCAGTGCAGCTCGCGCAGGAGAGGTGTTACATGGGTAAACCTAGAGGTACCCAGGATTGCCCGCGCGGCTGCGTTCTGGACCATCTGCAGTCTCCGGGTGCACCTCAAGGGAAGCCCCATGTAGAGAGAGTTACAATAGTCCAGTCGGGATGTCACGAGAGCATGAGTGACTGTGCGAAGGGCGTCCCGATCCAATAGGGGGCGCAACTGGCGAACCAGGCGAACCTGGTAAAACGCCCTCCTAGCCACGGCTGTCACTTGATCTTCCATGGACAGCCGGGCATCTAGGAGGACACCCAAGTTGCGCGCCCCATCCACAGGGGCAAGATGTTCGCCCCCTATGGCCAGCGATGGAGTTAGCTGGTTGAATCGGGCAGCCGGAAACCACAGCCACTCGGTCTTGGTCGGGTTGAGTCTGAGTCCGTTACTTCCCATCCAGATCCGTACGGCTTCCAGGCACTGGCACATCACCGCTACGGCATCGTTGGGGTGGTTTGGGGTAGATATATACAGCTGCGTATCATCAGCGTAGAGATGATACTCTACCCCAAAACCACGGATGATCTCACCCAGCGGCTTCATATATGTGTTGAACAGGAGAGGCGAGAGGACCGACCCCTGAGGAACCCCACATGTGAGGGGTCTCGAGGTCGACCTCTGCTCTCCTGCCAACACAAATTGCGATCGGCCAGAGAGGTAGGAGGAGAACCACCGTAAAACGGTGCCTCCCACCCCCAACCCCCCCAACCGATGCAATAGGATACCATGGTCGATGGTATCGAAAGCCGCCGAGAGGTCTAATAGGACCAGGATGGAGGAACAACCCCCATCCCTGGCCCTCCAGAGATCATCAACCAACGCGACCAATACCGTCTCGGTGCTATGCCCGGGCCGAAAGCCGGACTGGCGCGGATCTAGATACTCAACTTCCTCCAGGTGACGGGGAAACTGTTGTGCCACTTACAACCATTGTAGTATCCCCAGGGCCATGTGATCCAAAATTGACTCGTGTTTGTGATGGTTGCAGTCTCCTAGGGTCATGTAATCCCTTTTTGCATTCTTCAGACAAGCAAAGTCAATGGGGAAGCCAGATTCAATTAATTATCGTATTACTAACTTAACACCTACAGTGTGTCAGGGTTCCAAGTAACACGCCCAATGAAAGAAGACTCCAAAGCTTGAGGTTCCTCAAAGTTCCATTTTATTAGAGATGTCATATTGGCACATCTGGCAAAACCCGAATCTGAAAGTTTCCAGGTTTTCCCCACCCAAATTAAAGTCCAAGCCCCTGCCCAGCACCCATATGTCCATCACGTAGCCCAATCAGGCCCAGTCCCAACTGGAGATGCCTCCAAGTCACCTCAGCTGCAGGGCAAGATGGCCTTGACTTTCTGGGACAGAGTGTTATTTTGACTATATCTCACCCACACTCTGTAAAATCCCCCCTCCCATCTTCCCACAGTAGAAAATGTGGCAGGCTTGAAGTCCCAAAGGCAAAAAAGATGGCTAACACGTCTGATCCAATGATTCACTTAACAACTGTGGCAAGAAAGGTCATAAACTGGAGAAAAACTCACTTAACAAATGTCTCCCTTAGCAAGAGAAATGTTGGGGTCAATTGTGGTCGAAAGGCAAAGTCTAGCTCACCTGAATCTCTTTCCTGGGAGTTTTAACACCGTTGTGTTCTTTGATACAATAAATTCCACTCCTTCTTTTGTGCAACAGCCATTCAGATTTTTAAAGACAGATACCTTATCTTCTCTCAGGATAGGGAGGGGAGGAAAGAAAGAGAGGAGAGGAGAGGAGAGGAGAGGGAAGAAGGGGATTGGGAAGAGAAGAGAGGAGAGAGAGAAGAAGGGGAGGGGAAAAGAGAGGAGAGGAGAGGAGAAAAGATGGGGATTCGGAAGAGAAGAGAGGAGAGGAGAGGAGAGGAAAGGAGAGGAGAGGGAAGAAGGGGATTGGGAAGAGAAGAGAGGAGAGAGAGAAGAAGGGGAGGGGAAAAGAGAGGAGAGGGAAGAAGGGGATTGGGAAGAGAAGAGAGGAGAGAGAGAGAGAAGAAGGGGAGGGGAAAAGAGAGGAGAGGAGAGAGAAGAAGGGGATTCGGAAGAGAAGAGAGGAGAGGAGAGGAGAGGAGAGAAGGGGATTGGGAAGAGAAGAGAGCAGAGGGGAGGGGAGGGGAGAGGGGAGGGGACGAGAGCCATGAAAAGACCAGCCATCTATCATCAGTCAAGCAAAATAACAAATTACCTCAGGTTTTGGCTAGTATGGAAAAACCAAATATTAAAGCTTTTTTTTTTTTTTTAATATAACAAGATTTAGGCTAGTGGACTTTGGGATTGGTGATAGAAGGGACAACTGCAAAGAGGTGCTTGAAGCCTTCCTTGGGGGAAAAAAAATACCTATCAGATTTCCCCAGTTCCATTGCCATGACAAAAGCACATCAATAATGCATTTCTTCAAAATGTAGTTTCCTCTTGGGTTAGCAAATTCCAAATTACCTAGTTAAGATTCCCGGTTAACATCTTTTCTAGGCCAAGAAAGCCGAAGACCAAGAAAAAGCAAATGCTTGCTGACCCCCTTTTTCCTTTGAGGGAAGTTAGCACCCACCCCTCTCCTAAAAGAATGAAATACTTTAGGAAACATTAAAAAAGGAAAGAATATTGTATTTCCCTGGATGAGAAAAGGAGAAACTTGCTTTTAAAGACAAAGCAGCTCCCTGCAGCTTCCTTCCCCCTCTTTGTCAATGGACCATTAAGGCCTGAGCCAGTCTGTTCTACATAACAAAGATCTACCCCCTTCAGGCAGAGCCATCTCATTGCACTTCATTGCACCACCCACCAAATGTCAACCAAACGTAGCACCCAGACAACCTACAAAGCTAGCTATGACCTCTTCACAGCAACCAATCAGCGTAAAACCCAGGGACTCTCAGCACCTCTTCCCTTTTCACCCAGGAGCTCCAAGGCCTGTGATCCTGTCCACCATTAAAACCATCTTTCCAAACAGCCTCCATGTTTCCAGTGTCCCTTTCCCCACTTGGAACTGAACCCAGATGGGCATTTCTTCCCTAAGGGAAAAAAAAAAGAATTCCATTGATTTTCTACGTGGTTTTCTATCCATATATGAGCCAGGGTTGAGCTTGCCTAGTTTTGCAATTCAAGCCAAGAAAGGAAAGAGAAACACCTGAAGGAAGTTTCGGGTAACCCTATGGCAAAAGTGAGAAATGGCTTGATTCCTAATTCTTATAAAACTATTTACAAGGCAAATATGTGTTTCAATTTCATTTCTTGGCATGAGCAAAAAAAAAAAAACAGCAAAAAACCACAGAAGTAAACATTCACTCTTTTAAGTGGATCAAGCTTTGAGACAGCAATATTTATTCTTTCGTAGCTTTCCACTCCAGATCATTCTGCTATTTTACTTCAAATCATTTTACTATTAAAACCTGACTCTGGAAAGAGTGCAGAAACAAACAACAAAGATGAATTGGGGAGGGGTGTGTGTGTGCAATTTAAAACATATGAAGAACTGCTGCAGGAATTGGGTATGTCTAGTTTAATGAAAAGAAGGATTAGGTGAGACATGATAGCAGTCTTCCAGTATCTCAGGGGCTGCCACAAAGAAGAGGGAGTCAAACTATTCTCCAAGGCACCTGAGGGCAGAACAAGAAGCAATGGGTGGAAAGTAATCAAGGAGAGAAGCAACTTAGAACTGAGAGAAATTTCCTGACAGTGAGAACAATTAATCAGTGGAACAACTTGCCTTCAGAAGTTGTGAATGCTCCAACACTGGTATGGGGAATGCAAATGACCAGCTGTTGGAAAGAAGTATAAATCCTTCCATTCCTCACCATCCAGTCAGAGCTGAAGAAGCTTCTTGAATGAGAAGTGAAACATCTTCAAAGAAAAACCAGGAAGTCCCATAGCCTCTTGAAAAAGCACCTTTGGGACAACCATGACTTGGATGACTAAGAATCTCCATAGACATTCGGGGTAATGTAATCCAGAAAAAGTATTCATTTGCAAGTCTATCCCTGGGGCATGTGCAGTTCATTTGGGATTGGTTTTACTCACACAAAATGGAGTGTGATGGTGCAGTGGTGAAAGACGTTGAGGTTATCAGCTGGAAAGCTGATAGCCAGGTTCGAGACCCACCATATGATGGGATGAGCTCCCATTATTTGCCCTGCTCCTGCCTACCTAGCTGTTCGAAAGCATTCAAATCCAAGTAGATGAATAGGTTCCCCTTCCGTGGGAAGGTAACAGTGTTCCATGCTGGCCACATAACCATGGAAGCATCTTTGGATAATGCTGGCTCTCTCGGCTAAGAAACAGAGATGGCTCGACTGATTGGGGGAAGACTTTACGTTTTTTACTCAAACAAAATAATTTCCAACCACCTTTCCTTCTCGATGCTCACATGCTGCTTTCAAAGTCGTTACAAATTCCATGCAAAAGTGCTGATCGACATCTTTGGAGCCTGATAAAGCCTTCCCCATATTGACAGGCAGGGAGGCGGGTGAATAAGCAGCTGCATAAGCACTGCTGCAGTGCTGAGTGTCAATCTCTTTAGCATCTCTTCCATGAGAGCTGTCATTTTGACCAGTGGCTGCCCACTGATGTCGGTGCCTCCTTTGAAGCAATCTGTCACTATCCCATGATATCTTTCCCTGGTTAGTCATTGCCAGTTCAGACACCCTCCCTCCCCCCAATCGATGCACAAGCTCCCCAACGTCAAGGTGGAAATTAATAAAGGACAGAGTGAAAGCATCCAACCATATTGTCAAGTCCTAAATATAACACAAAGATCTTCCAGAGGGAACTAGAGGGTCAGATTCATTAGGTTCATCCATCAATGCCAGCCCGGAGCTTTTGTGTACTTATTTTTCAGCCTCCTGGAAAAAGAGAGCGAGAGAGAGATTATTTGCTCGTATTCTGTCTAAAGGAGCATATAATTAACTGGCAGAATGCAGCCTTGTGGGTGTCAGTGGATTCTGCCAGTAATACGCGGATGCAATGGAGAGTTCAGGATGCATTCCTCTAAAGTGGGAGAAGCAATTGCAACACACAGAGGGAAAAGGGATCCTTTGGGAAACTTCCTGGAATCTTGTTACAAGCTCAAAGCAGAGGTGGGTTCCTACCGGTTTGGACCAGTTCGGCCGAAGAGGTAGTAACTTGGCAGCCTGGGTCGCTGGAACTGACAGTGACCCAGGACTGCCACGCCCTCAACCACGATTCTCTTGGTGGCACCAACTTGTTTTCGGCAGAAGCATTTTTTTAGTACTGTGCATGTGTGTGCATGTGTGTGAAGCACGCATGCATGGCGCGTCCCTGAGCGAACTGGCAGTAGCAGCAGCCGGACCCCCCCCCCCCGACTCAAAGTAAACCATTCCATTCAATTGCCGAAAATACAACTTCAGCAACAGAGTGGTCAACGCCAAGAATGCTTTACCTGACTCCGTTGTTGCATCCTCAACCGCCCACCCCTCAGCTTCAACCTTAAACTGTCTACTGTGGACCTCACCCAGGGGTGAAATCAACTTACCTTTGCTACCAGTTCGCAAATGTGAGCATGAGTGTGCAGATGCACAGGGTCTTCCACACATGCACAGAGTGTCAAAAATGGATGTGATGACATCCGGGCAGGTGAGCAGAGCCTCCTGCCGCCTCCGCTACCAGTTCAGCCGAACCGGATAGAACCGGCTGAATTGCACCACTGACCTCAGCCCCTTCCTAAGAGCACACCAGCGTGCTACTGTCCCTGTGCTATTGTCCCCATTTATTTCTATTCATTTATTTTGTTCATGTCCAGGCTTAGATTTATACCTGCTATCTTGTACATGATTGACAAACTAATAAATACAAATTTTCACACAACATTCCTTTGAAATACGGCACCAATGATATATATATTGATAGATAGATAGATAGATAGATAGATAGATAGATAGATAGATAGATAGATAGATAGATAGATAGATAGATAGATAGATAGATAGATAGATAGATAGATATTGTGTAGATGTCACACCTGTGCCAGGAACACACAACGGAAATGTAAAAAATTGTAAAAAAGGTAAGTAGATAGATACAGAGAGAGCAGTGGGCCACAGGTATTATGCCATCGTCAGTAGGTAGGTAGGTAGGTAGGTAGGTAGGTAGGTAGGTAGGTAGAGGGATAGAGAGAGGGAGAAATACAGTAGGTAGGTAGATAGGTAGGTAGGTAGGTAGGTAGGTAGGTAGAGGGATAAAGAGAGGGAGAAATACAGTAGGTAGGTAGGTTGGTAGAGGGAGAGAGAGAGGGAGAAATACAGTAGGTAGGTAGGTAGGTAGAGGGATAGAGAGAGGGAGAAATACAGTAGGTAGGTAGAGGGATAGAGAGAGGGAGAAATACAGTAGGTAGGTAGGTAGGTAGGTAGGTAGGTAGGTAGGTAGGTACAGTAGGTAGGTAGGGAGAGGGATAGAGAGGGAGAGGGAGAAATACAGTAGATAGGTAGGTTGGGGTTATATGGTGGTTGTGTGTACGTGTTTGTATGTGCAGGTGTAGTTCTACACACAGATTGGTTGACCATTTAACCAGACTGGCCCACAGCAACATGTGGCCGGGAATGGCTAGTTCTATAATTAATGAATATCCATGTTTAAATTAGTCATAAGCTCACTAAGGATGGTTCCAACAAAGAAGAATATTTGTAGCTCAGGGCTGAAATGAGGGGTCCTTGGTGCTCTCTGAGCTTGGTTGTTTTCTTGCAGATGTTTCATCACCCAAACTAGGTCACATCATAGTGCTAGTAAGGAGTGCAGTTTGTTCTCACTTTATATTCTACTGCAGCGCTGTCAAACTCACAGCACGTTGGCTGGATGCACCATGCGCTGGCCACACCCATGCCTGGTTTAGCCAAGGGGGGAGAGTCCCAATACATGATAGGACTATGCCATGATGCCATGAGTTTGACACCCCTGTTCTAGTGGCTTGTCCTGTCAATGTTGGTGGGAGTGGGCATGGAGCAGTGGTGGATTGCCAATTTTTTTACTACCAGTTTGGGCGTGTGCGCAATGCTTCTGCGCATGTGCAGAAGCGTCCCAGAAGATGGACGGAGCCTCCTGCCATCGCTACTACAGAGGTCCCTCTGACTTGGAAGTTCTTTGTTTGGGCTGTTTACTGATAGCTTGTTTGATAGTCCCTTGATTGTTATGGCTCAACTTAATAGAGAAATATTTTGTCTAAGATTGCAACTGAAACGTTGCCTAATCAGAAGCAAGTCCTATTGAAATGAGTTGGATTGCTTTTGTAGGAAGAAATGCACAATGGCAGGCAGAGGATGCTTTGGTTCACTTGCCAGAATATGGTTTGCTTGGCTTAGCATATTGTGTAAAGCCAGACTTTGGGTTGCTTATAAGGATTTGTGAACTAATCAGTGGCTAAGATGCTGAGCTCATCGATCAAAAAGGTCAGCAGTTTGGCAGTTTGAATCCCTAGTGCCACGTAATGGAGTGAGCTCCCGTTACTTGTCCCAGCTTCTCCCAACCTAGCAACCTCCATCTTTCCTCCATCTTTTAATTCGATTTTGTTCTTGTGTGCCCTCAAGAATTTCTGCCAACCTAGCTGTTCAAAAGCAAGTAGAAAAATAGGGACCACCTTTGGTGGGATGGTAACAGAGTTCCGTGCACCTTCAGCGTTTAGTCATGCCAGCCACATGACCATGGAGACATCTTCGGACAGCGCTGGCTCTTTGGCTTTGAAATGGAGATGAGCACAGCCCCTTAGAGTCAGGAACAACTAGCACATATATGCGAGGGGAACCTTTACCTTTACAGCTTATTTTGGTAATTTTTGCTTAAAGGGACTAGCAACTCTCTTGCTAAGCACTCCTGTCATTAAGCAGAAAAATACATGACCACAATGGGTTGAGACCTCACTTCTCTTTTGGTTGTTAAGCAAAACTGTTCACCGCCCTGAGTCCCGCAAGGGAAAAAGAGCGGTATACAAATTCGAATAAATTGAAAATTGAAAATTGAAAACTGTGACTTAAAATCTTACTTCCTCCTTGTCTATTTAATCCTGCTTGTCGCAGTTGTGAAATACTTGAATGGCAATCATGTGATCACAAGATGCTGCAGTGGTCATAAAAACAAGGATTAGTCACAAAGCTATGGTTTTTACATGGTTGTAACTTCGAGCAGTCACTAAACAAGATAGTCAGTAAGCAAGGGCTACCTGTGTGGTTAAAGCATTCACGGCACGTGGAGTGTGTAAACCCATCCTTTGTTATTTGTAGATTATCAGACAATTAAATGAACTCCAGTTTTGTATGCCATTTAAATAGCATTTGGAAAGCTCTGAAGACCGTTTCTTACACTTGCAATAATAGTAATGGCAAATATCGATCCCTTTAATATCTAAATCTATAATGATTATAATAGCAATAATGCAGTCATGAGCAAAATGTCTGAGCATTCGTCACTGGTCTGACTTTGCTTAGATGCTAAGCCCAGCCAAGGAGGGAAGGTGACTTGTTTTGATAAGCAGTTAGAGTGGTGAGTTCTGGATTCTGTTCCAACCAGAAAGGTTGGAACGGGCCCGGCGTCACCCACAATTTTGACAAGGATGGTCTCTCTGACCCCCTCTTTCAAGCCAGTGGTCCTCTCTGTCCTAAACATGGGCTTTGTTGTCTTCAAAAAAGTGGCTTGTGTCTATAAAAAAAAATAATTTTTATTACACAGTTTTTTTAAAAAAAACACAAAAAAGAAACAACTTTAACAGTTTCCTTCTATACAACGTTTCCATATCGATATACATCCATTGAATGTGCATTTCCCCACCCCTATCCCTCTACACCATTAATCTATACATGTAATTCCAGTGTTTTTATACATAGAAATATATTCGTTTCCTGAGTTAGAGTCATTCATTGTATGTCATTTCCATTTATATTTATTACTAATTTCTAACTCCTGTATCTTCTTTGTTTAATCTTTCCTTAAACTTTACACCTGTCCTCTAACCCAGGGGTCTCCAACCTTTGCAACTTTAAGTCTGAAGGACTTCAGCTCCCAGAATTCTCCAGCCAGCAAAGCTGGCTGGAGAAGTCTGGGAGCTGAAGTCCTTCAGACTTAAAGTTGCAAAGGTTGGAGACCCCTGCGTCTAACCATTTATTTATACCATTCACTCCATACCTTATAATAATCTGTTTCTCCTTTAATCTTTGATCTCTTTTGTGAGGCTGTCCATCTCTGCACTTGCTAGGACTTTCCTTAACACTTCCTCCTCTGATGAAGCATAATTATTCTTCCATTTGTGTGCAAACATAATTCCGGCTGCCGTTATGATATGTAAAATTAGATATTGTGTTTCGTTTTATCATATTTCCCCATCAATCTTCCCAATAGAAATAATTCTGGTTTCATGCCTATTTGCTCCATGTCAAAATGCTCCACCTGCACTTAAAAGACAGAGTGGCCTGTGGTTTTTAAATACAGGTGAGCTGCTGAATCTGCTCCTGATGGGTTTGTTTTCCTACATCATGCCATGTGTTTGATCTGTAAATTCCCTGGTGGTGTAGGAGCAGGAGAACTGGGTGGAAAGGTCTTGACTTCACCCTCTCCAAAACAGGAATGGCCTTGCAGGAGAATGTCCAGTGACTGTCCATATCTACACCACCCCTAAGCAGCCTATAAATCAGTGATGGCTAACCTTTTTGCTGTTGGGTGCCAAAAATGGAAGTGCGTGTGCGCGATAGTGTACGTGCGTGCCGGCACCTGTAATGCAAAGCATGCCCCAACACGAATGCATGCACAACCTCCCCCCATGCTTCCCCCCCCCCCATGCATGCCACACTGCTCACCTCCAAGCTGAGCTTGGTATTTCCTCCAAGGGGCTGAAGGAGGCCATTTTTGCCCTCCCCAGGCCCCAGGAAAGCCTCCGGAACCTGGGGAAGGTGAAAAATAGGCGCAATGGACCACCCCAAGCTCCAGAGGCTTTCCTGATGCCTGGGAGGGTGAAAATGGTAATCCTTGGCTCTCTAGAAGGCCAAAAATCAGCTGGAGCTAACAGCTCATGTGCTGGCAGATATGGGTCCACGTGCCACCTGTGGCACGCTTGCCATAGGTTCGCCATCCCAGCTATAAATCCTGACCGAAGTCCTCTTTCCCCCAACACATCCTTTTAGCAAAAACAGATCTTGAATATCTTGAAACGGACTCACATGTCACCGTTTCAAGACGAAGAGACCTCTCATTTCTGGAACAGCTAATAAAGACTTAAGGTGGCTTCACATATAGATTGGAGGACGAAGTGAAGGTAAATTTACCGGGACACAGCAGAAGTGATGAGAACATTGGAATTCTGCAGGACTAGACGCAAGTAGGGAAAAGCCCATAGCTTCAGATTTAAGATAGTTTGGGGAGGAATTCTGAAAGTTTTTGCTTTGAAATAAATGTATACAGAGAGGTTTGTACCTATTCCGTGTGTTGAAAAGAGAACAATACATTAAAATGATTTCTAATTCCTGCAGTTACAGAGAAAATAGCTGGCTTTGAAAGTCAGAGGAAAAGTAACTAGAGATCGATGCAAATCGTCTCTTTCTTGTTCTCCTTTCCATAATCTTTTTAGCACCTTTGCCATAGGGCATTTGAAAGCAGGCAAAATAGTTTTTGTTTTGTTTTTTTAATGGAGAGGGTACCTGTTTAACTTTGGGTGCTTGCCTTGGTATTAATGAGTAACATTTCCCGTTTTCAATCCAGAAATGCAGCAACTTAGCTAGTCAGCATCTTTGCCTACCGTGCTCAGCATATACGCGCTTTAGACTCTGTAGAATTGATTTACAATTAGTTGCTGCTGCTGCTGTTGCTGTTGCTGCTGCTGTTGCTTACTTCCGTCGCCTCCATCACCACCAAGTAATTACTATTCTTGCTTTACTACCCTGTTACTGCTTCCTTGCTGGCAGGATCGAATTCGGGATGCTTCCTTGGGCGAAGGTGCCCAGGAATGGCTGTGAAATCAGACCTTGCAGCTGATTGGGATGTTGGCCCTTTAAGGGCTTTCAGTTACTTCTTGAAAAAAAAAGAAAAGATGAAGCGAAGCCACCCTCTCCCCATTTTTTTTTTCCTGAAAAAAATTAAGTTTGCATTCTTTCATTCCATCTTTGGCGAGACATTGCCGGAATCCTGGTTCTTTTTGGACTGTTTAACCAGCCACAATTGTTTGCCCCATGGATCATAGACATAGTTTCCCCTGTATGCTCCTTTGGTAAGCATTTTGTTTTCCTGAAAATTGGGACTTGGATGTGATTTTGCAGATATTTATGGTGGGGTGGGGGTGGGGGGTGAGAATAAGGAAAAAGAAGGTACAGTTATTTCTGCATAGCTTATTTGTTGGTGTTTCTGTCTGATTTTTCAGATGAGTGTCAGATATATTCATTTTGACTCCTACTTTTCCCCTGCAGTGATTGAGAGAGAGAGAGAGAGAGAGAGAAGTTTCATTTCTTGATTTTTTAATCTGTGAAATCTAACTTTTTGCTAAGGGTTGGGACCAGGGGGAAGCATGGTCCATTTAAAACTAACACTTTGAAGATTTCCCTCCCATTAAACCTGGAAGGAATCCTTGAAGAGTTATCCCGCAGAATGTGCTTTGCTAGAATAGATTTTGCTAGATTACAGCAAAGATTTATGTAGCACTTTCAGCAATTGCTGGCTAGGTCTAAAGGGAAATCTTTGTTGGGGAAAGCCATCTCCTACTTCGTTCACAGCATTTAGTAATTGTTGGTAAATAGACCCCAATGTCTACCTGGTATCACTCGTAACTGCTGCTTGATTAACATTTTGGGAATGTGGATAAGAGATAGACAGACAGACAGACATAAACAGACTGACAGACTGATAATAATATATCTTTGGCCATCTGATTCCATGATAATCCCTGCAATCTGCTTATTTGGATCAATGCATATTGAACTGACTTTTGCTATGTTTTGATATGTCTAACAATGCATTGGGGTTTTCTCTTTTTTAATAGTAATGTTATTGAATGTTATATGTGCAATTAAGGAAAAAAGTAAAAGTAAAAGAAAGGAAGAAACTAAAATAAGTACACAGTAAAGAAAAAAGAATATATATAATAAATATATAAGAACGTATAAGAAAAAAGAATACACACACACAATAAAACTATATATTTCTATATACTGTATGTATATAGTGTGGGTGGATAAATAGATAGATAGATAGATAGATAGATAGATAGATAGATAGATAGATAGATAGATAGATAGATAGATAGATAGAGATAGATAGATAGATAGATAGAGATAGATAGACGATAGATGATAGCTAGATAGATAGATAGATAGATAGATAGATAGATAGATAGATAGATAGATAGATAGATGATATAGATAGATGATAGATGATAGATGATAGATAGATAGATAGATAGATAGATAGATAGATAGATAGATAGATAGATAGATAGACAGACAGACTGTGTGTGTGTGTTTGTAAAAGTATATATATACTTTTTTTCCTTCATAACAAGCATAAACTCACCACATTGTCTTAAAATAAAACAAATGATCTCTCTTTCTCATACCTTATCTCTTATTTATAAACAAAGTCTAAAGCTTTCTCATGCATCTCTAAGACTTCAGCAAAAGCCCACTAAGGGTTACCAGAGATAATAAAATATCTATTTTAACCTTAATCAAATAAACTAACTTTATATTCCTTCCTTTTAACAATTTTGACCTTTTTATATTTCTTCCCTTTACTTTTCATCCCTTCAAATAATGCCCTAAAACTTCATTTCTTCTTAGGTTTTTCTCTGTCCCATCTCACAAACATATTTCAAGATTTTAACAGGTCTGCTTTGTAAATCCAATAAGAAGGTCACCCTTTTGTCTTGGAAGGGACCTAAGATGTCATCTGGGTTCATTTCTATATCTACTGCAGCAATTTCCTTCTACATCATTCCTGCAGTCCATCATTTTTAAACCCACTTTTGAATCAATCTGAATCCTATCTGGTAAATCTTGTTCCTCTTCCACAACATCTTCTAAACATATAATGCCAGACACTCTTAAAATTAACTTATAGATCCTTCTTCACAAATATCCTTCAATGCACCCAATGTTGAAGTGTTTTGCTCCACTCTCTATTAGTAGGTCAAACATAAGTGCTCTTCTCTTTTAGTTGTAATCTTTGTATTTAAACTTCTTTCACTGAGGATTGAAGGAAATTCATCCAGTGTAATAAAAGTTGCCATTCTCAAAATTCCTAATTAATAATAATAATCTTTATTGTCATTGTAAAAAATTACAATAAAATTGGTTAAAAACAGTTAAAAAAGCAATTTCCAAAAGTGATTAAGAAAGGAATCAAGAATCAAGTATTAATACCATTTTATGATGGTATTTTAGAATATCGTTTTATAATCAAAATAGAGCTGGAAGGGATCTTGGAGATCTTCTAGTCCAGCCCCCTGCTCAAGCCTTTCAGACAAGTGACTGTCCAGTCTCTTCTTAAAAACCTCCAGTGATGAAGCACCCACAACTTCTGAAGGCAAGTCGTTCCACTGGTTAATTGCTCTCATTGTTAGGAAGTTTCTCCTTAATTCTAGGTTGCTTGTCTCGTTGATTTTTTTTTAAATTCAAATTTATATCCCGCACCTTCTCCAAAAAGGACCCAGGGCGGCGCACAGGAAATTTAAAAAAAAAACATAACAAATATCACAAAGGTACAAAATTTTAAAAGCAATTAAATCATACCCTGTGCTAAAATAGAATAAAATTCCCCAAATTAAAATCTATCTAAAAAACAGTCATAACGAGAGGTTATGCTAGGCCGGCTTGTTGGAAAAGGTGGCGGAAGATTAGTTTCCATCCATTGTTTCTTGTCCTGCACTCTGTTGCTTTGGAAAATAAATGGATTCTCCCCCCCTTTGTGGCAGCCTCTATCATGTCCCCCCCCCCCAGTCCTTCTTTCCTCTAGGCTAGACATACCCAGTTCCTGCAACCATTTTTCATATGTTTTAGTCTCCAGCCTCCTAATCATCCTAGTTGCTGTTCTTTGCACTTTTTCAAAAGTCTCAGCATCTTTTTTGTAATGTGGTGACCAAAACTGAATGTAGTATTCCAGGTGTAGATGTTGAGACTCTAGAAAAGCTACAGAGAAGTGCAGCAAATATTATTAGGGGACCGAAGACTAAAGTATATGAAGAACGGTTACAGGAATTGGGTATGAAAAGGAGAAGTGGGGTGACATGATAGCAGTGTTCCAATATTTAAGAGAGTGACACAAAGAAGAGGGGGTTAATGGAGGCAAGCTATTCCCCAAAGCACCTAAAAGAAGGACAAGAAGCAATGGATGGAAACTAAGAGTAAAGTTCTACATTTAGGCAAGAAAAACAAAATGCACAGGTACAGTGTAGGTGGTACCTTGCTCAATAGCAGTAACTGTGAAAGGGATCTTTGAGTTCTAGTAGACAACCATTGAAATAGGAGCCAGCCGTGTGCAGCAGCTGACAAAAAAGCCAACACAGTTCTAGGCTGCATAAACAGAGGGATAGAATCAAGATCACGTGAAGTGTTAATACCACTTTATAATGCCTGGTAAGGCCACACTTGGAATACGGCATTCAGTTTTGGTCACCACAATGTAAAAAAAGATGTGGAGACTCTAAAAAGAGTGCAGAGAAGAGCAACACAGATGATTAGGAGACCGGAGGCTAAAACATATGAAGAACAGTTGCAGGAACTGAGTATGTCTAGTTTGATGAAAAGAAGGACTAGGGGAGACATGATAGCAGCCTTCCAATATCTCAGGGGTTGCCACAAAGAAGAGGGAGTCAAGCTATTCTCCAAGGCACCTGGGGGCAGGACAAGAAGCAATGGGTGGAAACTAATCAAGGAGAGAAGCAACTTAGAACTGAGGAGAAATTTCCTGACAGTTAGAACAATCAATCAGTGGAGCAGCTTGCCTCCAGAAGTTGTGAATGCCCCAACACTGGAAGTCTTTAAGAAGATGTTGGATAGCCATTTGTCTGGAACGGTATAGGGTTTCCTGCCTAGGCAGGGGGTTGGACTAGAAGACCTCCAAGGTCCCTTCCAACTCTGCTGTTGTATTGCATTAATCAAGGAAAGAAACAGCATAGAACTAAGGAGACATTTCACGACAGCTAAAACAATCAATAAGATGACTTGCCTCCAGAAGTTGTAGGGGCTCCAAAAAAATTCACATGTATGTGAAATAGCATAGGGCAGTGATGGTGAATGTTTTTTTTGCTTGGGTGTCAAAAGGGTTGTCCACACCATAATGCAATGTCCTCCCCCATGTGCATGTGCACACAACCCCTACACGTTCCCCCCCATGCGTGCATGCAGGCCTCACTGAAGCCTCTGGATTTCCAGTAGCCCTGTTGGTCCCATTTTTCATCCTCCACAGGCTCCAGAGGCTTTCCTGAAGCCTGGGAAGGCCTCCCCCACCCTCTGGAAAGACGAAAATCAGCAGGCCAGGCGCACATGCACGTTGGAGCTGACATAGGACAATGCATAGTGGCACAAGTGCCATAGGTTCGACATCACAGGCATAGGGTTTCCTGCTTGAGCAGGAGGTTGGACTCAAAGACCTCCAAGGTTCTTTCCAACTCTGTTACTCTGCAAATCTTGTGTCCCTAAAAGTGTGCAGCTTATTTGGACAAAATTAAGAATCCTTAATCTCCCAGAGCAATACACCTACCACAGACTGTTGTCTCATCGTCTCCTTTCAAGAAACCAATCTCTGGAGTACATGTGGGTGATCTCAAGTTCCTTTTTTTTGTTCAGAGAGGAATCCCAATGATCCAATCTATTTGCCAAATCTTCAGTTCATTACAGTCACTGATTCTGCTCTCAACAAAGAAGTTTCCAGTTTGTTATTTCTTCCTGTTTTCTGAAGGCATGATTTTGTCTGCCTCTGGAATGGTGGTGTTTAAAATGGCACACTACATATATATTTTACAAGGCAATGGTTAGTACAATTAAAGGTGTCGGTTGTTTAATCATCATTGATTTATTCCAGCTCTGTAAATTGCCTCTCAGGCAAAGCACTTGGTAATGAAATCGTGTAAAACTTCACCCACCAATTGATTATTGTGGTGGGCATTTTTCTTTCCTCCATGGTATCGTTTACGGCCAAGGGATATTACATGTCATATTTCCCAGCAATTGAATTGCCTCTGTAAGTTACTGCTCAGCTGACATCATTTCCATATTAAAGGTTCCCTGTGTTCTTGAGCTTCTTGAATCAGTCAAAAGTGGAGAAGTTGACTGAATAAAGATGAGGGGTCTTAAAAGCAATGATCCTTCTCTGAGATTAAACCACATTTTGCAAAGAACGAATCCCTTTGATTTGATTTTAAAGTAAAAACAGAATCCACAGATATATACAATAGACTGGTCTGCGCTTGCTCGAAGATGGCGGGGTAGCTCTGAAGCTCCGTGTGGGCTGCGGAGGTCGTTGGCATTTTTGAGTGCCCCCTGCCCTCGTTTGTGATCTTGGAGGGCATGGGAGGATGAGGGACCCACCCGGACACCCTAGGGTGGGGTTCGCAACATCTGGGGAAGAGCGGACGGAGCGCCGGCGACTGGAACGCTCGGCGGTGTGAGCGCCGGGGCGGGAACTGCCGCAACGGAGGCCAGTGCAGAGGCCGCCGCCTGGACGTTTTAATAGGGCGGAGAGAGGCCGGCTGCACTGAAGAGCTCCGAAAAGCTAAAAGCTGAAAGCTGAACTTGGTGGCGTGCCGTGGGGTGAAGCGGTGGTGAGAGCACCGGTGGCCAGCGGGAATGGTGAGAGAGGCGTGGAGGAAGATGGCGGAGGTGGCGGAGATGCTGGTTTGTTGGAGTGAAGAAGGTGGAGAGAGAGAGTGTGGAGAGTGTGGAGGGGAGAGGTTGCCGCTGGAGGCCGAGTCGACGGCGGTGGGAGCGCCGGAAGGCGAGAGACGAAGGCGGCGACAGAGGAGCTGGTTGGGGAAAGGTGGAAGGTGGTGGCTGTGAGAGAGCCATGCGGTGGTTGAGAGCGGAGAGGCGGCTGCTGGAGGCCAGGCTGACGGCGGTGGGAGCGCCGAGAGGCCTTTGGCGAAGGCGGTGACGCGGGGATTGCGGCGGTGGGAGCGCCGAGGTGGATGTGGACGGCCGCTGACCAGTTGTAATTTCATTTTCCCCCATGGTCACCCTCCCAAGTCTGGGAGAATTACGCCACCAAGGCCTTAATAGGCCCGGAAGAACTGACTGTCTTAAAGAACATGTGACAGCAACCAGTTATGGTCACCCCAATGGTCATCATTGCGAACTATTTAACCTAATTCAACTACATCTATTTACCAACTGATTTATTTTGGTTTACCCATCCTGCACTTTTATTTCACCTGATTTCATCTTACCATCCAATGAATTGACTTGTGTGAATCGTTTTAATCAACTGCCAACGATTTTTAACATCTGTATTTTTTAACATCTGTATTGATCCCATACCCACCCGAGTTTTATATATATAATTATTGAATTTTAATTATCTATTTAAAAATATTTAAAAATGTATTCCAGAGCAAGCCTGCTATCGCTGCGAGAGTCCCCGCTCTCGCAGGTATGGCCCCTTGATTTATCTAGGGCACATCTCGATGATGGTATTGTAAATCCGAAGAGATGGGCGAAGCGCGGCCTTAGGGGATTTTTAGTTTTTAACTTATTTAAATTATCTTTTTTAGGGGGTTCAAGGGAGGGGGGTAGATATAGACAGATGGAGATGGAAACAGTGATCAGTAGTAAGGGCCAGGATAGCAGTCGACGGCGGGAAGCGGAAGGCGAAAGGCAGGGGGATACCCGAGTCGTTCCTCAGGAGGGCATACCAATTCAGAGGGTCGTGGGGAGGGGCAAGACCGAGGGGAGACAATTTTCATCCTCCCGGTTGGTGGCACGCAGCCGTTGGTTACAAGCGGTCGGGTGCCACAACCCCCGCAGGCTAGGTGGCCAGGGAATACAGAGCCAGGGTCTGCGGCTGATGTTTTGCAACGCCAGGTCCGTTGTCAACAAAGCCCCCCTCATTAGTGACCTTGTGTCAGAGGGGGAGCCGGACCTGGTAGGAATTGCGGAGACCTGGTTGGGCCACGAGGGAGGTCATCCCCTCGTTGAAATGTGCCCACCAGGCTACCGCGCATTTCATCAGCCGCGGGCCCTAGGCAGGGGTGGTGGGGTAGCGGTCATTATTAAGGAAGGCCTGGAGCCGAGAGAGACCATTGTGCCGCAGACCTCCGGCTGTGAGTCCCTCTGCATGAAGTGGGGCCTAGGGAGGCAGTTGGGCTTGCTGGTTGTATACCTGGCTCCCCGCTATGTAGCAGCAGCCCTGCCCGAGCTCCTGGAGGTGATCGCTACGGTGGCAGTGGAGACCCCCAGACTTATAGTTATGGGGGACTTTAACCTGCCATCGTTGGGCGAATCATCCGTGGTAGCTCGGGAGTTCATGGCTTCCATGACGGCCATGGACCTGACCCAAGTAATTCAAGGCCCCACCCATGAGGGTGGACATACGCCGGACCTCATCTTCGTCTCGGGCCAATGGAAGAGTGATCTGGGTACAGGGGACATAGACATCACACCCTTGTCATGGTCAGACCACTCACTTCTCCGACTCGACTTTCCGACCGCTGCTCCCCTCCGCGGGGAGGCGGAACCAAAGTTACCAATCTGGTACCGCCCCAGGCGCTTGATGGACCCGGATGGGTTCCAGACAGCGCTTGGGCCATTTCCTGTATCCCTGACCCGCGCCCCGATGGAGGACCTCACGGCCGCATGGAATAGTGCGGCCGTGGGAGCCTTGGATCGGGTCGCGCCCTTGCGGCCTCTCTCGCGGCGGCGAACCACCCTGGCTCCTTGGTTTACTGAGGGGCTGCGGGTGATGAAACGCCGCAAGAGATGCCTAGAGAGAAGATGGAGGGCTAGCCGCTCTGAATCTGACCGGACACAGGTAAGAGCCCATTTACGGACTTACATTGTGGCGCTGAGGGTGGCCAAACGTCATCATTGTGCCACCCTCATAGCATCCGCAGAAAACCGCCCTGCCGCCCTGTTTAGGGTGACCCGTTCCCTCCTTCAACAGAGGGAGCGGGAAGCCCCGTTACAGGGTAGGGCAGAGGAATTTGTGATTTTTCTGCAGGAGAAAACCGCCCAGATACAGAGTGAGCTAGCCCCCATTCATGGCCCAGTGGGATGCCACGAGAGAGATCTTGTTTGGGAGGAGTTTGACCCCGTTACTTCCGAGGATATGGACAGGTTACGTGGGCGACTGCGAGCCACCACATGTTCATTGGACCCGTGCCCCTCCTGGCTTGTACTGGCATCCTGGGAGGTGACACGAGGCTGGCTCCAAGAGGTTATCAACGCATCCTTGAGTGAGGGTTCCTTGCCTGCCTCCCTAAAAGAGGCTATGGTGAGGCCCCTCCTCAAGAAGCCCTCTTTGGACCCAGCTCTTTTGAACAACTACCGTCCAGTCTCCAACCTTCCCTTCTTGGCGAAGGTTGTTGAGAGTGTGGTGGCACAACAGTTTCCCCGTCACCTGGAGGAAGTTGACTATCTAGATCCGCGCCAGTCCGGCTTTCGGCCCGGGCATAGCACCGAGACGGCATTGGTCGCGTTGGTAGATGATCTCTGGAGGGCCAGAGATGGGGGATGTTCCTCCATCCTGGTCCTATTAGACCTCTCGGCGGCTTTCGATACCATCGACCATGGTATCCTATTGCATCGGCTGGGGGGGTTGGGGGTGGGAGGCACCGTTTTACGGTGGTTCTCCTCCTACCTCTCTGGCCGATCGCAATTTGTGCGGGCAGGAGAGCAGAGGTCGACCCCGAGACCCCTCACATGCGGGGTGCCTCAGGGGTCGGTCCTCTCGCCTCTCCTGTTTAATGCATATATGAAGCCGCTGGGTGAGATCATTCGTGGTTTTGGGGTAGAGTACCATCTGTACGCTGATGACACCCAGCTGTACATATCTACCCCAAACCACCCCAACGATGCCGTAGCGGTGATGTGCCAGTGCCTGGAAGCCGTGCGGATCTGGATGGGAAGTAACGGACTTAGGCTCAACCCAACCAAGACCGAGTGGCTGTGGTTTCCGGCTGCCCGATTCAACCAGCTTTCTCCAACGCTGGCCATAGGGGGCGAACATCTTGCCCCTGTGGATGGGGCGCGCAATTTGAGTGTCCTCCTGGATACCCGGCTGTCTATGGAAGAGCAAGTGACAGCCGTGGCCAGGAGGGCGTTTTACCAGGTTCGCCTGGTTCGCCAATTGCGCCCCCTATTGGATCGGGACGCCCTTCGCACAGTCACTCATGCCCTCGTGACATCCCGACTGGACTATTGTAACTCTCTCTACATGGGGCTCCCCTTGAGGTGCACCCGGAGGCTTCAGTTAGTTCAGAATGCAGCCGCACGAGCAATTATGGGCACCTCTAGGTTTGCCCACGTAACACCGCTCTTGCGCGAGCTGCACTGGCTACCTGTCGTCTTCCGGGTGCGCTTCAAGGTGTTAGTTATCATCTTCAAAGCGCTCCATGGCTCGGGACCTAGCTATCTGCGAGATCGGATCCTGCCCCACACATCCTCACGACCGATTCGCTCCCACAGAGAGGGGCTTCTCCGGGTGCCGTCCACTAGACTTTGTCAGCGGGCGACGCCCAGGGGAAGGGCGCTCTCTGTGGCGGGCCCGGCCCTCTGGAACGACCTTCCCCCTGATATTAGAACGACCACCGACCTCCGCTCCTTCCGTGTAAAATTGAAGACCTATTTCTTTCGACTGGCCGGCCTTGAATAGTTCTCTCTGTCTTTTAACTACAAATATTTTAATGGGTTCTTAATTTTATATTTTTAGCACGGGTAATTCTATTTAATTCTATTTTAAGTATGTTTGTATTATTGTATATTGTTTTTAACTATGCCTGTGCACCGCCCCGGGTCCCTGTGGGGAGAGGGTGCGGTTAATAAATCTCAATTTATTATTATTATTATTATTATAATAACTAATTTTAAAAGCAGACAGGATAGATAAATAGAGGCTCAAGCTAAGAACATCTACTTCTGTCTTATCCTTGCTTGTAAGCTTCTCGGTTGTATTTCGTTGACTACTATAGATCACAAAATGTAGGATTGTATTCACCTTGGTGAAGCGGGTGAAGAAGGAGAGTGCAAAAGTTGGCTTGAAACTCGACATTAAGAAAACTAAGATTATGGCATCCAGCCCTCTCAATTCCTGGCAAATAGATGGGGAAGCAATGGAGGTAGTGACAGATTTTATTTTCCTGGGCTCCAAGAGGACCATAGATGGGAACTGCAGCCAAGAAATTAAACGAGGCTTGCTCCTGGAGAGTAAAGCTATGGCAAATCTAGACAGCATACTAAAAAGCAGAGATATCACCCTGCTAACAAAAATGTGTCTAGTCAAGTCCATGGTTTTCCCAGTTGCAACGTATGGCTTTGAAAGTTGAACCATAAGAAAGACTGAGTGCCAAAGAATGGAGGCCTTTGAACTCTGGTGCTGGAGAAGACCCCTGCGAGTCCCTCGGTCTGCAAGGCGATCCAACTGGTCAGTCCTAGAGGAGATCCACCCTGACTGCTCTTTAGAAGGCCAGATCCTGAAGAGGAAACTCAAACTTTGAGAAGGAAGGACTCACTAGAGAAGAGCCTAATGCTGGGAAAGATTGAAGGCAAAAGAAGAATGGGATGGCAGAAAATGAGGTGGCTGGATGGACTCATCGAAGCAATAGGTGGGACTCCAGAGGATGGTAGAGGACAGGAAGGCCTGGAGGAACGTTGTCCATGGGGTCAAGATGGGTCGGACACGACTTTGTAACTAATAACAACAATGCACCTTGGGTGTTCTTATGTTCTTTGATAGACATGAAAGACTTTAAACTCGTGTAATGAGTTCCATATAATTTAAGATTGTGCTATGCTGGGTAGCTCTCTAAATATTATTGGATTCCAGATCCATTCATTCCTGACTACCGGTAGTCCGTAATTTACGGCTTTTTGTTTAGCAACCATTTGAAGTTACAATCCACCTGTAAAAGAGTAGTTATGAGTTATGGATCCAAAGCTTGGATGGATGCCCCTGCCAGATCACATAACTGCCCATTAGGTGCTTGGCGATGCAGCTATATTTACTGTCATTTTCAGCATACCATGTGACTGTGTTTTACAGGTTGTAGTCCTCGACTTACAACCACAACTGAGCCCAAAATGTATGTTGATAAGTGAAACATTTATTAAGTAAAGTGTTTTTTTTTCCTATCAGGGCAACCTGGTCTACCCAAATATGGGAAGGAGCATACTGCTTCCCTTTTGCCTTTCAGCCCCAAACCAGGAGTTTTTGCAGGCAGTCGCTTTTACGACAAGCTATTTTGGGTTAAATTTATATTTTACTGACAAAGAAATAAAGGGAGACTAGTATAGATCTATTCCAAGCAATATAGCTCTCAACAGCTAGCCATAACCTTCTGGAATTCAAACCTGGGCTGCTTATGTATTAGGTGGATGTATTCACCTCTAAGCCACTGGTTCTCCTTGCTTTGTCAGCTGTACCAGGGGAGAGATTAAGTGTTTTTTCTATCAGGGCAAGCTGGTCTACTCAAATATGGGAAGAAGCATACTAGATGATAATACATCTACTTAATATGCAGGCAACCCAGGTTTAAATCCCATTTTCAGACCATTTTTCAGGTGAAACAGCCAAAAAGGTGGAACAAGGAGAAGAAAGAGGGAAAGCAGCCTTCTCAGTGGCCCATTTCTTTATTGCAGCACAGTGCCCAGGATCCATTTAGATAGTGGGAGGGTAGGTAATTTAACAACCAGTTTGCTCAAACCAATGCAAACCGGCTGCATCCCACCACTGGACAGGAGATACAATAGCAGAATTGAAAGGGACCTTGTAGGTCTTCTAGTCCAACCCCCTGCGTGGGCAGGAACCTTATACCATTTCAGACAAATGGCTATCTAACATCTTTTTAAAGACTTCCAGGGTTGGGGCATTCACAACTTCTGGGGGCAAGCGGTTCCAGAGGTTAATTGTTCTAACTGTCAGGAAATTTCTCCTTAGTTCTAAGTTGCTTCTCTCCTTGATTAGTTTCCACCCATTGCTTCTTGTCCTGCCCCCAGGTGCCTTGGAGAATAGTTTGACTCCCTCTTCTTTGTGGCACCCTCTGAGATATCGGAACACTGCTATCATGTCTCCCCTGGTCCTTCTCTTCATCAAACTAGACATACCCAATTCCTGCAACCGTTCTTCATATGTTTTAGTCTCCAGTCCCCTAATCATCTTGGTTGCTCTTCTCTGCACTCTTTCCAGAGTCTCCACGTCTTTTCTACATCATGGCGACCAAAACTGTATGCAGTATTCCAAGTGTGGCCTTACCAAGGCACTATACAGTGGCATTAACACTTCACGTGATCTAGATTCTATCCCTCTGTTTATGCAGCCTAGAACTGTGTTGGCTTTTTTGGCAGCTGCTGCACACTGCTGGCTCATATTTAAATGGTTTAAATACATGTGTGAGCATGTCAGCAGAACACCAAGTACTGTAGTTAAAGGAAAGCCAAGCAAAAAGAGAAATCTTCCAGGTCTTCAGAATAAGGACAGTATGCTAGATCTTGGTAACTCAAGCCTAGACACCTGATCACTACAGTCCCCTGTATGTTTGGATGGAAGCTTTCTTTGGCCTCAGGGCACTCAAATTCCCTGATAAATATTACAGGAGTTGGCAAGAAATGGATAGCTTTGCATTCCAAATCAGATGTTCCAAAACAGGATGAAGCTTCCATTGCTCTAGTGTAATTAACATGTAAAATCACAGGTCTCCCAAAGGCATATATTCTTCGTGCCTTCCGGATTATTTTTCCAAGCTTTAGATTGGTGCTCTCACCGCATGCTATGCGTTGCCCATCAATTGGTCTGTTCGCAAGCTTTTAACCTTTTCTGTGTGATGCCGCCCCTTGAAAACAAACAAATAGGAACAATATTTTGTTTGGAAGGAGTGGGAGAAACCAAACATTTGGGGCTGGAAAACCTCAACATGCTTTTGAATCCCCTAAAAGGACTCACCCAATTGCATGTCTAACCTGCACCAGCATAGCCTTGAGCGAGCAAAAATCAAAAGGACGACGAACTACCCTAGATGCTAATAATTTCATAGCTCCCAGCAAGTGACTATTTTTAAATAATGAGGCACCAAAAATGGGGATATTATTTTATTTTATTTAGTTAGCTAGTTTGTCAAACTCCGCACTATCACGGACCTTCCCCTCTTTCGCCGCTCACTTAAGACATACTTCTTCCACCAAGCCGGTCTAGCTTAGAGCTTAGGGCTCAGATGCGACATAATTTTAGCAATTAGTAATTGGATTTATAATTTTATTAATGGGAAATATTTTTAGCACAGGTTACCTAATTTAATTCATTTTAATATTATCATTGTATTTATTGTTATTTGTTGGTGTGATTTTTAATTTCCTGTACACCGCCCTGAGTCCATCTTGATGGAGATAGGAGCGGTATATAAATCGAATAATAAATAAATAAATAAAATAAAATGTACAAGATAAGAGGTATAACTCTAAAACATGGACATGAACAAAGGAAATTTGTTACAAGGTTTTGATGACCATCTTCAAGGTGCTCCATGGCACGGGGCCTAGCTACCTACGAGACCGTCTGCTGCCCCATACATCCCTACGACTGACTCGCTCCCACGGAGAGGGTCTTCTCCGGGTGCCGTCGACTGGGCAATGCCTGTTGGCGGCTCCCAGGGGAAGGGCCTTCTCTGTGGTGAGCCCAACCCTCTGGAACGACCTACCTCCCGAACTCCGTATCATCTCGGACCTCCGCTTGTTCCGCCAGCACTTAAAAACACACTACTTTCATCTAGCCAGCCTTGCATGAACTACTCCGCACCGTAATGACTTGTAGCTAATCAAAGTTTTAATTTATGGGTTTTAAATTTTATTTTACGCAGGGTTTTGGTTTAATTTAGTTGTTGTTTGTTAATACTTTGTATATATGTATATTTATTTTAAATTTCTGTTCGCCGCCCCAAGTCCCTTTGTGGTGAGATGGGTGCAGGTTACAAATATGAATAATAAATAAATAAATAAATAAATAAATAAATAAATAAATAAATAAATAAATAAATAAATAAATAAATAAATAAATAAATAAATAAATAAATAAATAAATAAATAAATACAAATAAATAGGGACAGTAGGACAGAGAGGGTAGGCATGTGCTTATGCACATACACACCCTTTATGGACCTCGTAGAAATGGGTTGAGGTCCACAGTAGACCATTTAAGATTGAAGCTGCGAGGGTTTGAGGATGTAACGCCGGAGTCAGGTAGAACATTCCCAGCATTGCTGAAGTTGTATTTTCTGCAATCGAGCTTGGAGCGATTTACCTTGAGTTTGTATCGATTGTTTGCCCATGTATTATTGAGGTTGAAGCTGAAGTAGCCATTGACAGGTAGGATGTTGTAGCAGATAATTTTCTGTACTATGTGTTGTGTCCTCAAGCCTACGTCCCAGACAACTCGTCTGGTAACCTGTGAGTCACCGCATTCCGGAGCTGAGCCAGCAGCTGCAGTGATTAACAGAGACAAGCTGTCTGGAATCTGCCCGGGAAAATACTTACAATGTTGCAAGTGCTTGTCAGAAGTTCCTGCTTAAGGAACTCTATATAAGAGGCTCCTGACAAGAAACCTTGCCAGTTGAATCTTGTGTGTGTTGTAAATAGTGTGAATAAACGTTCCTGTTGTTTTGACCATGCCTGAGTCGGGATCCTTTGTCTGATCTAACACTATGCTCAAAGCTGGCCTCAAAGCTCAATAGCAAGGGGGAAGGGGGAGTTTCAGCAAGGTGAGCTCCTTCTTCCTTGCCCCAGCTAGCAGTTCAAAAGCATGCAAATGCCAGTCGATTAATAAGTACCCCTTCAGTGGGAAGATACCACTGTTCCCTGTGCCTTTGGTGTACAGCCACGCTGGCTACATGACTGCAGAAATTGTGTTTGGACAGTGCTGGCTCCCTTGGCCAAGAAAGAGATGAACACCGCACCCTGGAGTCAAACATAACTGGACAGGGAAAACTTTACCATTACCTTTAAATCTTTTCTCACCCCACCTTAAACGAAAGTGCAATTGAGAGAGGGGACATTGAAAAGGCAAATACTAATATCCCCACCCTTAAACTGTTCGTAACGAATCCAAATTGTGCTGCCAACATTTGTGGGCTTACTGTTGAATTTCAGTAGGCTGGTTTTGCTCCTTTGGAGGAGGGGGGGGGGACCGGGTGAGTTTTAAAGATAGTAAAGGGAGCAGTTTGCTTTTAAGAAGCCTCCTGTTCCCATTCTCAATGCTAACACCGAGAATCATTAAAAAAAAACAACTCTAGAACAAAAATAAAAATTTGTTGACCTTACCACATCCCCATGAGACCCAAAATGTAGGAGGTTGGAGATTGTTAAGAAATTGTCCCTGAACTGCAGTATCTCTTCTCTCTCAGCTAAGTTTCTTCTAAATAATAGGGGGGAGAGAGAGACAGAGACAGACACAGGCAGACAGAGGGAGGGAGGGAGACAGGGACAGTGAGAGTGAGAGAGAGAGAGACAAAGATAAAGATAAAGACAGAGAGGGAGGGAGGGAGAGATAGGGACAGAGGGAGAAACAGAGAGGGAGGGAGGGAGGGAGAGATAGGGACAGAGGGAGAAACAGAGAGGGAGGGAGGGAGAAGGAGGGAGAAAGAGACAGACAGGGACAGAGAGAGGTAGAGAGAGAGGGAGGGAGGGATGGAGAGACAGAGAGAGAGACAGAGAGAGGGAGGGACAGAGAGAGACACAGAAAGAGATTGAGGGACAGAGGGAGAGAGGGAGGGAGGGAGAGAGTGACAGAGACATGGAGAGAAAGAGGGACAGAGGGAGGGAGGGAGAGGGAGAGAGAGAGAGAGACACAGAGAGACACACAGAGAGAGATAGGGACAGGAAGGGAGGGAGGGGGAGAGAGAGATAATGGTACAATAGAAGATGGAAGACTTTCCACCAAGGAACAAAAGTAATCTTTTGATTGCTTTTCCTTTAGACATGTGCTATCTGCTGGCTCCAGAGATCACAAAAATGACAGAATAGGTCAAGGCTTTAAGGGCGGTGTGTGAAAAGTTTTCAATCCCCATTCAGCCCCGAGGACATTGAGTTAGGCCTTGGGGCATCCAGTGTGGAAGAATGATGTGACAGAATAATGTTTGGAATGGCAGATTTTTCTTCTTGTCTCGTCTAAATCAGGAGAAGCAGACTGGCTTACAAAATATTCCCTCTTTCTCCCTGTAAATAAGAGGTGAATTTGAAAACATGAAAAAATGAGGACTTTTCATCTAAATTTTTAGCGATGGAAAGATTGCTTATTGCTGCCTTGGTAAGGCCACACTTGGAATATTGCATCTAGTTTTGGTTGCCACAATATAAAAAAAGATGTTCAGACCAGAGGTAGTATACTCTACTGATTTGAACCGGTTTCACCGAACTGGTAGTGGAAATTGTGGGTGGACTCACAGACTTCACCTGGTTTTATGGCAGAGGTCCCCAACCTTTTTGGCACCAGGGACCGGTTTCATGTAAAAAAAATTCGGCGGACCGGTGGGAGCCTCCAGTGGGTGAGTCGAGTCACGTGGGCCGTGCCTGCATTCGGCGGTCACGTGCAACTGGGTGGGAAAGCTGCCAGGGGTCCCGAGCGAAGGATCCTTGGCTGGGGCAGGGAAGGACGGGCTGCGTCCCGGGCAGGAGGGCCTGGCAGCCGGGGTGGTTCCCCGAACCCCCCAACGCAGGCCGTTGTCCCTGTCCTGCCCCTGGGGAGCACCCCGGCCAGCCACCAGGATAGCGGAGCATTTGCTACACTTTCCTAAGAGTTGTGCTACTCCCTCTGCCGCTCTCTCTGGCCCGGTTACTATCAAGCCACGGACCGGCACCAGTCCGCGGCCTGAGGGTTGGGGATCCCTTTTTTATGGCATCCCATCTTTTTTTGCCAAAAGCCCATGCGCGGAAGAGGGTGCACGTGCATGGAGGTGGCGCATCCAAGCAAGTGCACGCATGTGCATGCTCACATTTGCAAACTGATAGGGAAGGTAAGTGAATATCACCCTTGGTTCAGACTCTATAAAGAGTGTAGAGAACAGCAGCAAAGATTATTGGTGGGCTAAAGGCTAAATTAGAGGTGGGTTCCTGCCAGTTCTAGCCTCTTCTATAGAAGAGGTTCCACAAATCTACAGTACCATTTAGAACCGGTTCCAGCTCCCTCCCTCCGCCATCCCTCATCATCCAGATGAAGAGCGAGAGGAGGAATTCTGGGAGTTGAAGTGCACAAGTCTTAAAGCTCTCAAGTTTGAACACTCCTGGGTTGTTGTTTTTTTCTAAAGGGTTAGGGCTGCAAGGGTCTTGTAACTTTAAGACTTGCGTGTTTCAAATGCCAGAGTTTCTGAGCCAACATTTTGGTTGCTACGCAAGAGCGTTGTTAAGTGAGTTTCACCACATTTTACAAGTTGGCCACGCCCACCCAGTTACATAACTGCCAAGCCACTCCCACCCTGTCACATGGCTGGCAAACCACTCCTACAAAGCAGGCCACACCCACAGAAGAGGTTCTAAAAAAGTTTGAAACCACCACTGGGCTAAACCATTCGATGAACAGTTAAGGGAACTAGGTATGTCTACTCAAGTGATGGCGAACATTTTAGACACTGAGTACCCAAACTGCATGTGCATGTGTGCCCAAACTGAAAGGTGTGTGTGCGAATATGTGTGAACATGCATGCGAGGACATGTGCAGGAGAGACCTGAAGACCAGCTGGCCAGTGGGGCATCCCATCACTAGCAGCACAGCAAAAGGTAAAATCTTTTTCTTTCGTGAGCTTCTGCTTCCCTGCAAATGATGAAACAGAAGCTCACAAAAGAAATGGCACAGAGATCTGACCTGGGGCGACAGGGTGCGTGCCAGTAGAGAAGGCTCTGTGTGCCACCTCTGGCACCCATGCCTCAGGTTTGCCATCACAGGTCTAGTCTAACAAAGAGAAGGACTAGGGGTGACTGTTGTGGCCCAGCCAGGTCTGAATGTGCTGATGATGGACTCCTCTAGTGAGGAGTCCTATGAGTCTGCTCTGGAGGAGGAGGGTGACCTTGAGAGAGCAGAGAGCCCAGCTGGTCATCAGGAGGCATTTGGGTTTGGAGTAGTGGGGGGGATCAAGGCCAATTTGTCCCTGATGCTAGATTGAGAAGGGCTGAAAAAAGGAGGCTTCAATTGCATCAGAAGAGAACGCGGAGGATTTGAATTAGTCCCAGCTGCCTAATGACTGGCCCCTCCCCAGAGGGTTTAAAAGGAAGTTTTTGCTAAGAAAGTCCTTGCAGAGAACAACGTTGGATTTCTAGGTTCGTGTTTATTCGTGTTGATTTTCAGGTTTGTGTTTAGTCGAGTTAGGAAGCTTCGTATCTGTTCAGAGTCATTCTGGCAAGCAGCCAAGGGAGTTAGTGGCAGGCAGCCAGTCTTGTATTAGTCGGAAAAAGGGGAGGGGGTCAGAACAGGTGACAATGGTCTCCAAATATTTGAGAGGATGTTAAGGAGGAAAGGGGGTCAATTTATTCTCCAAAGCACCTGCAGGCAGAACAAGAATTGAGGGATGGGAATTGATCAAGGAGAGAACCAACCTAGAAATAAGAAGACATTTCTGACAGCGAGAACAATTAATCAGTGGAATGGCTTGCCTTCAGATATTGTGGGTGCTCCATCACGGAGGTTTCAAAGAAGAGATTGGACAACCATTTGTCTGGAATGGAATAGGGACTCCCGCTTGAGCAGGGGGTTGGTCTAGAAGCCCTTCAAGGTATTTTCCAAGACTGTTTTTCTGTTAAAACCAGAACAAAATGGTGAAGACTTACATGCTATGTTTCCCTACCCACTTTCAGGTTGGCTGTGAATTCTGCCTTTGTCGGAGATCCAAGTAACATCCCCAATGAAAGAAGACTCTGGGTCTTGAAGTTCCTCAAAGTTCCATTTTATTAGAGATGTTCATATTGGCACATCTGGGAAAACCCGGATCTGAAAGCTTCCAGGTTTTCCCCACCCAAGTGAAAGTTTAAGTCCCTGCCCAGCACCCACATGGCCATCACATGGTCCAATCAGACCCTGTCCCAACCAGAGGTGGTATTCAGCTGGTTCTCTCCTGTTCGGATGAACCAGTAGCGGCTCCGCCCACTCTCCCCGACATAATGCGTAAGCACTGCACATGTGCGCAATCACATTTGCCAACCAGTAGGGAAGATAAGTGAATCCCACTGCTCATACCAACTGGAGATGCCTTCCAGTCACACCACCCCAGGTGTAGGGCAAGATGCCCTTGACTCTCTGAGAAAGGAATGTTATTTAGACTATATACATCCCATACTCCGTATAATACCCTCTCCCGTTTTCCCACAGCATTAAGTGTGGCGGGCCTGAAGGTCCAATGCAAAAGATGGCTTCCTGGCCTGACAGCCTAGCAATCCACACCTGAAGAAGTCTGTCAAGTTATGGGAAGGATATTGTTTAGCTCAGGGGTCTCTAACCTTTGCAACTTTAAGTCTGAAGGACTTCAGCTCCCAGACTTCTCCAGCCAGCTTTGCTGGCTGGAGAAGTCTGGGAGCTGAAGTCCTTCAGACTTAAAGTTGCAAAGGTTGGAGACCCCTGGTTTAGCTGGTTTGATTTGATTCTTACAAACTAGCTTTGTGCTACTAGGTTTATAAAGTAATTGCTTAATGATTTGGTGTAAACACAGCCAATGTGCTGGGTGTGGCGAGGCTTTTTCCATTTCTGGCAAAAAAAAAAATAGCCCTAGAGAACAATGAGTTCACTTTACAACTGCTGCATTTGCTTAATGACCACCGGGAAGAAAGGTAATAAAAGCAGGCATGGTCACATAATGATATGGTTAATGACTGTCACAACATATGATTTAGGGCTGTATTTGCAGATTCAGTTATGGTTATAGTACAAGATCTACCTGTACTTGATTTATTACACTTTAAAAAAAGAAAAAGAAAATCTTATTTAAAGACATAAAAGTCTGTAGAGATTCTCCGTCATCCAGGTCATGGTTGCCCCAAAGGTGCTTTTTCAGGAGGCAACTGGACTTTCTTTGTTTTTTTTTTCTTTTGAAGACATTTTGCTTCTCATCCAAGAAGCTTCTTCAGCTCTGAAAGGATAGTGGGGAATGGAAGGAGTTATACTCCTTGCAGGCAGCTGGTCATTTGCACTGGTCACTGGAGGTTTATCAGTGTCCTCAGGGTCACCTGAGTAGCGCTCCTGGTTCCTGTAGTCTGAAATTTTTCCTCTGGAAATCCATTCCTGCTCCCAACACCATACAACGATCAGTGGTGGGTTTCAAAATTTTTTAGAACCTCTACTGTAGGTGTGGCCTACTTTGTGGAAGTGGCTTGCCAGCCATGTGACCGGGTGGGAGTGGCTTGCCGGCAATGTGACTGGTGGGAGTGGCTTGACAGTCATGTGACTGGGTGGGTGTGGCCAACTTGTAAAATTTGGTGAAACTCACTTAACAACACTCTTGCCTAGCAACCAAAATGTTGGCTCGGCAACTCTGGCATTTGAAGCACGCAAGCCTTAAAGCTGTCAAGTTACAAGACCCTTGCAGCCCTAACCCGTTAGGAAAAAAATCCCCAGGGGTGTTCAAACTTGATAGCTTTAAGACTTGTGGACTTCAACTCCCAGAATTCCTCCTCTCACTCGTCATCTTGATGATGGGCAGATGGGCGAGTGGAGGGAGCTGGAACCGGTTCTAAACAGCACTGTAGATTAGTGGAACCTCTTCTATAGAAGAGGTTAGAACTAGCAGAAACCCACCCCTGCAAAGGATTTTCATCCCTAATGGTATAGCTAAAAGTCTGTAGAGATTCTCAGGTCATGGTTTGTCCCAAAGGTGCTTTTCTTAAGGAGGCATCTGGACTTTCTTATTTTGCTTAAAGGACTAGATTTGTGTTGGTGGGAGAATCATATTGCATGCAGACCCATGAAAACATAGAATTCAAAGTTTAGTTGTGCATGGAAAGGTGAGCCAAAGCAACATGCAGAAAGAGAATATCACGCAGGCTCATTTTATCTACGTGTAAATTTGGTGCATGGGGAACCTGGAGCGTTCACAATTTTAGGATCTTAATGGTGTCTTTTGTCCTTTTTTCATTAAACTCTGCCTTTAAAAAAAAATCTTATTCTCATACACATGAGTAAGAAAAAGGAACAGGGGAGAGAGGGGCCATTGAGCTATAAAAGCTGACCTTATGGTTAATAATAATTATAATAATGTATGGGGGGGGGAAAACAATTTGGTCAATTCTATATAGGGAGGGGTCGGATTCAGCCCGTTTGAACTGCTTATTGTACATCTGGTTCACCGAATCAGTAATTGCAAGGACTGGCTGGCCCCCTCCTACCCTGCCCCTCTCCTCCCAGGAGTCTCAATGTGGCCTGTTTTGGATGTCAGGTAAGTGCTGGGCCCACACAGAGGCTCTGGGTGGGTTTCTGCAGGCTCGCACCTACTCGCGAGAGCCGGTTGGTGAAATTTAGAGAACTGGTGAGAGGGGGTTCCACTGGAGTACCTGGAAGTAAATCTGGCCCGCCGCTGCCAGTGACCCAACGGGAAGGAAAGGAAAGGAAGGAAGGAAAGAAAGAAAGAAAGAAAGAAAGAAAGAAAGAAAGAAAGAAAGAAAGAAAGAAAGAAAGAAAGAAAGAAAGAAAGAATTTATCATCACAATTGAGTCCAAAATTTTGGTTGCTAAGCAAGAGCGTTGTTAAATGAGTTTCACCACATTTTTAAAAGTGGCCACTCCCACCCTGTCACATGACTGCCAAGCCACGCCCACAAAATAGGCCACACCTACAGAGTAGGTTCTAAAAAATTTGAAACCCACCACTGTCCTGGACATTCCAAAAGTTTGGAAACAGGTCCATTTCCGGCTTCCAGAGGGTCTCCGAAACCCAGGGGAGGATGTTTTTGCCTGCCCAGAAGCTCTAGGAAAGCCTCGGGAGCCTGAGGAGGGCAAAAAACTGGCCTCCCAGAACTTCTGGAAATCCAGAAATGGACCTGTTTCCGGCCTCCAGGGGGCCTCTATAGCCCAGGGAGAATGAAAATGCCCCCCACCAGTGGGGTAGAAGGCCAAGTAGACCACGCCCACCATGACTATGCCCACACAGAAACCGGGCAGAGAACCGGTTGCTAAAATGTTTGAATCCCAGCCCTGTATATATGTAATCCTTGACTTACAACCACAATTGAGACTGGAATTTTGGTTGTTAAGCAAGGCAGTTGTTACGTGTGTCCTGCCCACATTTATAACCCCGATTTTGCTGTGTTTGGCTAAACAAATCACTGCAGTGGTTAAGTGAATCTTGCAGCCCTTAAGTGAATCTGACTTCCCTTTGCTTGTTAGAAGCTGGTTGGGAAGGTTGCAAATGGTGATCACATGACCACGGGATGCTGCAATCATTATAAATGATGAAGACCCATCTGCTTCGAGCGGCCAGCCTGGCATAGTTTCTAAACTGGCATACTTTTAAACGCTTTAGTTTTACATGGTTTTAGTAGGGATTTTAACAGGTTTTAGACAGGCTATTCATTATTTAATATATTTTTAATAGGTTTTTAATTGCTTTCTATGTTTTTATTCTTGATTTTACTGCTGCCTGTACACCGCCCTGAGTCCCGGAAGGGAGAAGGGCGGTATAGAAATTTAAATATTAAATTAATAAATAAATGCTGGTTAGCAAGCACCCAGTTTTTGATTATGTGACAGTGGAAATGTTGTGACGGTCAAAAGTTACTTTCTTTCACTGCCATTATAAATTCAAACGATCACTAAATGAATGGTTGGAAGTCAAGGATACTGATTTCCACTGAGCGGTGGCTCAGTGGCTAAGACGTTGAGCTTGTCAATCAGAAAGGTCGGCAGTTTGGTGGTTTAAATCCGTAGCGCTGCATAACGAATTGAGCTCCTGTTAATTGTCCCAGCTTCTGCCAACCTAGCAGCTCAAAACATATAAAAATGCAAGTCGAAAAATAGGTACCACCTTTGGTGGGAAGATTACAGCATTCCTTGCACCTTCAGCATTTAGTCATGCCTGCCACATGACCACGAAGACATCTTCAGATAGCACTGGCTCTTTGGCTTTGAAACAGAGATAGCACTGCCCCAGTGGTGGGTTTCAAATTTTTTAGAACCTACTCTGTAAGTGTGGCCTATTTTGTGGGCATGGCTTGGCAGTCATGTCACAGGGTGGGAATGGCCACCTTTTAAAATGTGGTGAAACTCATTTAACAATGCTCTTGCTTAGCAACCAAAATTTGGACTCAATTGTGATGATAAATTCTTTCTTTCTTTCTTTCTTTCTTTCTTTCTTTCTTTCTTTCTTTCTTTCTTTCTTTCTTTCTTTCTTTCTTTCTTTCTTTCTTTCTTTCCTTCCTTCCTTCCTTCCTTCCTTCCTTCCTTTCCTTTCCTTCCCGTTGGGTCACTGGCAGCGGCGGGCCAGATTTACTTCCAGGTACGCCGGTGGAACCCCCCTCTCACCGGTTCTCTAAATTTCACCAACCGGCTCTCGCGAGTAGGTGCGAGCCTGTAGAAACCCACCACTGCACTGCCCCCAGAGTCAGGAACAACTAGCACATATGTGTGAGGGGAACCGTTACCTTTTAAGTCAAGGACTACCTGTATTAGACTTTTGAACTAGTTTCTAAACTTATGATATTTTTTGAAAATGTCCTAGTAAGTTGTTATCTACAATGAAAGGCTGAAAGAATTCAATATTGATGATCAACTTTTACATCTTAATCAATATTCGATGGGGCGGTTGAAAAAACATTCAAACTTTCCAAACTGCAGTTTTGGAAAGTGTAATGGCAGATTGGAGCATAGAATTAGGTGAACAGATGGCAGAGAGCACGGTCATAACTAGGGCAGTAGCGGGAACTGAAGGATCTTGATATTGTCTGTGTGCTAAGACAGAGGTGGGAGGGAACCCAACACACCCCAAACTGCTGTTGAGTTGAAAATATTGTTTGCAAGTTTAAAATGGAATTCTTCACTGAGACGAACATAATAGCTTGCCAAACCCTCAGATTATCCCCAACTCACATTGCTCTACCTTAAAAAAGAAATTAAATAAACATTCCTCAGCCCCTGATCATTGATCCTATAGTGCTGCAGCATAGTGCATAGTGCTGCAGCCATCTTTCTTTTGGATCTTTGGCCTGTCACACTTTCTATTATTCTACTAGGCATTTTCTATTGTGAGAAAATAGGAGCGGGGATTGTATGGAGTTAGAGATATGTAACCATAAGAAAATTCTTTATAGAAAGTCAAGGTCATCCTTTCTCTCTGCACCTCTACACCAGAGCCGCAGATTGTTGACTCCTGCTTCAGGCAATGCTAGCTCCCTTAGCTAGGAAACAGAGATAGCACTGACCCCTAGAGTCCAACACAGCTGGTTAGGGAAACCTTTACCTTTTAACAAGATGAAAAACCTCAAGGTTCCATCCTCAGTCAGGGACACGCCCCCCATTGTCTCAACATTCCATCTCCCTAACAATGGACCAGTGGTGGGTTTCAAATTATTTTAGAACCTCTTCTGTAGGTGTGGCCTGCTTTGTGGGAGTGACTTGCCGGCCATCTGACAGGGTGGGAGTGGCTTGCCAGCCATGTGACTGGGTGGCCGTGGCCAACTTGTAAAATGTGGTGAAACTCACTTAACAACGCTCTTGCTTAGCAACCAAAATGTTGGCTCAGAAACTCTGGCATTTGAAGCATGCAAGTCTTAAAGCTGTCAAGTTACAAGACACTTGCACCCCTAACCCTTTAGGGGAAAAAAAACCCCAGGTATGTTCAAACTTGACAGCTTTAAGACTTGTGGACTTCAACTCCCAGAATTCCTCCTCTCACTCTTCCTCTTGATGATGTGCAGACGGACGGGGCGGGGGGGGGGGAAGAGAAGCTGGAACTGGTTCTAAACGACGCTGTAGGTTTGTAGAACCTCTTCTATAGGTTAGAACTGGCAGGAATCCATCCCTGCAATGGACTTCCCCAGCTCTGCTGCCCCTCCTGAAAGGCCCATTTAGTCTCATCATAGAACTAAGCTCAGGTATGTAGACATACTTAGTTTTCCCCACCCTATCCAGCCAATCAGATGCCTAGGATTTCTTTTCTTTTTTAGTCAGTGTCTTTGGACAACGCTGGCTCCCTTAGCTAAGAAATTGAGATGTTCACTGCCCACAAGATTAGGACACAAGTGGACAGGGGACATCTTTACCTTTACCTGCCAAGAATTAAAGGGTAAGATTAATATAAATGTAAAGGTTCTCCTCACACATATGTCATATTCCTGACTCTAGGGGGCAGTGCTCATCTCCGTTTCAAAGCTGAAGAGCCAGGATTGTCCGAAGATGTCTCCATGGTCATGTGGCCGGCATGACTAAATGCTGAAGGTGCACGGAACGCTGTTCCCTTCCCACCAAATGTGGTTCCTATTTTTCTACTTGTACTTTTACTGTTTTCGAACTGCTAGGTTGGCAGAAGCTGGGACATGTAACGGGAGCTCACTCCATTATGCAGTGCTAGGGATTTGAACTGCTGAACTGCCGACCTTCTGATTGACAAGCTGAGTGTATTAGCTACTGAGCCACCGCGTCCATATTGAACCACCATGTTCCTATAAGACTGATTCTACAGTCCAATATTAAACTGTAGTCAAACTGGCAGGGAGACAAAAAAAATTTAAAATTTCATTAAATCTTTCTTATTTGCACACAAAGTCCTTCTCTGACTTTTGAGCATTTTTTTTTCATTTAAAAAAAAAAGATCTCGTGTCTCAGTTTTGATTAGACCGGAGATCAGTGATGATATCTTTATATATATTTTTTAATAAAAAGACAGGTGGAATGCTCTAAATTAAATTAAAAGTAATGTTCCTGAAAGATTTGGATTAATTCTCCACCCCTTGTCATTTTCTTGACGAAAATTATCCTTTTCTGTCATTTTTTTGACCTTGCTATTGAAAACGTACAGTCGTTGATAGAAAACTTGGTTCTCTTGCCATCACATATATATATAACAGTTCTACCCTTCCCATCAGCTTTATAATACACATGTATTATAATAACACACATGTCTGCGAGACACAGACCCCAAATTATGAATGAGACACAATATGTTCTCTCTAGTCACAGTATTTTGTACGGAATTAGGGTCGTATCTCATATGAAGCCTGCACATCTGCCAGAAATCTGCCAGGTGGAATTAGTCTTGTAAGTTTAAAATGTTCGTAAAACCATAGAACGTCCTTCAACCAAATTTACTATCTCTCATGCTATATATATATATATATGCTGTACTAGCTGACACATCTAAATCAGGCCTCTTGTTCCCATAGTGGTAAGTCAATTGATGAGAAGGTTATTCGGGATTGGGAAATCACTTCTGAGAATAGGGCAATTGCAAAACTTTAGATGGGTTGAGCTGAGTTCAACTCCATCTTCCTTAATGTACATTAATGTATATTAATGTATATCCCCCCCCCCAATGGCATCACTCTTCTAAACAACTAATTCCCACAACACTGTCAAATTATCTAGCAAGACTGTATTCTTCGTCTCACTTTTCCTATTACCTAACTCCTTATCTTCTTATGACTATCACTTTGTTGCTTGTATCTTATGATTTATATTGTTTTATTTAATATCCTAGAATGATTTGTGTTGTTTTCTTATTTAGTATCCTATGACCATCACTAAGTGTTGTATCTTATGATTTATGGTGTATTTTATGATGATTATGTTCCTGATTTATCACATTGCTAGGAGGTACATGAGAGCTTATGCATTAGAGATATATTCCTTGTGTGTCCAATCACACTTGGCCAATAAAGAATTATATTCTATTCTATTCCACTCCACTCCACTCCACTCCATTCTCCTAGTTCATTCCATTCCATTCCATTCCATTCCATTCCATATTCTATTCTATTCTATTCTATTCTATTCTATTCTATTCTATTCTATTCTATTCTGCTGTATTCTAATGTATTCTACTCTACTCTACTCTACTTCTTTTTAAAATTAAATTAAATTAAAAATGCATTTGGATATTTAAAGAATCATAGTGTCAGGCCTAGAAGCCATCATTTGCATTGGGCCTTCAGGCCTGCCACATTTAATGCTGTGGGAAAATGGGGGGGGGGAGTTATATGGAGTATGTGAGATATATAGCCATAACAAAACAACATTCCTTCCTCTGAGAGTCAAGGACATCTTGCCCTGCACCTGGAGTGGTGTGACTGGGAGGCATCTCCAGTTGGGAAGGGCCTGATTAGGCCATGTGATGGACATTTGGGTGCTGGGCAGGGACTTGGACTTTCGTTTGGGTGGGGAAAACCTGGAAGCTTTCAGATTCGGGTTTTCCCAGATGTGCCAATATGACCTCTCTAATAAAATGAAACTTTGAGGAACCTCAAAGTTGGAGTCTTTTTTCGTTGGGGGGGGGGAACCCTGACACATAGGGCTGGAAGGGATCTTGGAGATCTTGTAGTCCAACCCTCTGCTCAAATCATGAACCTTATACAACTCCATTCTAGTCTTAGTTTGAAAACCTCCAGTGATAGAGAACGTATAACTCCAGGAGATGGAAAAGTTAAATTCTGGTAAATTACATTGGTTCCTGCTGACTACATGGATGTGTATGAAATGATACTACTTCTTCTTCTGCAATGTTTTTTCCTCTGAGTCTAGCCTTGAGCTTGAGGTTTCTAGTGACCTCCTTCTGAATGTAAATGAGGTATGAACCCACTTTATTTTTTCCCCAAACTCTTCTTTAATTAGTTGGTGCTACCAGGTTAGCAGTGATTATTGTGTCATGGTGACCAGCTCCTCCTCCTCCTTTCTCACTTTTGATTTCACAATCGAACGAAGATGATTGAACAGGATCCAATCTCTTTGAAGAAGTTCTCTTGATCTTTTTTTTCTCAACAGGCTAAATTAGTTCAATAGCGATTCAAGACGTAATCCTTTCCCCGGCTTCACCTAGAAGAGCATCTGTGCTCAAAATTCCTCCTTTCTAATTTATTCAAGGCCTATTTTAACATGATTAGATATTTTAGTTCAAGAATCAGCAATTTCTCACTTGAGTTCTTTTGGATTTCCAAGCGACTGCCCTCCGACACGCTGATGAGTCGTTGCTTTTTAATTTGTCACTTTTGCTTAATCCTTAATCCTTCCCCACGTATCTTTTATGTGGCTGGGCAGTTGTATTTTTGAAAAACAAGACTTCCATTGTCTGCACAGTTATCTCTCTTTATCATTTCTCTTCAGTTTGATTTCCCTTGGCTTTCTTCACAGTCTTTATTTTCTCCCTGTTTGATATCTGCATCGGACTTCTTTCTCCTCGTTGCCTGCTATCTTATCCTGAGCTGTTTTGAAGAAACCACCTAGGAATCATTATTTGTATTTAGAAGTTAGAAATTAGTTCATTTGCTTCTGTAAGTAGGTTCAGGGCAAATCCTTCACTTCTTCCCAAGATCTTGAACTTGAACATTGAACTAGAAAAAACTTGAACATTGGGCACTATCTAATAAAATGAAATTCAATTGTGAAAAAAGTAAGGTTCTACATTTAGGCAAGAAAAACCAAATGCACAAGTACAGTATAGGTGGTACCTTGTTCAATAGTAGCAACTGTGAGAGGGATCTTGGAATCCTAGTGGACAAGCATTTAAATATGAGCCAGCAGTGTGCAGCAGCTGCCAAAAAAGTCAACACAGTTCTAGGCTGCATAAACAGAGGGATAGAATCTAGATCACGTGAAGTGTTAATGCCACTTTATAATGCCTTGGTAAGGCCACACTTGGAATCCTGCATGCAGTTTTGGTCGCTACGATGTAGAAAAGACGTGGAGACTCTGGAAAGAGTGTAGAGAAGAGCAACAAAGAGGATTAGGGGACTGGAGACTAAAACATATGAAGAATGGTTGCAGGAGCTGGGTATGTCTAGTTTGATGAAAAGAAGGACCAGGGGAGACATGATAGCAGTGTTCCGATATCTCAGAGGGTGCCACAAAGAAGAGGGAGTCAAACTATTCTCCAAGGCACCTGGGGGCAGGACAAGAAGCAATGGGTGGAAACTAATCAAGGAGAGAAGCAACTTAGAACTAAGGAGAAATTTCCTGACAGTTAGAACAATTAACCTCTGGAACAGCTTGCCTCCAGAAGTTGTGAATGCCCCAACCCTGGAAGTCTTTAAGAAGATGTTAGATAGCCATTTGTCTGAAATGGTATAAGGTTCCTGCCCACGCAGGGGGTTGGACTAGAACACCTACAAGGTCCCTTCCAACTCTGCTATTGTATTGTATTGTATTGTATATCTCGGCAGCTTGAGAAAGTCTTGAAGACCTGTTTTCCTTCAGGCATTGGATGATAGGTGAGCACTCCTGAAATGTTTAGTGGGTGTGGTTGTGCCACAATTGAGTGATTTGTTTTAACTGCTGAGCTGAGAGTGTTTGGTTTTGGTTTTTGGTTTTGATGGGGATTGGGATGGGAGGATGCTGTGACTTGTTTTATGACTGTATGCTGGCCCAGAGTTGTATTTTTTACAAGTTGAGTAGCTTATTGGAATAAATAAATCATTTAAATTGTTAGCTTTCACTCTGCTTTCATACTCAAAATATCAGAACATATTGTACTGGTGTTGTATATTATGATACACCATCTCAGGAATATAGAGATTTGAGGGAGGAAAAAATGGAAGGAAGGAAGGAAGGGGGAGGGAGGGAGGAAGGAGGAAGGAGGGAGGGAGGGAGGGAGAAAGGGAGGAAGGAAGGAATCAGTGCCATTTTTTTCAAACATACAATTTCTCACTCTAAACCAGTGGTGGGATTCAAACATTTTTACTACCGGTTCTGTGGGTGTGGCTTTGTGGGCGTGGTGTGGCTTTGTGGGCGTGGCTTTGTGGGCGTGGCAGGGGAAGGATACTGCAATATCCCCATTCTCTCCCCACCCCACTAATCTGCTTTCCAGCTCCGTTCTCCTGTTCAGGGCAACAAAAGAAGATCATCTGGGAGGCAGCAGGGCGTGGCCAGCCTATTGTTGGTTCTCTGAACTACTCACAATTTCCGCTACCGGTTCTCCAGAACCTGTCAGAACTGGCTGAATACTGCCTCTGCTCTAAACCAATTTAATTTCTGCTTACTTTCATTCTTTCTAAGCAGCCTTTTAATGAATCTTTTATCTGAGGGCTGCACACTTTTATTTTATTTTTTTGCAAAAAAAATTGAACTACTCTTGGCTTTTGTGTGGCATATGGTTGGGAGGGACATATTTCAAAAACTGAAATCGGTCAGAAAAGGAAAGGAATGAACTCCTTATAGATGGTGGGGTTTTTTTTTCTTTAAAAAGGGAAAACTATGAACTTGTGATTTATAGGATTGAAGTCTTGAAAAAGTGGAAAGAAGGAAATTATGATGTAACCTTAGAGAGAGAAAGTAAAATATAAATACATTTTAAGTGCTGTTAAAAGGATCAAAAGCTGCTTCCTCATAATCTCTTCTCTCTTGTCCTTCTTACTTAGTCACTCGTCTTCCATTTGTATTGTTTTTAAGCTAATTAAAATATTCAATAAATTATATTTTGAAAATGAAAGGGGAAACAAATGAGGCTAGGACAAAAACTAAATATTATAAGAAAGGGGAAGTCTTTTATAAAATCAAACCAATATCCAAGTTTCATGTCCACATAGTTGTGGTTTTTTTTTTTTTTGCAATGATACCAAAATGATTTGTCTCTACCTTTCAAATCTTTTCTTTAATCTTGCCAATCTAGCATACAGTCCTGAAGTTTTCATAGTGGTTTTCCTTTCTGCCTTATCTATCTACTTACCTATCTACTATATCATTTGTCCATCCATCATCCATCCATCCATCCCTTTTATCTATCATTTATGTCTGTCTGTCTGTCTACCTGGTACTTACTGTTTTTAGTACTTGTCGCACCTCCTGATTACCGGTGCTTTTAGGCAATCCCGCATAACACCACTCCTGTGCGAGCTGCACTGGCTGCCTGTGACCTTCCGGGTGCGTTACAAGCTTTTGATGACCATCTTCAAGGTGCTCCATGGCATGGGGCCTAGCTATCTACGAGACCGTCTGCTGCCCCATACATCCCTACGACCAATTCGCTCTCACAGAGAGGGTCTGCTCCGGGTGCCGTCAACCGGGCAATGCCGGTTGGCGACACCCAAGGGAAGAGCCTTCTCTGTGGTGGGCCCAACCCTCTGGAACGATCTACCTCCCGAACTCCGTGTCATCTCGGATCTCCGCCTGTTCCACCAGCGTTTAAAAACGCACTTCTTCCACCTAGCCGGCCTGGCATGACTTTACTCGACACTGCACTGCTTTTAGTTATCAAAGTTTTAATTCAGAGGTTTTAATTGGTTTTAGCGCAGGGTGGGTTAATTTAATTTAGTTTTAATGAATATTATTCTTGTATATATGTATTTATATTTTATATTCCCTGTGCCCCGCCCCGAGTCCCTTTGTGGTGAGATGGGTGCGGGTTATAAATGCGAATTAAAAAAAAATCAAAATTAATGAGTACCGAGGTACCATTGTAAACAGCATTTCATCTATCTATCTATCTATCTATCTATCTATCTATCTATCTATCTATCTATCTATCTATCTATCCATCCATCCATCCATCCATCCAGTCTAAATCTGATCCGGTCTGATTCTTATGAGTGTAAATGAACTTGAGGGTTTTAGATAGTGCAGATCTGTTGAATGCTAACAGTTGACTCATTATCTCCATGTAGTCTTTCTGCAGTGTCAATAGCATTGCCCATTCATAAAAGAGAGCAACCAGCCGACTTTAAGAACTTTCAGAGGGATTTGACAAATTGGAAAAGGTGCAAAAATGTTCAGGGGATTTGAAACTAATAAGCCTTAGAAATGACAATAGAACCAATATGTTTAGCCTAGAGAAAATCTGATTTCAGCTATAAAGCTGAGATTTGTTCCGGATCATCCCAAAGAGCAGGATATGGACAAAAAAGGACTTAAATGACAGGGAAACAGCTGTTTGGTGAAGCTTATGAAACTTTCCTAATGGCAAAAGTAGTTAGGCAGTAAAATGATTATCCAGAGAACTGATGGATTGTACTTACCTCTGTGTTCAAGCAGAGCTTAGACAGATGTCTAACAGGGAGATTTTAACATACACTATTAATAAATTATTATTAATTTGGATTTCTGCCTGGGATGGAGTCCAGGACTTAAATATCCTTTCCCAGTTGTAGAATTCTATCAGCATCAACACTGATAAAAATGGGAGGAATATTTGTGAAAAAACTTCCCCAGAGGGAGAGAGAGAGGGGGAGAGGGAGAGGGAGAGGGAGAGGGGGGGAGAGAGAGAGAGAGAGAGAGAGAGAGAGAGAGAGAGAGAGAGAGAGAGAGAGAGAGAGAGAGAGAGAGAGAGAGAGAGAGAGAGAGAGAGAGAGAGAGAGAGAGAGAGAGAGAGAGAGAGAGAATGAATATCCCATTGATTGCCCTGTAGGAAATATACTGGAAAAGCATTTCCTGATAAGTTGGACTCCCAAATAGGAACACACCAAGAATAAATGTTAATAAATAGATGTTGATAAATAAAATAAACAAACACAATGTCTCCAGAAGTTGTGAATATGCCAAATCTGGATATTTTAAAGAAGAGATTGGACAATCATTTGTCTGAAATGGAATAGGGTTAGTATTAGGGGGTTGGATGAGAAGAACTCCAAGGTCCCTTCCAGATTCTATTCTATTCTATTCTATTCTATTCTATTCTATTCTAACCCCAACCCTAACCCTAACTCTATTCCAACCCTAACCCTAACCCCAATCCCAACCCCAATCATAACCATAACCCTACCTTATCCCATCCCATCCTATCCTAATATAGGACAAGAAGCAATGGATGGAAACTAATCAAGGAGAGAACCAACCAAAACTAAGGAGAAATTTCCTGACAGTTAGAACAATTAACCAGTAGAAGGTCTTGCCTCCAGAAGTTCTGAATGCTCCAACACTGGGCGTTTTTAAGCAGATGTTGGATAACCATTTGTCTGAAGTGGTGTAGGGTTTCCTGCTTCAGCAGGGGGTTGGACTAGAAGACCTCCAAGGTCCCTTCCAACTCTTTTATTCTCTTATTCTATGAAATGTCCTGAAAGCCCTGCTTGTAAGCCTTTCGGAGGAAGGCTTACAAGCTTCTTTGTATTTGAAATTACTGGGTGGCGATTGATTTAGTGTGTACTAATGAGCTAGGTTTCTTTTTTTCTTTCCTAGCTGGCCTCCCTCTCTGTCTCCCTGAAACAACTTTGTGCTCAGGAAATTTCACCTCTGTTCAATGATGTGGCTAAACTAGGGCAATTTTGAGCTTTATTAGCAGCATCAGATGCCTAATACTGTGGAGCAGAAAGACAGGTGTTCTAAGCACCATTTCCTTAGAGCAGGGGTCTCCAACCTTTGCAACTTTAAGTCTGAAGGACTTCAGCTCCCAGAATCCTTCAGACTTAAAGTTGCAAAGGTTGGAGACCCCTGTTCTAGAGCTTCCTAGTGTAGACCCATAAGCTTAACCCAGTGTGGTACCCCTCAAAAAGAACCCCAGGGTGAACGGAAGCAATTCAATTCTGGGAGCTGAAGTCCTTCAGACTTAAAGTTGCAAAGGTTGGAGACCCCTGCCTTAGAGGATTCCAGGCATTAAGATCACCTCCTCGGATTCTGCAAAAAAAATTAATAATAATCCAGTGGTCAAATCTCTTTCTGTAAGGTGCAGGAAGGTTCAACACAGGTAGTCCTTGACTTAAAACCATTTGTTCAGCGACCATTTGAAATTACAACAGTACCGAGAAGAGTGACTTACAATAGGTACTCTCCCTGAAAACCATCCCAAGCAATCCCCATGGTCATTTGATCAGAATTCAGGTGCTTGGCAATTGAGTAACAGAATAACAGAAGCGTTGGAAGGGACCTTGTAGGTCATCTAGTCCAACCCCCATCCAAGCAGGAGACCCTACACCATTTCTGACAAATGGCAGTCCAATCTCTTCTTGAAAGTTTCCCGGGATGAAGCTCCCACAACTTTTGAAGGCAACTTCTGTTCCATGGGTTGCGCGCTCTCACTGTCAGAAAATCTCTCCTTATTTCCAGGTTGAATCTCTCCTTGTTCAGTTTCCATCCGTTACTCCCTGTCTGGCCTTCAGATGCTTTTGAAAATAGCTTGACCTCCTCGACTCTGTGACAGCCCCTCCAATATTGGAAAACAGCTATCATGCCTTCCCTGATCCTTTTCTTCACTAGACTAGCCATGCCCAGTTCCTGCAACCGTTCCTCATATGTTTCAGCCTCCAATCCCCTAATGATCTTGGTTGCTCTTCTTTGCATTTTTTCTAGAGTCTCCACATTCTTTTTTTACATCATGGTGACCAAAACTGAATGCAATACTCTAGGTGTGGACTTACTAAAGCTTACTAAGAATGGTATTAGTACCTCACATGATCTTTTTTTTTATATTGAAAAAGTTTTATTGGTTTTACATTTTTTCTATAGGATAGGGTAAGGGATACAAAGAAATTTTGAGAGCATTCACGTCAGAGTCGTCGGCCCTTCCGAGACCTCAAAATACACAATAGAAAAATAACAAAAAAAAGAGCATTTTTCATAACACTACAAGGTAAAAGCAAGTACATATACCTAAATTCTCAGTTCCATGCTGTCAGACATTTACAAAAATCCAGAAAATATTAAGCAAAATTGTTCAAAAAAATCAAGGCAAAGTTATTTTTTCGATCTAAGTCTCTTGGCTATTGTATCTTCTTTTTCTCCCCCCTGGCCCCCAGCGGGCGGGGCCGTGGCCCCCTCCGTCCCCCCTGGATCTTCCCCCAGGGCAGAGGAATGTTTTTTAAGAAAGGCTTCCGCCTCAGCAACTGTTTTAATCCTCACTCTTCCTCCTTCCCAGAACACCAGCATCCCTTCGGGTGTCACCCACTTGAACCAAATCCCATGATCAAATAAAATTTTAGACAAGAAGGAAAATTTCCTCCTTGCTTCTCGAATCTTTCTAGGAATCTGCTTCAAGATAGTGACCGTTTTTTGTTGGTAGATTAAAGGGTTCCCTCTCTGCGCCTTCAAGATTTCCTCTCTGGTTGACCTTCTAACAAATTTCACATGTATCTCTCTAGGCACTTCATTTATCCTGGCATATGCTGAATTAATTCTATAGACTAGGTCAATGTCCCCCCTGATCTCATCTTTAGGTTTTTGTAAATAGTCTGCTAAAATTGTGCTCATAAGATCAGGGAGGCATTCACCAGGTTGCTCAAAAACATTCTGAAATCTCAAAAAATATGTCATTCTTTCCATATCAATCCTAGACACATGCCCACTTGTTTCCTCAACCTCTTTAGTAACATTTTTAATCTCTCCCTTAACCCCCACCAGCCCCCCTTCCAATTCTTCAGTCTTCTGTGTGATTTCCAGCATTTGCTTCCGTGTGTCCAATAGCTCCTTCTTGAAAATGATGTTTTCTGCCCTCTGGGGAAAAAGTTTGTATAACAGTTTCAAGAGAAGCCATCCGTTGTTCTAAACTTGTCAGTGCTGTTTCTTGAGCCATCTTAGCTGTTAGAGTCAGTGCCACCAAAATGGCGTTTTTAGGGTGGGGCTGGTGAGACTAACCGGGAGCCAAAAGTTCAGATCAAGGTTGAAACGTTGTAAAATTCAGGAACCAAGAGAGAGACAATTTTCCAACTCAATAGTTATAATAACAAAGGTAATCCAGAAAGGAACCACAAATCCAACAAAAAAAAAATTCTTCATTAATATCCAGAGAGAGTCCCAATTGTAAAGAGACGCTGGGAATTTTCCATAGTTAAAATAGTCAGGCAGGGGACAAAGAAAAGCCACTTTCCACCGCCCATCTCAGAGCCCAGAGGAGAGAGTAGAAAAATAAATTTTTTTTTAACCAGCCAGACCTAGACACAATGTTGCAAGTAGCCGCATACCACTTTCCCTTGTTAGAGACGGTCCGGATTTAAGATTTCCGCTTTCTCTTCCAGAGAAGCCATTTTAAAGTGCCGCTTAAGTCCGAGGGGGGGGGGTTGGAAACAAAACCCCCCCTCCCAGTCCGTTCAGCCTGGCTGGCAGCAAGGAAAAAAAGTCTTTTTAAAACTCACTCTCCCTCGCAGCTGAAGCCTCGGCGAGCCTTCCGATCTCTTCCGCTCAGCCCTCTACATTGAAGTGAATGGCGCCGACAGCCGTTGGCGAAGGGAGAACCCCCCGCAGCATGTTCCTCCTCACCTAGGTCGCGGAGGGGATCGCTCTCCCCACCGCCGTGAGGAGGAACGTCTCCTCCGAGCCGACCCTACGGGAGACCTCCGGTAACCGGAATGTCCCACCCCCGTGGGGGGGTAGAAAAGGCAACAAAGCGGCGAGCGAGCCCCAGGCTCGCCCGTCGCCACTGGAGCCGGAACCGGAAGCAGTACCTCACATGATCTTGATTGGCATCTATTTATGAAGGTTGCAGGGTCCTGAGGTCACATGATCACCATTTGTGACCATCCCAGCCAGCTTCTGACAAGCAAAGTCAATGGTAAAAGACCGATTTGCTTAATGACTATGTGAGTGTTTCAGTGATTCGTTTAACAACCATGGCAAAAAAGATTGTAACATTGGGCATGATCTACTTAACAACTGCTTTGTTTATCGATAGAAATTCTGGTCCCGAATGTTGTCATAAATCAAGGACTACCTATATAGTGGTGGATATTATGAAGACATGGATGATGTCTCCATTTGTCCAGGTCAATAGAAAAATTTTCTATTGCCATCAGTGAAGCATGTTCTGTGCCAAACTGAAGTTTTCTGAAGCTGTCCAGAAAATATTTAAACTAGGATAACCTTTAGAAAGCCTATGGCAATAACACATTTTTTTTTGTCAAGAATGTAATGTTTCTCACTTTTTCCTCCCTGGATGTTTGTTAGCCAAAGTCCACTTGAATGGTAAACAGACAAAAGTGCTGATTTATTCATTTCTTACTTATTTATTTAGGTTATTATTTATTTAGGTTTATTATTTTTATAAATAGCTTAAAAGTGGTGAACATAACTAATACTCCAACCTCCTCGTATTTTCCTCACAACAACAACAACCCTGTGAGGTGGGTTGGGCTGAGAGAGAGAGTCACCCAGCAGGACTAGAATTCACAGTCTCCTAGTGAGTGAATAATAATACTCTAGATGAGTTTCATGACTAAGGTAGTACTTGAACTCACAGTCTCCTGCTTTCTAGCCTGATGCTTTAACCTCTAGATCAAATTTACCCTTAATTTAAATTATTCCTATAAATTGTAATTTATTAACAACTAGCCACTTATCTTGCATTGCCCAGATATTTATAGGGGGAAAATAACGGGCCAAACGTAATTTCTAATGTTGGATTTTCCCCCTTACCAGAGGGATCCCCCTTGTGGAGTACTGTGAAGCTATTACCATGGCAACTCCACTGCACTGTACAGTAGAAGCCATTTAAAGGCACAACAGGCTGCATTTTAACATAACACACACCCCTGAGATGTGTTAGAGGTGTCTTACCCCCACAGTATTTGTCCTCAGAGATCTGTGTACCAAGTTTGGTTGAAATTGCTCGAGGTGTTCCAGGGTTATGCTGGAACATAGACACACACAGCCATTTTTATATAGAGAGAGATTAATAAATTGGCTCCTGTTGTTAACTGGCTGGATTACCTTGGGCCAGTCATACTTTTGGTGATCTAGGAAGGAGGCAATGTGCAAACCACTTCTGAAAAATCTTCATAAGAAAACTGCAGGGATTTGACCAGGCAATCTCTGAGAGTTGGATACAGTCGAAAAGAGAAGGGGGAAAAGTGAGAATTTAAGCTGAGATTGCAAGATAGAATAGTTTGCTAACAATATAACAAACCTTGATTTGCAAAAAAAAAACCCGCCCCTTCCCTCGGGTATAAAACCTACAATAACTTTTCAGTTGTACAAAACAGGGGAACAATTTAAATAAATAAAATACTGAGCTGGCAGAGATAAAGAAATCAGTAGAGACTGTACATCAAACAAATGCACCCTCAGTCAAATAAAGCATAAGATTCTGAAGCATATTTCTAGCTTAATTTATTTTGCTATTCCTTAGGGACCAATAGATTTTCCTGTGATGTTCACCAACTCTTATAGTTTTCCGACCTGATCAGAGGTTTAAAAGCAATATGACATTAATTCTTCTTCCAGATTCTAGTTTGGATATTAAAAGACAAAACCTTTGTTATCCTTAAAAGGGAACGTTGTGAGATGTGTGTGTGTGTGTGTGTGTGTGTGTGTGTGTGTGTGTGTGTAAATTTGCTTTTTGTCTCCAGCTGGAAAATCCTATTTGGAATGGAGATGGTGTTTTGATATCTAGGAAACAGCTTTCAGACTTGTGAATGTCAGGTGATATTCCGACCAATGGTTATTGAAAAAGCCATAATGTTATATTGGACTTCAGGCCTACCACACTTTTTATTATTCTACTATGCATTTTCTGTTGTGGGAAAGTGGGAGGGGGAATTATATGGAGTTGGGTGATATGTAGCCATAACAAAATTCTTTCTAGAAAGCCAAGGTCATCCTTTGTCTCTGCACCTGGCTGGAACTGGATGGGTGGAAACTGACAGCGTAGCAGTGGGAGATTGGACCATGTGATGGACATGTGGGTATGGGAACAAGATCTTGAACTTTCAACTGGGTGGGAAAACCTGGAAGCTTTCAGATTCGGGTTTTCCCAGATGTGCCAACATGGCTTTCTTAATACATTAGAACTTTGAGGAATCCTTTGCCTCGGACTCTGATTTACTTTTGGATGCTATTCAGAACCCTGACAATATTTCTAACCAGAGATCATAGTAAACAACTCTCCCCCCCCCAGGCTTGCAACTGCAGTGCACTAAGTCAAAATCAAATAAGCTGTGTTATACGTCTTTATAGGTTACCATTGTTTGTGGGTCCATGCATCTAAATTGCAAATACAAAGCTATAAAATACTGATATCAACCAAGAAGTAGTAAAATTTTCAAATAACAATCAGAGGCATCTATTATCATTGCTTTGCTGGTGCTAGACTAAGTATTGGGACCAAGACTCTAGAACACGGGTGTCAAACTCGATCATGTCACATGATGTGTGTGACATGATGTGACATATTGTGAGGGGGGGGGGTTGCCTTTGCGGAGCCAGGGTGGGCATCAGTGATGGGTTTCACATTTTATTATCACTGGTTCGCCATGCGCACACCCATTCCATGCATGTAACTGGCCTTACGCACAAGCCCTTTGCTCTCAGGCATGCCTTCTGCGCATGCACCTGGCCTATAAAATGTTCCTAAATAGGACGGCATAGAGCTGAGGCAGGCCCACCCGCGATTTCCGCTACCAGTTCAGGCAAACTGGTCCAAATTGGCTGAATACCACCTCTGGTGGGTGTGGCCTACACATGACACATCCAGCACACCCACTGACAGTTTGACATGTCTGTGAGTCTAGAAAGTATGCAGAGAAGAGCAGCAAAGACAATAAAGGATCTGGAGCCTAAATTTATAAGGAATGGTTGTGGGAACTAGGTATGTCTAGCCTGCCGAAGAGAAAGGGTTTGGGGGACATGATAACTGTCTTCCATTACTTGAGAGGCTGTCACAAAGAAGAGAGGGTCAGCTTATTCTCCATAGCACCTGAGTCAGAACAAGAAGCAATGAGTGGACACTGGTCAGTGGGAGATCCAACCTGGAAATAAGGAGGAATTTCCTGGCAGTGAAAACAATTTATCAGTGGAACAGGTTGCCTCCCAAAGTTGTGGGTGCTCCATCATTGGAGGTTTTCAAAAATAGAACGGACAACCATTTGACCTGAATGGTAAAAGATCTCCTGCCTTCAGTAGGGGGTTGGTCTGGAAGACCTCCAAAGTCCCTTCCAGCCCTATTTTATATTATAGGTTCTATTATTGATAAGTATATTAAGAGGAACGCAGTGGCTCAGTGGTTAAGACACTGAAGTGTTAATGCCACTGTATAGTGCCTTGGTAAGGCCACACTTGGAATACTGCATACAGTTTTGGTCGTCACGATGTAGAAAAGACGTGGAGACTCTGGAAAGAGTGCAGAGAAGAGCAACCAAGATGATTAGGGGGCTGGAGACCAAAACATATGAAGAACGGTTGCAGGAGCTGGGTATGTCTAGTTTAATGAAAAGAAGGACTAGGGGAGACATGATAGCAGACTTCTGATATCTCAGAGGGTGCCACAAAGAAGAGGGAGTCAAACTATTCTCCAAGGCACCTGGGGGCAGGACAAGAAGCAATGGGTGGAAACTAATCAAGGAGAGAAGCAACTTAGAACTAAGGAGAAATTTCCTGACAGTTAGAACAATTAACCTCTGGAACAGCTTGCCTCCAGAAGTTGTGAATGCCCCAACCCTGGAAGTCTTTAAGAAGATGTTAGATAGCCATTTGTCTGAAATGGTATAAGGTTCCTGCCCATGCAGGGGGTTGGACTAGAAGACCTACAAGGTCCCTTCCAACTCTGCTATTGTATTGTATTGTATTGTATTGAGCTTGTTGATCAGAAACATTGGCAGTTCGGTGGTTCGAATCCCTAGCACCGTGTCATGGAGTGAGCTCCTGTTACTTCTCCCAGCTTCTGCCAACCTAACAATTCGAAAGCATGTAAAAATGCAAGTAGAAAAATAGGAACCACCTTTGGTGGGAAGGTAACAGCGTTCCGTGCACCTTCGGCATTTAGTCATGCCGGCCACATGACCATGGAGACATCTTCGGACAGCGCTGGCTCTTCGGTTTTGAAATGGAGATGAGCACTGCCTCTGAGAGTCGGGAACAACTAGCACATATGTGCAAGAGGAACCTTTATCTTTACCTTTATATTAACTTAATAAAGTTTCCTGGGATAGGAATAAGCAAAATGGGAGCGTGGAAGAGAAGTCCTAGGTGACATTCCCACCTAGTTAGCTCAGTCTTGACAAGGCATCACAGTTTCCCTCGGGCCCTGGAAATAGTAGATACAGCCCTAATGAATTGCTGTTGAAAGAATGCAATACTGAAGAAATGCTGAATGAGCTTTTGGCTTGTTGTGCTGGGTAACCAGTCCAGCTTTCGAACAGCTCCATGCGACAATCTTGGGGGTGGGGGGGAGAGGAAGGGGGAGGGCAGAGTCCCTCCTGAAACAAGCAAAGCTTTGTGAAGATTGCGGCTCGTTCCTCAAAAACGCTGATAGACACATGGCCCAATTCCAGATCTGTCCCAGGATCTTGTGAGTCTCTGGTTAAGGTCCCCACGATTGGGCCCCGTGAATGAGTCCTCCTGGATGCAGACTAAATGGTTTTTTGTTTTTGTTTAATGAAGGGAGATTAAAGAGATCTAACCTGTTCTTGCGATTTCAGGATTTAAAAGATATATATCTATATATGTGCAATGCTGTCTTTCTTTTGGGGGAGAAAAGAATATGTAAGTTTCCTTTTTGGGCGTGGGGTGGGATAAAAAGCCATAAGAAATGCTTTGGGGGGACCGGGGATAGCTCTGTAATATAAAAATATTGTATTGTGACGCTGTCTTAATGGTAAGGGAGTGTCGGTATTAATTTGGGAAAAATACAGGGATGCATTCTTCACCTTTTTAAGTAGCTGCTCAAGCCTCTTATGTAATGTTATCCAAATGTTTGTCCTCTTCCTATTCACTCCAGCTGTTTGCTATGAATTCAGGAAAAGCAAAGTTTGAGTGTCTGCAGTGAAAGGCATTTTCATTGCTCTTGTTTCAACATAAATTTATCATGCCCTTCACTTCTGACCATCTTCTGAAGCAGTGGTGCAATTCAGCCGATTCTATCTGGTTCAGGCGAACCGGTAGCGGTGGCGGCGGGAGGCTCCGCCCACCCGCCCAAATGTCATCACGTCCCATTTTTGATGCTCTGTGCATGCGCGGAAGGTCCTGCACATGCTCGGAGGTGGCGTGTGCATTCACATTTGTGAACCAGTAGCGAAGGTAACTTATTATTATTATTATTATTATTATTATTATTATTATTATTATTATTATTATTATTATTATTATTATTATTATTATTATTATTATTATTATTATTATTATTATTATTCAAATTTATATAACCGCACCCTCTCCCCGAAGGGACCCAGGGCGGTGCACAGGAAGTTAAAACAAACAGTACAAAATATAAATAATTAAAATCGAATTAAATAGGTTATCCCTGTGCTAAAATTTAGAAAGTTAAAACATAATCCATTTAAAAACCCAATTAAAACAATTTATAATACAGACGGAAGGCTAGGTAAATAACTTAGGCCAAACCGGCCTGATGGAACAAAAGTGTCTTTAATTTCTGGCGGAAGGTGCGGAGGTCCGTGGTTGTTCTGAGGTCGGGGGGTAGGTCGTTCCAGAGGGTTGGGCCCACCACAGAGAAGGCCCTTCCCCTGGGCGTCACCTGCTGGCATTGCCTGGTGGATGGCACCCAGAGAAGTCCCTCTCTGTGGGAGCGAATCGGCTGCAGGGATGTATGAGGTAGGATGCGGTCTCGCAGGTAGCTTGGTCCCATGCCATGGAGCGCTTTAAAGATGGTAATCAACAACTTGATTTCGCCCCTGCTCTGAAGGGTCCTTCCCACACCCACCCCCTTCAAAAAGAAGAAAGGAAAGTGTCAGTGAGGCAGAAGATGAGAAGAACCATTTCTTCTAATGGCAAACACAGATGTTCCTGTGCCAACAGGATTAGCATCCTCCTGGCATCACTGAGAAACCAGAAGGAGGGTTGAACACTCTTGTATGGACGTACCCCCAGAATAGAATGAAGGCAGCTCCCTGCTACCCAAAAATACACATAGATTCTCATTCTTTCTCTTTCTCAATATTATGTATGGAAATCTCTGCATCCCTGGGGTGGAATGTAGTCTAGATTCCCAGGAGGGAAGGGCTGTTTCCCACAGGGTAGAGAGGCAACGAAGCTTGGACAGTTTGATCAGCAGGAAGAGGGTTCAAATGGCTCCTCCCTATCAATTCCCAGAGTATATTTCTATATTCACAAAGTTGCTTTATGAGGGGTCCTTGGTGCTCTTGCAATCTTTCATTACCCAAGTTAGATAACCTCATCAGTGCTTCTAAAGCATGGCTGCTTTAGTCTGGCAAGAATCTGTCTATAGGTGAAAAAGAATAAAGTAAACTACTCCGAAGTGACTCCACATTTTTTTTATTTAGTTTGTCAAACGTGCACAAGATAACAGGTATAAGTATAAACATGGACATGAACAAGGAAAATGAGTACTAATAAATGGGTAGAGTAGGACAGGGACAGTAAGCACACTGGTGCACTTATGCATGCCCCCTTTACGGACCTCTTAGGAATGGGGTGATGTCCACAGTAGACAGTTTAAGGTTGAAGCTTTGGGGGGTTTGAGGATGTAACAACGGAGTCAGGTGGAGCATTCCAGGCATTGACCACTCGGTTGCTGAAGTCATATTTTCTGCAATCGAGTTTGGAGCAATTTAGTTTTGAGTTTGTATCGATTGTTTGCCCGAGTATTATTGAGGTTGAAGCTGCAGTAATCGTTGACAGGTAGGACATTGTAACAGACAATTTTGGGTACTATGCTTAAGTCAGACCATAGGCCTGTGATGGCTAACCTTTTTTGGCTCGCGTGCCAAAAGCGGGGGGAGCGTAGGGGAGTCATGCATGGGCGTGCCACACCCATAATGCTATGTGCGTGACCCCCTGCTTTTGGCATGCTTTTTTTTTTGCCTTCCTCAGGCTCCAGAGGCTTTCTAGGAGCCTGGGGAGGGTGAAAACAGCCCCCCCTCCAGATGCTTCAGGAACTTCCCTGAAGCCTCCAAAGGGTGAAAAATGGCCTCAAAAGAAGGCCTAAATCAGCTGGCCAGCGCACATATACACTCTGGAGCTGACAGGGCAATGCCTCGTTTGCCCTAAGAAATGGTTCTATGTGCCACCTGTGGTACCCGTGCCATAGGTTCGCTATCATGGCCATAGGCGGTGTAGTTCCAGGTTGTCCAAACCTAAAATTTTGAGCCTGGTGGCGTAAGGGATTCTACTGTGAGCAGAGAAGTGGAGGACTCTTCTCATGAAATACCTCTGGACACACTCAATTGTATTAATGTCTGATATACAGCGTGAATACCAGGCAGACAAGCTTTATTTGAGAATTGGTCTGGCAAAGCTTTTATACGCTCTAGTTTGCAGTACAATATTACCGGAGAAGAAGCTTCACAAAATTAGGTTAACAACTCTTAATGCCTTTTTGGCAATGCTGTCACAGTCAGTTCTGGGGCTTAGATCGTTTGAGATGAGTCCTCCTAGGTCCTTGACAGAGTGAGAATCATATCCGCCCAGCTTGGATTTGGTGTTCTGATTTTTGTTGCCAATATGTAAGACAGAGCATTTATTAGTTGAGATGTTGAGTTGCCCATTGCACGACCATCCTGACATCATGAGACTTTATGAGGGGTCCTTGGTGCTCTTTGAGCTTGGTTGTTTTCTTGCAATCATTTCATTACCCAACCCAGATATATCATCATCAGTGCTTCTAAAGCATAGTTGCTTTTGTCTGGCAAGAATCTGTCTATAGGTGAAAAAGAATAAACTACTCAGAAGTGACTTCCCATGTCATTCTTGGTTCTTGGGGTCTCATAAAAAAGCCCGCAATAGTAAATGTGAGTGTTGGAAACTATGAGCTCATGTATTTGAGGTGACAAAGGCTTAAGGTGTTCATCCAAGATGGCGGCGCGCTTAGGCGCAGCGGCTTTGAGCTCCTGGTGTCACAGCAAACTTTTCCATCAAAACTCGCTCTGAACCTACTGTAAAAGGAAAAAGAAAAAGAGACATGCTCCTCTTCCACCAACTCCTAAAATGCCAAACAGATTTGAAGAAATGGATAACAAAAGACAAAGTACAATTGATCCTTTTCAACTGTCATTTGTCAGCCATTTTGTTTCAACAATCATTTGTCAGCCTTTTTGTTTGCCTGGAGAGATTCCTG